>VWZD01005491.1:371647-391589 GCA_013396695.1 Sakesphorus luctuosus | reverse complement strand
CTGTGTCTGTGTATCTGTGTGTATGTCTGTGTGTCTGTGTGTCTGTGTCTGTGTGTGTGTCTGTGTGTGTGTGTCTCTGTGTGTGTGTGTGTCTGTGTCTGTGTGTGTCTGTGTGTGTGTCTGTGTGTGTGTGTGTCTGTGTCTGTGTATCTGTGTGTGTATGTCTGTGTGTCTGTGTGTCTGTGTTGCAGCATCACTGGGGTAGGATGCAAGAGGTCCCTCTGCCATCTCCATGGGCCAAAGCCAACTGTGTGAGGTCCAATAAGGTGACATGTCAGATACTGCACCTGGATCACAATAGGCCCAGGCAGAGCACCAGACTTGGGGCAGAGGAGCTGGAAAGCTGCTTGATGGGACAAGACTTGAGGGTGCTGGTTGGCAGTGGCCCAGGTGTGCCCAGGTAGGCATGAAGGCCAGTGGCACATGGCCTGTACCAGCCATAGTGTGGCCATAGGACCAGGACAGTGACTGTTCCCCTGTGCTGGCACAGAAACCTCCAGTCCTGGGGTCAGTTTTGGGGCCCTCACAAAAAGAAGGAACATTGAGGGGCTGGAATGTGTCTGGAGAAGGGAGTGGAGCTGGGAAAGAGCCTGGAGCACAAGCTGGATGAGGAGCAGCTGGTGGGACTCAGCCTGGAGAAAAGGAGGCTCAGGGGGGACCTTCTGGCTCTGCAATCCCTGCCAGGAGGGGGGAACTGGCGGGGTTCGGGCTGTGCTCCAGGGCACAGGGACAGGAGGAGAGGGAATGGCCTCAGGCTGTGCCAGGGAAGGTTTAGACTGGATGTTAAGGAAAACTTATTCACTGAAAGAGTGGCCATGCATTGGAACAGGCTGACCAGGGATGTGGTGGAATCAAATGTGGATGTGGCATATGGGAACATGGGTCAGTGGTGGCCTTGGCAGTGCTGGGGGAATGATTGGACTTGAAGATCTTAGAGGCTTTTTTCAACCTCAACAATTCTGTGATTCCGTGAGTCTCTCCCCATTCTCCAAGGGGATGCTCACCTCCCCCTCACTGGTTGTGTCATCTGCCCCTGTGGTGGTGAAACCAGCTGAGCTGCAGCCCTTCTGCAGTACCTGTGTATGTTCACAGACTGTGTGCACCAAGAACATGTGGGTGATAGGAAATTCCTTGTGCATTCCACTTGGGATGCAGCAGGCAGTGCCTGGAAGGTGGGAAGGAATCCCACAGTGCTGCCCCTGTCCCTAGAGCTGGGACCATCCAGTGGCCCCACATGCCTCTCAGCTGGACAGGTGAGCAGCTGGTGATTGGATCTGAGCAAACCCTTCAGCCCCAGGGGAATATCCACATCACACTGTGCAATTCCATGTGTCCCAAACCTTCCTGACCACCACTTGTCCATGCCTTTGTCATGGCCATGCATCCCAACACTCTTGCCATCATTCTTACACCACTTCTTCCCACTTGCTTATGAAAGAATAAGAAAGAAAGATTTGGTTGGATGTGTGATTGACTTCATTGTTTACTTTTTTAAGCTCCTATTCCCTATGGACAGTTTCAGTTTTCATTAAAAGTCTTTCATCAGAAGGAGCCAAAATTGTCGAAGGCTGTGTCTGGTTTTTGATTAAAAGCTGAAATCTGCAGCTGGGGAAAAAAAGTTACTTCCTTCCATCCTTTCCCATCCCTTCTGCACATTTTTACTGAATTTCTCTATACAGAAGAATTCCTTTGCTGATGTGAGGAGTTCCCTCACATGGGATGGAGCAGGGGCTCCTTTCTGCCAGACAGAGAAAGCAGGAGTATCATTGAGCAATGCCAGCTCCTCATCAGCCCCAAGAACTGCTGAAATCTCACAGCAGCTTCAGACCAGGGATGTGGTGCTTGCTGCCATCCTTGGCTATTGTGGCCAAGCCGGGCCATTGCCAGGAGCAGAACAGCTGGAATAGGAATGCTGGAAGCTGGTGGGCTCTCCCCAGGGCTCTGCCTGCCTGCACAGCCCCTCTGCTCTGTCCATACAACCACATCAGTCTTTGCAGAGCCACAACAGCACTGGTGGTGGGGACATCCAGAGGTCCCAGTTCGTCCTCCCTCTTGGAGCAGGACAGTTACCAGGATGACATCAGGGCAGCTGTGGCTGTGCCCAGCCATGTCTCACCAAGCATGGAGATGCCTGTCACCTCAGGGCTGTACCACCCACCTGAGGAACAGCTTTCCCTGGTATCTGACCTGCAGCTGCAATCTATGGGTGCTGCCCCTTGGCACTGTGTCTGCCACAGCTTTGTGGTTACCCTTCCAGTAGCTGCAGGCTCTTCCCAGCCCATTTGTGCCCAGACAAACCCAGACCAGCTCCCTCCTGCTGTCCTTGCAGGTCATGTGTTCCAGAGTTCCCACCATCCTCACCACACCTCCTCTCCAGTTTCCCCACATTCCATCTGAACTGCCCAACACTGAACACTCTCCAGAGGCAGCCTCACCCACAATGCATGGAGGGGATAACTGTCCCCAGCCTGCTGCTGTGGCTGCCCCAGAAGAGCATGGGCAAGGGGAAACGCTTTTAACTAACAGAATATGGGTTTAAATTGAATATTGCAAAGAAACTCTTCCCTATGAGGGTGGTGAGGCCCTGGCATAAGTTTCCCAGAGAAGCTGTGGCTGCCCCACTCTTGAAAGTGTCCAAGACCAGGTTGGACAGAGCTTGAAACAACACAGGATAGTGGAAGGTGTCCCTTCCCATGGTGGGGGTGGAATGAGATGAGCTTTAAAGTCCCTTCCCACCCAACCCATTCTGGGGTTCTGGGACTTACTTATCTTACATACAGTGAGTGTGAGCTGTTGGCCAGTGCTGCACAGACTCCATCGTAACCTCCAGGCCCTCCACCATAACCTGCTGCTCAGCTGTGTCCCAGTGTGGGCCAGGTGTGCTGCTCTGGACTCCTCATTGCCCTCAAGAGGAATGGAGCAGCTCAGGTTGGAGCATTCCCATCAGCAGCTGGTGAGCACCAGAGCTCGCAGCTCCTCCTTTCTCTCCATGCTGCCCCTCACACTGACTTCTGGTCTAACACCCTGTTCCCACTGTGTTGCAAACTCAAATGTGTCATTAAAGGCTCAGCATCTTCCAAAACCTGCATATTCCCCATCATTCACAGGTGGACTAGGAGCTGCCCCGGGGGATGTCCATGCACCCCTCCTGCCTTGCTTTCTGCCATCTACATCACTATCTATGAAATGTAATTAGCTCTTGTCCTTCCCTCTCCTGCCTCTGTTCCTCTCTCTCAATATCAAAGTGGTTTCTTCCAGCCCATGTTACTGTTACTGGAGGAAATGGGTTATCTTCCCTATCTTTGCCAGCTCGCAGCTCCTACCCCCTGGCTCAGCACTGCATGCTGATGGGAGGAGGCTGAGACTGAAATGTATCAAAATGCAAGAACTCAGCTTTGCTTTTGCATCCTCTGAAGCCTTATTTTGCTTTTTGGGCCAAACATATTGTGCATTTTCTGTAACAATGAACTTATCACACTTATTATGATAAACTGAGAAGGCACTTCCCACAGTAGATGAAAATCCTGCAGATTGACTTCAACTCTCAAATATTTTTGGATCCACGTACATTTTTCCATGGGTTTTCTGACAAGGGGAGTCTCCTGCCTGCAGCCAGTCCCTCTGTGAGCACAGCTGAGCACCAGGGGAGAGAGAGGATCTCCCACTGCTGCTCCATGCACTGGGAGGGAGCAGCTGATGCCGTGTCCTTGCTCCCTGAGCAGTGCCAGGACATTGGTTTCCCTGCCCAGGACTCATCTAGACATACTGGAAAATGTTTGTTTTGCCAGTCCAGGGTAAGTCCATCCCAACCCTGTGATCACTCAAGGCACAGGAGCTTTCAGGACATCCCACCCAGCCAGTGTAACCACCCACTGAACTGCAGTGCAGAAATCATCACTCTCTTGAGCACCATCCCACGGGTTCCTGGACAGAAGGAGGCACTGGAGACTCTCTGGAAAATGAAATCAGAAATAAATCCCTGTAGCTTTGCTCTCTTGCTAAGAAAAATGTGAGAAGTCTCATTCACCTCATGCCCCATCACAGTCAAGGCATCACTGCAAAATGCCAAGCTAAGTAAACATCTGGCAATTACAGCTGGAGCATTCGCTCTGTGACCATCCATGAGGACAGCAAACACTCCTCCCTTGTATCCCACACTGGCCAGCTGCATCCCAAAGCCTCTGCCCTTCCCTTTCCCCCTGCCCGATGCCACCTTGACCTCCCACCTCACCTTTGGCTGACACCTGGTTGCACATTTCTTTACACACCAGAGATTCTCCACCACCTGCATCCATTTCATCCCCACTCAGCAGTGTCCAGCCACCCATCTCAAGGGTCCATGGAGAGAAATAAGCTTAAAAACACACCAGATAGGTAATAAAAGTGTTTTCCTCTTCACTTAGATTGGCCAAACCTGGGAGGATGCTGTGTGGAGATAAACCCTGAGGATGCAGCAGCCCAAAGCCAGCTGGCCAGCCCGTCCATTTAAGCACATTTGGTGGAAAGGCCAAACGACCACCATGTCAAACCTTCCAGAGTTATTCCTGGGAAACAAGACTGCCATGCTGTGGTGAACCAGGTGGCACAGAGTTCACCCCACGGGTGACCCTGGGCAGCCCCCTGTCTGTACCAAGGGCAGGGGCTGGGGCAGTGGGGAGCTGTGTTTTGCATCACCTCCATCCTTCACCTTCAGAAATGAAGTGTGCAGGAAATGAGAGCAGAAATGCCTTCACTGACAGGTTGGAATTAAGAGATTCCAGCTTTTTATAAACAGTCTTCGGATTTCCTGAAAGTTACAGCATGAGCATCATCTGTATGCAGGATGTGTTGTAGCTCAAAGGTACCAGAACTAATGCTGTCCTGTTAATGAACTGAGTGAGTAATAGCCATGGGTATAGAAAGCTTATGTCTGAAACTAATCCTAGTTAATGAATCTATTGTTACAGGTATTAAATGGTGACAGGGGGTTTCATCCATCAGCCCTCCATTAATCACAGCATCCCCGCCTATGCTTATTATTTAGAAGCCAGCAAAGGGATCTTAATGATATTAGTAATAGAGCGGCTGTGGTACGTGACCCGGGCCGAGCGGGGATTGGAGGTGATAAGTGTCTGATGGCATAAGGCACTTCAGAGGTGATCCAAGCAGCTTTGCTCCCCATGGCATGTTATCTGGGCTCTGCCAGCCTGCTCTGCTCAGCCAGCACTGCCTGGAGAGCAGCCGTGTGCTGAGCCGTGGTGCCCACGCCGGGGCCTCCCCTGCCTGCTGCTGCCAGCCTGGACAGGCCACTGCAGGGGGGCCTGCCCAGCACCCCCTCCCCACAGACAGCACAGGGGGCTGCCCGTGCACTCCAGCACCCCCTCCCTACAAACACCATGAGGTGCCCATGCCCTCCAACACCCCCTCCCCACAGACACCACGAGGTGCCCGTGCACGCCAGCATCCCCTCCCTACAAACACCGTGAGGTGCCCATGCCCTCCAGCACCCCCTCCCCACAGACACCACGGAGTACCCTCCAACACCCCCTCCCCACAGACACCATGGGCTGCCCGCACCCTCCAGCACCCCCATCCCACAGACAGCACAGGGGGCTGCCTGTGCCCTCCAGCACCCCCTCCCCACAGACAGCATGGGGTGCCCGTGCCCTCCAGCACCCCCTCCCCACAGACAGCACGGGGTGCCTGAGTGTGCAGGGGCACAGCGCAGGGCCTGGGGATGCCCACAGGGTGCTCACATGGGCACAGGAAGAATCTGCCTGCACAAGTAGCCAGGTGCAAGCCCACGTGCATGAGCACAAATACCCACACACCCACACAGCCTCGGAGCAAATGACTCAAAGGTTTCTCTGGAAAGACGTGAAGAGCATCTGATATTCTACGCTAATTCTCCATCTGGACGTTCTCGGTGTGTGTGTTGGGATGGGATTTGTCTCATCATGGTCTCCTGAAGTCAGAGATATTTCAGCCCAGTGGAGGGACACCACCATCTCCAGGGCAAGGCAGGGTCTCTGAGAGAGTCAGGACAGTGTCCAAGGTAAACAGGCCAGCAGGGCTTCAGGGAGGTCCTTTGCTGCCTGCAAGGCATGGTTGGCTCCTGCTGCACACACCATTGGACATAAGTCCCAGCTCTGCAGACCTTGGCTGTGAGCAGATGAGGCTTCATTGGATGAGGACTCTTAAAGTGGGCAAGGATAGGAAGCTTTGACAGAGGCCTTGCTGTGCTGGGTTCAGTAGTTTCTCTCCATTCTTCTCCTGAAGACTGTTGTGCCCTGAAGGTTACTTCTCCTAACTATTTACCACAGTGACCCTGCGTGAGGAACATCCACCACAGCAAAGCTCACTGGCCACCACAGCAGCAGCATCAGGGCCAGCAGCTCATGCTGGTGGGATGGGCAGTGCTGCTGTGTGAGTCAGGGGCTTCCCTTGGGATGTGAGTGCAAAATCCCAAATACAAAACCCTACAGCAAATGGACAACCCAGAGGTCTCTGAACAGCTTTCATCCTTAGCCACCTCTGCAGTTCCTGCTCTGCTGACAGTTTCCAGCTGGCAGAGCAAACTTCCCACTTGGTGCCACAGCTGCAGCAATCCCAGTGTTCTGCTCAAGCTGATGGGAACAGAGGGATGCCCAGACACCACACGGTGCTGGAAGAGCAGTGGTCCCTGAGCTCAGTGGCCAGGTATCTACTGCCCCCACAGAGCTTACAGCACCTGTGGAGCTTATCCCCACCTGGCCAAGGCTGTCAAGGACAAGATGGACTGGTTTGAAGACCAAACTCACGGCAGTTTCCTTGAGCCAAACACTCCTCTTTAGGACTCCATTGTTCACCGTAAAACCCTTCCCTATATGAGGGAGGGCAGTGGCACCTGCCCTGTACCAGCCATGAAGGATGAGCAGCTGAGGGAGCTCAGCCTGGAGAAAAGGAGGCTCAGGGGAGACTTTCTCACTCTCCAACTCCCTGACAGGAGCAGGAAGCTAAGTGAGGGTCAGGCTCTGCTCCCAGGGAACAAGGGGAAACAGCCTCGAGTTGCACCAGGGGAATTTTAGGTTGGATGTTGGGGAGCATTTCTGGCCTCAGCAGGGGAAGGAACCTGCTGTGCCAGCTGATGTGGGAGCACTGGGACACCTCTCCTGTCTGTCCTGCTCTGGGGGAAGAGCTGAGCTGTGATCAGTGCTGTGTCCACACACAGACTGGGCACCCTCAGGGTTTCTCTCCTCCATGCCCATTCTGCAGGGCATCCCATCGTGCATTGGCACCAACAAGCTGGACGTGGGACAGATCTGGAGACCTGCATGGTGGATCAATCTCTTTCTGTTCTCTGCAAGGACTCTGAGCTCTGCATTTCTGTGAAAAACTAAGACAGGTAATCTGCCATTTGGTTGTATTTTTAGGTTAATAACAGATGTGTAAATATATATATGTCTCATCTTCACAGGTACTCAGAGCCAGGAGCTCACCACTTGCCAATGTTTAAAACAAGCCCAGAGCTAACTTGATAAGCTGACTGTAAATCCAACTCTAACCTGACTCCCAGATCCCAGGTTGAGGCTGCAGAGCTTCCCACAGAGCTGACAACAAAATCTGCCCACAAGTATGAGGGTGATCCCTCCAGCTGAGTGCTCACCCCAAACCCTCCTGACACAAGAATGGTGTGGTTTGGGGGTTGTGTTTTCTTGCAGTGTCAAGAACCCATCTTCACTTTCCTGCTTGCTGCAGAGGGAGAAGATGAATGATGACTCCAAGGAACACAGACACCCAAAACTCAAGAGATCTGTTTGTAAAAGAATGAGGAACCTCAGTGTCTTTGCCTTTTGTCACAGCTTTCTCCCCGTTAAGGAAGAAGAAAGGGGAGCTGAGATCTTCCTATCACCTGCTTCCAAGGACTGGGATTTTCAAGAAAATCCCCAGAGATGCAGGACCAAGCAAGCAAGGCTAAGCCCTAGCCAAGTCTGGCCAAAAAAAGCAGCAGGGGTGGGCCTGCCCATGCCACGTGAGCCCTGGCACAGGCAGATGGGTACCTGCTCTCCAGAAGTGCCACACTGCACTAGGACAGCAGCCAGCAGAGGAGGAAAAGGGAAGAGAGATAATTATTGGTGATTGAAACTGATTGCATGAAAGAAGGACAGATGTTTCTTGTTGTGCTTGTGTGCCTGAGGCTACGGAGCCATGCAAGGGACGGGGGAAAACTCCTTCTGAGCCTGGGAATGCTGTGGCACTGAGCCGCATGCAAATGAGGACTGCAATCCACACACTCTCCCTCTGACTCCTGCAAATCCACACAGGATCCTGCTAAACCCCAACCTCCTCATTTCCCCCACGAAGGCGGGTGATGTCCATCTCTGGCCAAGGTGCTGGAGAGATCCCCCAGCTCCCCTCCACACCCTCAGACCATCCACGCAGCCATCCCAGTAAGGCTCAGGCACTGGGAGGGGATGTGTTTGGAGCCAGAGCAGCAAGGCCAGGAAAAGCAAACCTGGGGTTGAGATTTGGGTGCAGCATCGTATAAAGGCACAGGACTGAAGGCAGGGAAAGCTCCTGGTCACCCTGCTGCCAGAGCAAAACTGGCTTTTCTCTGAGAGCAGGAGGATTTACCAGTCACCACCCTCCCTTGCAGGACCCAGGAGGGGGGATTGTGCTGGTGTTTTCCTTCAGAAAGGATGGGTCACCCACTGGGAGAGCCAGCTCATGTCCCTCACCAGGCTGAGGAGTGGCTGCTGAGGGGACACAAAGCCCCTGTGGTGTGTTCTGTGGGCTGCAGTGCATGTTTAATGCTATAAAATATGCAAATAGAGGTTAGTCTTAGCAATGTTACTGATGGTGGTGATGTGCTTCTGGCACTGGTTCAGCTGGCTCCAGTGCCAGCACAGGATGGAGCCAGGGATGCCTTCAGGGAGCTGGGGAGGGGTCTTGTCCCACCATGGGAGGAATCAGAGCCCTCCAGTATGAGCTGAGCTTGTCCCTTCTCAGCCCTTGGAGGGACCTTCCTGTTTGTGACCATTGGGTCACAACAGACCCAGGCAGAGCTCCAGACTTGGGGCAGAGGGGCTGGAAAGCTGCTTGGCAGGAAAAGGACCCAGGGGTGCTGGTTGATAGTGGCTGAACATGAGCCCAGGTGTGCCCAGGTGGGCGAGAACATCAGTGACACATGGCCTGTACCATGGTGAGGCAGCAGGACCAGGGCAGAGCTCATCCCCTGTGCTGGCACTGCTGAGGCACCTCCAGTCTTGGGGTCATTGAGGGGCTGGAGTGTGTCCGGAGAAGGGAGCGGAGCTGGGAAGGGTCTGGAGCAGCAGAAGTGGCTGAGGGAGCTGGGGGGGCTCATCCTGGAGAAAAGGAGGCCCGGGGGGACCTTCTGGCTCTGCAATCCCTGACAGGAGGTGGGAGCCAGGGTGGGTTGGGCTCTGCTCCAGGGCACAGGGGAGAGGATGAGAGGAAATGGCCTCAAACTCTGCCAGCTGAGGATTAGATCAGATATGAGGGAAAATTTCTTCACTGAAAGAGTGGTCAAGCCCTGGCAAAGGCTGCCAGGGCAGTAGTGGAATCACCACCCTTGGAGGGATTTCATCCATGTAGATGTGGCAGTTGAGGACATGGTTTAATGGTGGACCTGGCAGTTCTGGAGAACAGCTGATCTCGATGATCTTAAAGGTCTTTCCCAACCTTGATGATTCCATGGTTCTGTCCAGACTCAGACATGCATTGGATCCACGTGAGATAACAGTTTGATCACCTGGCATATAGGGAGGCTGCAGGGAAGGCCCAGGGGAGGCAACAGGGCTCAGACCAGAGCAGGTCTCCAGAGGGAATCAGAGGGAGATCCCAGGAGCCAGAGGCGCAGGGAGGGCAGAAGGTGTCACTCAGCCCCGGAGGTGCCAAGGCCAGTGCCTGCCGACGGCTGAAGGAGAGGGCGGTCACCCCCAGAGGGTGCGCAGCCCCCGCGGACCCCCGGGCCGGCAGGACCCCCGGAGGAGGCTCTGGGTGCCCGGGGGATGCGCAGGGGGAGATCCCCAGGCCCGCGGGGGGACGGCCCTGGAGCCCCTTGCCCACCTCGGGCTGCAGAGGGGACAGGGCGGGGGTCCCCCCGCTCCGAGCGCATCCACGCGCGGCCACTGCCCTCTGGTGGGGACCGGCCGCCGGGACACGCCGTTGCCACGGAAACGGGATGTTCCTCTCCCATCGGCGCTGCCGCCGGCCCCGGCCCGGCGGGGGCCCTGCGGGGCTGGGGGCACACCTGGGTTCTCATGTCACAGGGGAACGGGCAGGGGCCGGGGCCAGAGCGTTCCCCGCGGCTGGGCAAGGGCACGGCTGCCCCATCCCATCATGAACCCCTCACTGCCACAGTCGCAGAACCAGGGAATGGTCTGGGTTGGAATGGACCTTAAAACTCATCCCATCCCATCCCCTGCCATGGGCAGGGACACCTTCCACCAGCCCAAGTTGCTCCAAGCCCTGTCCAACCTGGCCTTGGACACTCCCAGGGATGGGGCAGCCACAGCTGCTCTGCCCAACCTGTGCCAGGGCCTGCCCACCCTCACAGGATGGTGAGATATTTCTTCTAATATCTAATCTAAATCTCTCCTCTTTTTTGTTCAAAACTGTTCCCCCTTTTTCGTATCACTGACTGCCCATAGAAAAAGTCACTCTCCCTTTCTTCCTTTAAACCCCAGTGCTCACTGGGCCTTTGCCCACACAGCCCCCTGGCCCTGGGTCCTCTCCAGCTGCCCCTGCTCTGGCACTGTGCAGAGACATCACACACTTGCCTCTTCACCTTGGGGGAAGGGCCCTGATCTTCAGGACATCATTCCTTTTAGGCTGCTCCTTCTTGTTTTGGGAACACCCACACTCATCCAGGCTTTGGATGGAGCCAGAGGAGACTGGTGGCAGCCAGCGACCAGCCCCAGGGTTTCTCAAATTGCTCCTACCCTGCACTGGCCATTGCCAAAAATCACCTTCTTCCAGCAGGTAAGGGCACTGAGCAAAGTCTTGTTCCTCCCACACTTTATATTCCCTGGATTTTCTATGTCATGCTCTCAGACTGGGCATGTGCCTCCATGCAGCATGGTACAAGCCAGTGACATCTCCATGCCCATCTACAGCTCTGCCATGCCCATGGAGCATCTTCTCCAACCCCACAGGGCCTCTCAGGCCCGTGTAGGTCTCATTTCAGAAGGAATGAGAGGAAGATCAAATGAGTCCCAGTCTCCTCTCCATCCCCTGAGAGCAGCCAGGGATTTGAGGGTCAGGGTAGGCTGGAGCTGCTCTGGGCAGTTGAGGTTTCCTGGTGCTTGGAACACACACCTGGGAAGGCCCCGGGGTCATGCTGGGGCCTTGGAGAAGGAGAAATCCTATATCTGTGACCACCTTCACATCTTCTGAAGATCTGCTCACCCGAGGGAGCTGTGACACTTGGGTGTTCACTTGGACATACCTTTTGCTGGCCATGGGGTGTGGGGCTGAGGCAGCATCAGGGCAGTGCCAGCCCATGGCAGCTACAGGAGGAAACAACCCCAACAGCTGCAGGTACAGGTGAGCCAGCCCAGCACAGCCACAGCAGCTCTGCCCCTGCCATGCCCAGCACTGCTCCTGCACTGGGGGCTCACACTGAGTGATGGGCACTGCCCACAGAAGGGATGCAGGAGGCAGGGAAAGCAGGCAGAGAAGGTGAAAGGATTATTTATTCATCCTGCTGAGCCTTTCTCTACCTGCCCCTCCCATTGCCCCGGTCCCTGTGCCCGGGCTGGGGCCAGCAGGGGCAGGGACAGGGCAGAGGCATCCCCACCCTGGGGCTGCCCCACAGGGTCCAGGCTGCTGGAGGCTGATGTGCACCACCGAGACCTCCCACCCTCAAACCTCGCATGGGTGCTGGCAGCCACAAGCCCAGGGTGGGAGGGAGTCCCAGCACTCCCCAGGACAGCCCCAGTCCCACCTGGCAGCAGGATAACGGTGTGCCACTGCTGCCTCCATGGGACAGCCCCAGTCCCACCTGGCAGCAGGATAACGGTGTGCCACTGCTGCCTCCATGGGACAGCCCCAGTCCCACCTGGCAGCAGGATAATGGTGTGCCACTGCTGGGTCCCATCTTCTCGACTCCTTCAAATAAAATATCGCAGCAAGTGCAGAACTGCCCCCAGACTGCCACCTGGAAGAAGGGCCTGCAGACTCCCTGATACTTAGGCACCTCCATGTCTCTTCCAGGTCTCTGACCCTGTGCAGTCCCAGGAGGTTGCTCCTGCCTGATGCTCAATCCCAGCCTGGCACATGGCGTGACACCCAAACCAGTCCCTGAAGTTCCCTTCATCTTTGCTACAGCCCAAGGATGCTCTTCCCACCTGCATCTCCTTTATCCCACATTGTGTCAGGTTGGGTCCATCCTGCACCCAGACTGGGCAGCCCCCAGTTACTGCCTGTGAGCCAAAAATGGATGCAGAACAATGGGGTGTAGACATCACCCCTGGCCAGCCTCTACCACACTGAGACATGTGAAGTGTGCTGCCCTCTGGCATCAGCTGCACCCTGCCAGCTGCAGCTCTGTGCCCACCAGCATCAGGTCAGGGCAGGCCATGCCAAGGTAGAGGCAAGCACAGCCCCTCCCAGCCCCTCTGGGACTTGCTGCTGGCAAGAGGTCACTGCAGGGAGCAGTGTGGTCAGCAGAAGGGGACACCAGCCAGGGCTTGGAACTGCCCAGGGCATCCCCAGAGCATTTGCCTCCCACACAGTTTGGGGGGGAACTGGAGCACAGCCCCACCACAGCAGCCAGGACCACCCACCACCCACACCTGCCCCTCCCGCTGTGCACAGCCTGGAGAGGTCTGTGTGAGTGTCCTGTGTGCTGGGCAGGAGGGCAAAGCATTGCAGACCTTCTGCCTCACCCCGGGCTTGGAGCCCTGCTCTGGGCAGCTGGAGGGACAGCTGGGCTGGTCCTGTCTGCACAACTCTACTCCAGGACCATGGTCCTGCTCCACTTTGGGATCTGAGGATGTCCATGGAGATATAAACTCTCCAGAGGCTCAGCTCACACCAGCACATCTTCCTGCAGCCCAGAACTGCATCAGGAGTCCAGGCCAGGCTGTGTGTGCAGCTGGAGGAGCCCAAGCTGGGCTGTGTATGCATTTGCTGGTTTTGCCATCTCTCTATGCACCTCTTGCAAAGATAAAACCATTCACAGACAGAACACTGAGGCTGAAAGGAACCTCTGGGGATGGCCCCTCTAAGCTCACAGCGCTCTTATGTGTGTGTGTGTGTGTGTGTGTGTGTGTGTGTGTGTGTGTGAACAGCACATGCCTGTTCACACGTGTCTGTCCATGGTGTGTGGGTGGGGGTGAGGGTGTGTGTAAGCAGCACACACCTGTTCACACGTGTCTGCCGGGGGTGGTGGTGGTGTGTGTGTGTGTGTGTGCAGCGCACGCCTGTTCTCACGTGTCTGTCCATAGTGTGTGTGTGTGTGTGTGAGCAGCACACGCCTGTTCACACCTGTGGTGTGTGTGTGTGTCTGCCTGAGCCTCTCTCTCCCCCTGCAGCTCTGCCCGGGATTACAGCTCAGCACAGCAGGGCAGGGCTGCGATTTGGGGAAGTTGCTTCTCCAAACACCAGCACTACCTTTCAAAGCACATGAGAGGTGGCAGGTCACGAGCAACCAAAGCCCAGCTCAAGAAGACAAATGTCCTTCTATCCACACTCAGACTTTTCCTACCACACATGTGATCTTCCCACTCTCCTGGGCACAGGGGCCTGGAAGTCTGATGGTGGACTGGGGGCTGCAGCACTTGGGAGGATCAGCAGCCCAAGAAGGGGCCTGCATTGGGTTTGGGGCTGCTGGAGAGACATGACAGCACTGGCCCCAGGGGCCTCATGGATGCAGATGTGGGGAGCAAGGGAAGCAGCATCTCAGCCCCCCAGCACTGTCCCAACACCTCCCCCACTGTCCAAGCCTTTCCCAGGGACCAGCCCACGGAAACTCAAATCCCTCCTACACTCTCTGCCTGGTCCTGTCCCTCAGTAAGGGTTCAACCTCAGCCTGAAACTAAGTATTGACCCATGGGTTCAGATAAGGGCAGATTAATAACTGAAATACAGTCAAATATAATCATGATAATAATAAGGAGAATGAGGATCGCAATAATAATAATAATAGTAATAGTAGTAATAATAATAACAATAATGATAATGAAAAGGAGATGAGGAGAGAGAGGAATAAAACCCAAGAGATACAAGTGATGCCCAATAAAACTGCTCACCACCTGCTGCCCAGCCCATCTCCCAGCTGCAATTGGCAGCCCTAAGGCAACTCCCCCTGGTGTGGAATCTTCTCTGGCCAGTTGGAGGCAGCTCTTCTGGCCATGCTTCCTCTCATCTTCTCATGCAGTTCTTCACTGGCAGAGCATGGGACACTGAAATGTCCTTGATTTAGAGGAAGTACTACTCAACCACCTGCTCAAGCATACTTTAGCACCATTGTTGTCATACCAAAACCAAACCCCTGCACTCTGTACTGGTTACTGGGAAAAAAAATTAACTCCATCCCAGACAAAACCAGGACATCTCTGCCAGGCCAGGCTGGCACCAAAGCAGGCAAGGACCATGCCCTGTCAGGGGCTGTGCAAGTCCCACCCCTGAGGCTCTGATGCACCCAACAACCAACTGCTCTGCTTTACAGACCTGCACTGACTGCACTCCAGGAGACCCATGGCATGGGGCAACCTCCTTCTTCTGTTCCCCAGGCAGTGCCTGAGCTCAGGTCTCCTGCCTGGATCTACAGCAGCCAAGGCCACACTCACAGTGATTCCACAAGGCCATGCACAACCCAGCCCCCCAAACTCACAACTATCCTCCAGCTCATGCTCCAACCTTGGCCAACCTCCTCTGCAGTCTCCCAAGACCAGAAATCACACTCTGGACCAGAGGGAAGCTCCTGACAATGGTTTAATCACAACCAAAGCCCTTCTGCAGGAAGTTTGGGGTTTGAGAAGTCACTGTTCAACTTTTGTCCTGGTATAACTTGGTGTTCCTGACTTGTCTCAAAAAGCCTCTTGTTCTTTCATCACTTCTCCCCTCACACTGGAGAATAATATTTTCACTCATAGGCTGAAATTAGATGCCGGTGTTTCTGCCAGCAAGGCTTTCAATAACTCGCTTATGTTCCTGGATGGAATTGCCTGGCAGACTGTCGGCCTTGGGCTGAGGGGGAGTGTGGAAAAATTCCCACTCATTTCCCCACAGCAGCCCCCAGGCATGTTGGCAGCATCATCAGAGCCCGAGTGAAGGATGGGCAGAGGAGAGCAGAGGGTGAGCATGGACAGGGATGGCCCCTCAGTGTGGCACCAAGGGGAGGGGTGAGCTCTGGAGGAACCAGGATCCTCTGTTGCAGTGCCAGGCAGCTCCCTTATGCATCCCCATAACACCCACATCCTTCCCAGCAGCTTGCCAGGAGACCTGAGCTGCCTCCCAGCCTGGAGGGCTCTGACAGTGGATGAGGGGTGCCAGCAAATGGGGACACCAGTGTCCCTGTCCTGGTGGTGCCCTGCTTGGTGCAGCAGCAGAGCCAAGAGCCCCAGAGCACTGCAGTACCCGACATGGGATTTAGTTTTGGGTTTCCCCAAGTTCCCCTTCTTCCAAATTCACCTGGAAGTCCTGATGATCCCAGGTGCTGAGCACTGTCCCAGGTTGGCACAGCGTTGGGCCAAGTGCCCCAGGGAGCGGGCCAGCCCGGGGATGCCAACAGCTGCCAAGTGGGCAGCATGGAGCAGAGGATCCCTGCCAGCCTGGGGGCTGTCTGGCGAGCTGTGGAGTGGTTTGGCAAAATCCACCCTGCAGCAACCTGCGTGGCAAGCTGCTAAAGACTCAGCAAGCCTGGAACCACGGGTGTCCATCTGCCAGCCTGGCAAGCACCGGGCAGCAGAGGAGCCCCAGCTCCCAGTGCCAGCAGGGTGGAGCTGGGAGGCAGGAGAGCATCCTTCAGGCCACTGCCAGGAGTACCAGCAAGGGCCTGGAGAGCCCCAAATGCTCTGAGTCACTCTCATATTTCAGGAAATCAACCTGGGAAGGAACCTCCTTTGCCCATCAGGAAATCACAGTTCTCCAGAGCCTGAAGTTCCAAAGTTATCCTTGAACCACATCTCCAGGCAGGCCACCACAGCTCTATGTGGCTGATGCATCCTGTAGGATCATGGCTGTACACCATCTCCTGAGGCTCTGGATGCTGCTGCACTGCTGGTGCTGCCTACACCTTCCTGCCACCCCCTGGGCACAGGTCACCCCTGCCCCTGCCTGGCCCCAGGGCTCAAGACCACCACTCCCCACAGTTTCCCATTTCCAAGCTTGGTGACCCATCCAAAACATGATTTCAAGTGTCTGGGTGTGGTGCTGGAGGTGCTGGGTGCCCCAAGCCCCCTGCCAGAGCATGGTGGGGATTCCAGCATCTCTCATTGGCTCTTCCAGCTGTAGAGCTGAACTTTCTGAAGAGACAGGAACTTGTTTATAAACAATGGGGAAATAATACCTGTCTCTTCATATCCTCAGAAGTATCATGGTCATTTTACTTTGCTTTTTCAAGACAGCTCATCCTCTGGCCCAATCAGCACATAGGGAGTTCAGCTGGATATGCCATACAGTTATGAACATCTACAAAAATGGCTGTAGGTGGTCTGTGTGTTAAATGCAGCCATGTTTTAAACTTCTGATGGCTCAGGAAAAATCCCCAGGACAGTACCAGTTTCAGCTCAGATCCTGCTGAAGTTCCACACATGACTAACCTGAGCCTGGAGTGTGCTCCTTTGGGAGTGGGTGCACTGGCAATGTGCAGTGGTACCCCCAGGCAATCCTTGCAGATGAAGATGGAGCCTGAGCTAGTGGTGTCATCACTGATCTTCTCTCTGCCCAACAGGTCACTTCCTACTCTTGGTTCAAACCAGCTCTGGTTCTGCTGCTCTCATTCAGAGAAGCCTTTCAGTGACATCACAGGAGGTTGGCAGGACTGGGGCCAGTAACTTCTGGCTCAAGCCCTCCAGTTACCACAACCCACCTGCCCTGGACAGTCCTCATCCCCGGTCTGCTCATAAACCCACCCTGCAGTGAGCAGAGCATCCCAAGGCATGAGGCAGGAGACCTGTGTGTGCTGAGGAGAGCTGAGTCCCATTGCTCTGAATTCCCCTCCAGCAGCTGGCAGGGATGTCAGCCTTTCTCCAGCCCTGTCCCCCTGCTCCAGAGATGATGCTCAGCCTGGACACTGCAGCAGCTCCAGGAGTTGATGCCTCCTCAGACCTTGGGTCCAAGTGACCAGATTTAAGCTGCCCCAGAAGCACAGAAGGAAGGCCACACTGAGCAGTGAGCAGTGATGGGCAACAGTGGCCTGGGGCTTAATTCTTTCATTGCTTCCACTGGATTTTGAAACAACACTCACTATTTTTTTTACCAGCTCTTGGGAACTCCATCTCTTTCCACCTCCAACTGCCTGAATCCCTGCCCATGCTTCTGCTGCTTTCAGCTGCTGTAAAGGAGCCTGCAATGAGGAAAGGACGGACCATCCACTGCTCTCCCTTTCCAACAGCAGTTGCTGGCAATTCGTGCCACAATCAACTGTGTAATTTGGAGATATTTCACCTTGTGAGTGCACTGCCATGGGGAGAGGGGGATCCCACGGCTCCTGGGCAGCCAGAGCTCAGCTCTGCCCCTGTGCCAAGCAGGAGTCAGCTGGAGAAGGTCTGGCAGGATTTACAGCCTCTATAAAGGGGCAGGAGGTGGATGTTTGTTATTACTATGGGCTCTATTTCTCTTCTGCAGCAACCTGCAGCTTTTACCCCCTCCAGCAGATTGCTGCTGCCATTCCTTGCTGGAGCCTAATGGGGTGGGCAGAGCTTGGCATGGGCTCACACAGCTCCAGCCTCCTCCCATCCACTGGGGCACAGGGACTCACACATCACATCACATCACCCTTTGCAGGGGTTTTTTCAATGTGCTTTTTTCTTCTCCCTTACTAAAATTCTGCAGATTTTTACCTCCACATTGCTCAGAAACACACCTGTCTTCCTATGTTTAAGTTGCTGCAGCCACTCCCTGACACAGTCACTTGGAAAGTGTCTGATCTCTGAGCCCCTCCTGGAGTTCATCTCATTCTACCCTTTCCATTCAGACACATCACATGAGAAATCACTGCCAGACATATTCCAGGATGCCACGAGCAGCCACAAGCTCAGCTCAGCGCTATTTTGCCCCTAAAATAAGATCTGCTTCCTAAGGGGGAGGTAGAGCTCTTGAAAAAAATGTAATTTTTAAATTTTCAACCATTGCACGAACACCACTCCAGTGTCTTCTTCACCACAAGATTTGGGTGGAAAAGAGACCCGCCCTTCTCTGACCTGCTGAGCATCAGTGGAGTTTTTGCTTCCTTCACATCAGGAGCACTCACATTCCTCACCTCCTACTTATCTGACTTATTTCCCCTAATTTTTGGAAAGCAGGAGCAGGAAGTGAAGGCATTGGCAATGCCTGTTCTCCTGTCTCCCACAGGCCACCACAGGCTCCCAGGCTCTGTGTTCAGCATCCTGGTCTCTGGCACAGCTGGTGACACTCTAATAAACACTGAAACTAATAGCAGGTATTTGTGAGCCACGTTTTGTTCTCTGCAAAATGTTAATAGAGAAAAATCTGCAGCACCATGCCAGGAAATCTTTTTATATCTTATTTCCAGAATACCTTAATATCAGTTTATATCTGCAATTCAATTAATGTTCTGGGAGAAGCAAATGAGCATCCCTGGGTCCCTCCCTTCTCAGCAAGGCAAGTTCCCATGAAGAGGAAAAGTCTTTCATGGCCCCTCTTGGTAGCTCAGAGTGGATCAGTGCAAGACCCAGACACAAAGAGATCCCCTAAATAACCAGGGGGAGGCATCAGACATGCCCTGAAATGCTCTTCTATCACAGAACAGCATTTAACTCCTCCTGGAAGTGGTAGTGGGGTGCATGACACCTCACCTGTTCATCTGCCTGCTATTAAGTGCATTGGGTTTGAGCTCTATAGATTGTCAAATCTGAATCAAATCAGGTGATGTCACTCAGTTGTGCATGAGACCACTGGATTTTATGCTCACAGAAGCAGTAGGATGCTGCAATTGTGTTTAAGTGGAAAAAGGAAACTGGTCTTAAAAGACAATCAGGGCCCCCTGGCAAAGAGGAGGGTTCTGAGGACATGGCATGGCCTCAAGTTGTGCCAGAGGAGCTTTAAATTGGATAAAAGAAAAAATTGCTTCCCTGAAAGGCTGGTCAGGCATTGGAACAGGCTGCCCAGGGCAGTCTGTGGGTGTCCATACCTTGAAATGTTCAAAAGAAGACATGTTTTAGTGGTGAGCTTGGCCTTGCTGGGTTACTGCTTGGGCACAATGAACTCAGAGGTCTTTTCCAATGGTGATTCTATGATAATCTATGATAATTCTATGATTCACAGATAATTCTGTGATTCTATGACCAGGGAACTCTTGCCTCTCAGTGCTTTGGAAACAACCAGCCTGGTAATTAGTGCTGGAAGAAAGGAAGGAACCTCATACCAATCCTATGGACCATTTCCCCCTTGGTATCCCTTTTCTCCCCAGTCTGCAGCTGAAGTGGCACAAGTGGAGTGGAGAGAACACCAAAAAGGCTCTGCAGGACTCTGAGTTGCCTTGAAACAGGGACACACCTGCTCCAGGACACTCAGAGCTCCTGTGGGCAGGTTCCAGCTTCTTCACCATGCCTTGGCCAGGGAGATGCTGGGAAAGCTCAGGCAAGACCTGTGGACTGCAGTGTCACAGCCCCAAGGTAGAGCAAACTACCCTTGGTGTGCTGGAGAAGCATCACAGCTCATGCCTGACCCAGGCTGGTGAGGGCAAAGCAGCTCCTGCCTGACACAGGCTGGTGAGGTGTCCTAGTTCGGCAGGTGGGACCAGTCTATCCCTGTGTGGGTGTGACCAAAGCTG
>VWZD01005491.1:290832-362280 GCA_013396695.1 Sakesphorus luctuosus | reverse complement strand
GCCCGCAACTGCTGGAGCCCCGCCGGGACCGGCTCCCCGGCCGGGCTGTGGCTCCGGGGGAGCCGATCCCGGGGCTTTGTTACCCCGCCGGGTGTCCTCGGGCAGGGCCGGGGCAGCTCCGGGGCCGCCTCGCCCCGAGGCCTCGGAGCGGGGTCCGGCCCGGCTGGGGGCCCCCTGCTCGGTGCCCGCCGCGCAGGGGAAGGGGAAGGGGAAGGGGAAGGGACAAGCGAGGCGGGACGAGCCGCCGGAGGGTCGCAGGAGGTGCCCCCGGGCCCGGAGGAGTTTGTGCCCTGCCTGCCCCACGAGCCTCTCGGGGCGCAGGGACAGCGCCGGGGATGGGAGGACGGACCCGGGCGCTCCGAGCAGCCGAAGGATCGCGGGGACCTGCCCGAGCAATCCCCAGACCACCATCCCTGGGCAAAACCTGCGCCTCCTTCCCGGCCCCCCCAAGCCGAGTGCTGGGACGGAGCTGGGAGCGAGACAAGGGTTGAGCGCTTCGTGCACAGTGAAGATGTTTAAAAATAACCCCAGTGTCGGCTGGTGCTGCCGCGCAGGTTTCATCCGCAGGCGCTTTGAAGCTCCCGTGTAAAACTGTGGCACAGTTTGGATGACTGAAGGTAGAGCTGGCAAATCCAAACAGGGGATGCACCGAGCAGCTCGGCTCCCTCGGGCCGCGGGTGGTTTGGGTTCAGCAGCTGAGTGTGAAACTAATTATTTCCATGGGGAAAGTCAGGATGTGCAGACCCAGCTCCGGGGTCCCAGCTTTCGATTTTTTGGCTGAGTTTCTGTTTACTGTTGTTGTTTATAGTAAACAGCGTGCAGTGAGTGGCTGGGAACAGCCATGTGGTCGCTGCTCTTCGCAGCCAGTAATATTGGGGGAAAATGTTCTCCCACCTCGGTTCAAACGGTGTGGGCTGGGCTGGGCCTCCTCCTCCCCTTGCCTTCCTCTCCTTACCCTCACCCTTCTGCTGGCCAGGCTGTGCTGTCCGCAGGCACTTGCTGGGAATATTTGGAGTATGGGATGGTGCTTCATCCCAGGCACGGTCCTGTGGCTTGGTGCTTATGTGGGGAATAAAGCTGGGCTCGTGGCAGGCTCAGCTTGGCTGAGCTGCGTGGGCTGCAGCTCTGCAGGGCCTGCCTGTACCAGTGGAGAGTTCAGGATCTGCCCAGTAGATGGTATGAAAATGCAGATGGAAACTGGGGAGTCCCTTACAATGGACATGAGGGAAATGCAGGTATTTCTGTGCTATTTAAAGTATTTATTTAATTAAAGGTTAGAGTGGGCTTTATTTGAGAGAGATGCTGAGCCTCAGTCCTGGTTTGGTATTTGCATCTCAGCAACCGATGACAACTCTGCATCTTGATAATCTGCTTTTCAGTGAAATATTTGGTATGAAATAAGTGAGATGATTAGCTAATTAAAAGAAGGCAAATGCAGAATTTAGAACAGGAGGCCCAGTGGCACTCCCTGCAAGTGATGAGCCTGTGGCCCTGCTTTTCCTTTGCCTAAAATTTTAATAAAACTCTTGAGGCACTTGTCTGGAAACTTGATGAATTTTGCAGGACAGTTTGGTGTCTTCAAGTGAAAGATGCTGTTAGGGTATGAAAAGATGATGTTATTCATCAAGGAGCTGTGAGTGCTCTGAGGGCTGTGTCCCTGTCCTATGTCTAATTTAAAGCAATCTCTGAATCTTTGTTTCATGGCCTCAGACACAGAGGACTGCCAGAGATGTCCTCATTTTTCCCAACCCTGAGTGAGGTCAGATGCACATCTAAACCCATCCTGAGTAATGGTTCTTGTTTTAAGGTTCTTCCTGCTGGCAATTCCACATCCTGTGCAGGTGATATTTGCCAGCTCTCACCGTTAGAGAGGTTTTTTGGGGTGTTTAATCTGAGTACTTGTCACTTTAAACCTGTACCTTCTCTGAACTCCAGAACACATGGAGAAGACTCTACATCACTCCAGTCTCTGTATCTCTGCAGCTCAATTTGAAGGCATTGTTTTCTCTTTCTCAGTTTTTGTGCTGTTTTCACACGGGCTTGTCTGCCCTGCTGATCTCTGTCCCTCCCTGGGCTGTGCTTCCAACTACACTTTGCCTGAAGTGCTGCTGTCATTTGGGGTAGGACTGTGATAGTGGGGCTTCTGCAGAGCAGCTGTAATAAGTGGGCCTACATGGCCCCATTTTGGGTATGTGTGAGTGGTGTTACATGAGAAGGGGTGCAGATCACACATTTGCAGATTTGCAGGTTGAACTGTGTGTTTGTGACAGAGGGCTTGGCATGCTCAGTGGCTCCTGTCTGCAAACCTAGAGCAGAGTGCTGGTAACAGGGGCCTTGAGCTGGGCTGAGTTAAACCTTGGCATGTTCAGAGCTCTTGCATCTGTAATCACAGAATCATAGAATGGATTGGGTTGGAAAAGACCTCCCAGATCATCAAGTCCAACCCTTGGGCCAACTCCACTCCCTTTACCAGATCATGGCACTCAGTGCCACGGCCAAGCTCAGCTGAAAAACCTCCAGGGATGGGGAATCCACCCCCTCTCTGGGCAGCCCATTCCAATCCCTCAGCACTCTCTCTGCAAAGAAGTTGTTTCTGCTCTCCAACTTCAGTTTCCCCTGGCAGAGCTTGAGCCCCCCGTGCCCCCTTGTCCTATTGCTGAGTGCCTGGGAGAAGAGACCAACCCCCACCTGGCCAGAACTTCCCTTCAGGCACTTCCAGACAGTGCTGAGGTCACCTCTCAGCCTCCTCTTCTCCAGCACAAACACCCCCAGCTCCCTCAGCCTCTCCCCACAGCACTTGTGCTCCACTCCCTTCTCCAGCCTCGTTGCTCTTCTCTGGCCCCACTCCAGCCCCTCAGTCTCTTTCCTGACCTGAGGGACCCAGAACTGAACACAACACTCAAGGTGTGGCCTCACCAGCACAGAGTCCAGGGGAAGGGTCACTGCCCTGGGCCCGCTGGCCACGCTAGTTTTGATACAGGACAGGATGCCATTGCATAATGTTTGCATCTAGCCCCCAGTCTTTTTTCCTTTTCGTTTTTCTTGCTTGCAACTGAAATTCAGTTTGTGGTGACACAAACAGATTTGGAGTCATTTAGGCATCCATTTATGTTTGAGAAGTTTCCTAACAAGGAGGGGTCCCTGAGGAATGAGGCAAGGTGCACTGAGGGCAGAGCAGCAGCTCTGTCTGCCAGCTTCTCTTGCAAGGTGGTTAATCTCCTGCATGTGTGTAATTCAGAGATGTGCCAAAGTAAAAATCATCCCCACAATTACACTCTCAGTGTAGCAAACTGTAACTCTGGCCCCTCCCTAGCCCCAGCTCTGTGCCCTGGTGTGGTACCTGCACTCCAAGCTGTGACATGAACCTTTCACCCCACTTTATTTGCAGGATAACAGGGCCTAGTCCTAAAGGAAATGCTTTTTTAGGGTTTATTTGTAAAGTACTTCTTTCTTACCCAGCTTCAATATCTAACAGTGGAGGCTGTTATAAAGCACTTGCTTGATGTTTAAGCTGATAGTACAAGTCTGAGAGTAGCAGGAAGCATAAGAAAACTTCCTTCTGTATCACCAGCTCTCCCTGGGCTCAGAGTGAACAAATCTGGTGACCTGAACTGCTGCTGTCAGACCAGTCTGTGGTGGGGACACCTGAGCCCTGGGGGTCAGCACCTCCTGCTGTCTGTGGAGCTGTGCTCTGTCCTGTGGGTCAGTCTCCCTTAGCAGGACCTTGCAGAAGTAGTTACAATTGTGAGCAGGAGAGGTTAGTACAGGGACATCACTGCAGCCTGGCTGGTGAAACTCTATCTGCATTAAATTTCTTTTTAAAAAACACAATGATACTTAGCTCTTTTATTGAGGTTTCTGACACACCACCTCTAGCAGAGGTTTGCAGTCTCCAGGGTTCACTCAGACACCTACCAAATGTCTCTGCCTCTCTGTCAGGGATTTAAGCAGTTTGTGTCTGTGCCTTTGCTCCTGCTGGGCAGAGTCTCACGATTTATGCAGACTCATCCTGAGCAAAAAAGAAGAATTTGGCTGAGAACTGAAGGAAAAGATGAACGTCCGTTTTGCTGCCTCGGCTGTTTGCGTGGCAGCCTCGGCCAACAGGCCAGATGGATGGGGGGTGTCTGAGCTGCTGTAGAGGAGGCAAAAGCACTTGGCTTCCTGAGAGCTGGGAAGTCTCCCCTGCAGCTCCAGTGTGTGTTTGGTAACTGGTCACCAGAGATAAGGAAAGGAGAGCAGAGCAGAGTTGATGGGGCCATTACTGACTCCCAGCTGACATGGGAGTTCAAGGCAGGACTTTTTTCCCTGGGACAAGCTTGTGCTTCTTAAACACATTCTCCACTCTCCATTTCTTGATTTGAAGTTTTTTTGTGTGTGTTGTAAGTCAAATGGTGTTAGCACAGTCAGCAGCTGACCTTCTCCTAGAGGTGCCTCCTCCCAACCAGTGAGTGCCGAGTTACCCATCCTCAGTGAGCTCTGAGTTACCCATCCTGAGTTACCCATCCTGAGTTACCCATGCTCAGTGAGCTCTGAGTTACCCATCCTGAGTTACCCATCCTGAGTTACCCATGCTCAGTGAGCTCTGAGTTACCCATCCTGAGTTACCCATGCTCAGTGAGCTCTGAGTTACCCATCCTGAGTTACCCATGCTCAGTGAGCTCTGAGTTACCCATCCTGAGTTACCCATGCTCAGTGAGCTCTGAGTTACCCATCCTGAGTTACCCATGCTCAGTGAGCTCTGAGTTACCCATCCTGAGTTACCCATGCTCAGTGAGCTCTGAGTTACCCATCCTGAGTTACCCATGCTCAGTGAGCTCTGAGTTACCCATCCTGAGTTACCCATGCTCAGTGAGCTCTGAGTTACCCATCCTGAGTTACCCATGCTCAGTGAGCTCTGAGTTACCCATCCTGAGTTACCCATGCTCAGTGAGCTCTGAGTTACCCATCCTGAGTTACCCATGCTCAGTGAGCTCTGAGTTACCCATCCTGAGTTACCCATGCTCAGTGAGCTCTGAGTTACCCATCCTGAGTTACCCATGCTCAGTGAGCTCTGAGTTACCCATCCTGAGTTACCCATGCTCAGTGAGCTCTGAGTTACCCATCCTGAGTTACCCATGCTCAGTGAGCTCTGAGTTACCCATCCTGAGTTACCCATGCTCAGTGAGCTCTGAGTTACCCATCCTGAGTTACCCATGCTCAGTGAGCTCTGAGTTACCCATCCTGAGTTACCCATGCTCAGTGAGCTCTGAGTTACCCATCCTGAGTTACCCATGCTCAGTGAGCTCTGAGTTACCCATCCTGAGTTACCCATGCTCAGTGAGCTCTGAGTTACCCATCCTGAGTTACCCGTCATCAATGGGCTCTGAGTTACCCATGCTCAGTGAGCTCCTACATTTTCCAGAGTGACACAGTGTGAGCAGTCCAGAAACCTCCCCATGGCTCAGGTTTCTTTTCAGCAACGGAAACTGTAGGAATAGATGCCAGTGGAAATTTGTGAAGCTCAGTCTTTGCCCGTTATGTTCCTTGCTATTCCTCCCCTCTCCTGGGCCTTCCAGGGTTTCACTGGACACTGTGGCAGGTCCTTCTCCTGGGTGTCATGACGAGGGAACACGTTTGGTTCACCCATTGCTGGACTGACATCTGGGTTTACTTGGGGGTGGGGGAGTAGGTGCATCTTCTGATCTCCCCAGGGGTCTGCTGATGTTTGACTCCAGGGAAGTGTCCTGCCCGGAAAAGTGGGATTTGTGCCTGGAGGGACCTGGAGGATGGTTGTGTTGTTTTACTTCAGTGTCAGCAGAGGCTGCACAGGGTGAACCCTGGCGTTTCCCTGCCGAGTGAGCCACGGTCCCTTTGGCTGCCACCTGCAGTCACCTCCCTGTCACCTTCCTGCACAAGGCAGTGCTGGAACACCTCCAGCCAGGGGCCGACCTGCTTTTGTCAGCCCTGCCCATCGCTGTGCCACGGCTGCAGCTCATCCCTGCTGCTGGGCCTCTCTCCCTCCCGTTTGGAGCAGCCCCTGCCTCCTGCCCCACGCCGAGCCCTGTCCATATGTGTTTGGAGCACTGGGACGTGTGTCCAGCTGCGTGTGCAGTGAGCGGGAGGGCAGCTGCTGTGTCCCCCCTCCTGCTGGCTGGGGGAGCCTCCCTGCTGCCTGCAGAGCTGCCTGTCCTGCCTGCTCGTCCTTCCTTCCTGCCTGTCTCTCCTGCCTGCTCGTCCTTCCTGCCTGCCCGTCCTTCCTGCCTGCCCGTCTTTCCTGCCTGTCCGTCTTTCCTGCCTGCCCATCTTTCCTGCCTGCCAGTCTTTCCTGCCTGCTCGTCCCTCCTCCCTGCCTGTCCCTCCTGCCTGCCCGTCCTTCTTGCCTGCCCGTTCCTCCTGCCTGCCTGCCCTTGCCTGTCCCAGCAGCTGCCAGGGGGCCAGGCTGGCCGAGCTGGGCCGCACACGCAGTGAGGGAGGTGGACAGGCATCACCTGGAGGCAGGACCTTGGCTCTGGCTCCCACGGCAGCCCCTCCCCAAATGCCCACCGAAGTGCCCCCAGACCGGCCATGTGTGGAGGTGGCGGCTCAGGACAAGGGTAGCCCCTCGAGCTTGGGCTGAACGTGCTGGGGGGGTCTGCTGTGTGTTCCATCTCCCACCAGTGCTGCCCTCCCCGCAGGTGCTGCTGCAGGGCCCTCGCTCCCCACCGGGGCCTTTTTCCTGCCCAGCTGGTGCCCATAAGTGGGAGAAATTCCTGCTCTCTACATGTTAGTCAAGCGAAGGCACAGAGAGCAGACAGAGCTGATGGAGTCTGATGTGGACCAAGGAGGAAGTTGTACCAATTCCACTTTCTAAAAATAAGTCCAGTGACTGTTCCTGCAGCCTGGAGACTGCTGCTCTGCACACTGACTGTGGTTGCTTTTGGGTTTTTTGTCTTGTTCCAGCAAATCTTAAAAAAGATGCTGCACTCCATCTAAATAGTGCAGTGGCTGTGGGATCAGAGAGGTGCTTATAGAGAAAGTCTTGTGGTTTCAGTGTTTCTAGAAATGACCTTGAAGGATCACCTACATCTAGTGTTTCCTAGAGGTTTGTCTAAGCTCTTTTTAAAGATTTCCAATGATGGTGATTCCGACTTTCCTCATCAATCCACTAAAGTGCCTGACTATTCTGAGATTAAGGAGCTTTGCTTGATTTCAGGCCAGTATTGCTGTGCTTTAACCCCATCATTTTGACATTTCACCTCTCTGGCAGGCTACCAAAGCGAAGAAAAATTCTGTAAATGTAGAAGTAATCATTGTGCAGGGTTGATCTTCCTTTCTGCCATTCCCTTCTGTGCTCAGAGAGCATCTGGGGGCTCTTGGGCACTGCTGCGGATTTAATGACACGTGTGTGGCAGCTGGGCAGCCCCAGTCCCAGATCCTTGTGTTGTGTTGGCTGTGACTAAACAGTCCTTGATCTGTGCTGATGTCACTGAAAATGTGCTTGAGGTGATGTGAGTTTTATTAAAATTGTATATCACTAATTTCCCAGTTGTCTTATACTTCTATAGCAAAATGCATGTCTTGAACTTTTTTAAAGAGTTTCTGGTTAGTGAAACATTTTATGAAAATCAACAAGATGACATTAAAAGTCATTAGTCATTAAAAGACATTACATGAGTGGAATGAGATGAGCTTTAATGTCCCTTCCAGCCCAGGGTGTTCAGTGATTCTGTGTGTGCACACACCAGACCTGTGAGCCTGGTGAGAGGTGCCTGGCGGTGCCAATCTCCCTGCTGTTTGCTGGCAGCGTGCCCTGGGTGAGGCAGCCCTGAACCAGGGGCTGGGATGCTGCATTCGTGCTGGGCAACACTGACTGTGATTGCACAATTCCAGCTCACAGTTGTGGTGTCTGGGGAGCTTGTGCCTGCCTTCAACAGGATGATGGAGACACCCTCATCAGGTGGTGTCCTAAGTTATTAGTCACACTCTTAAAGAAAACTCCTGAGGTAATACAGCATCGTTGAAAATACTTTCAGGTGGGGGCTCCGTTAGAGTATCAGCTTCTGGTGGGAACTGAAACTTGCTGATGTAGCGAAAGGCCTTGGTAGTTTGTATCTGTGTTGGTAGTGGTTCCTATTCAGTAACAGTGTATAATACACGCCTTCCCTGTTGTTCCTTAGGTGATGGAAGTTTATCTTTCAAGTTTTAATGCTTAGCAGTATTTCTGCCCTTGTGTGCAGATTACTCAGTAAAACGTTGACTTTTTTCTGTAGCAGAATACCTGTTGTTCATGATGTTATGTACAGTCGACCTCATCCAGAGGATTTTGGTCACTGGTTAGCAGCAGGGATCAGCTTTATCCAGCAAGGCACCACCTTGCTGCTGACGTGGAGCCCTTGGCTCTCACCTCAAGGGAAATACCCCATGGCAGCTGCCCAATCTCCTGGCTCCTCACTTGCCTCCAGAGGAGAAGTCCATGTTGGCATTTCTGCAGCCCCAGACTGGGTGGGTTTGGGTGGCTGTGCAATGCCACATGTCCCCCAGCATGGCAGGAGGGGTGGGCTCACCTGGTGGTGAATTCTCTGCCTGGAGAGGGCAGGAGGAACTGGTTCCACTTGGGCATTGCCCAGGCCCTGCACTGGAGGTCTGGGCAGTCCTGCTGTTGTTCCAGCATTGCAGGGAGGCTGAGGGATGGCTTTGGAATCTTGGCTCCTCTTCCATCACCGTGAGCTTTGCTCTTGTCTGGTGCAGTGCTGGCAGAGTCTCCAGTTGTGTGTGTGGCAGTGTCTGTTCAGTGTTATCCTCTGCCTGCTCAGAGCACTCGGTGTGTTCTGGGGCTGCTCTGTTATTTCATATTGTTGTCAGCTGGAAAATCTGTAAATGCCCTGTGATATTTTACAGCTTTATAAGCTGTACAAAATGTCCAGCAGGTACTTGAGTGTCGAGCAGATACAGTCTGTAAGAGGGCCTTGTTTTCATTAGCTCGTTGGCAGACACTGAACATACTTGCAGAGCTGCAGAATGGACTTTTGGTTACTTGTGGTCATGGTTTGTTTTATTTTATTGGCGTCTACCGTGTGTTGTACAGAAAACAGTGAAGGGCCTCACAGTGTATTTTTTAGTTGTCCAAACTCTTGGCCCTGCAGGAATGTAAAGCAGCCTAACAACTTTTTCTTTACATAATTAACAGCAATCTATTCAGGGTTTCCTGCAGGAACTGGATAGTGATTTTTCCTCTCTGGGAGTAATTCTCCTGAGGTAATATTTCTGTGTACTGCTAGATTATTCTTTCTTTTCCTATTAAAATTGACTGAAGTTTTGATGAGCACTTGTTAGAATTTCTCTGCATCCAGACTTTGCACCCTGTAAGGGATGTTTCACCTATTTCAGTAGATACACAGTTTTGGCTCCTGGGATTTTAGCTCCTTAATTCACAGACGAGACCGGAGATACACACAGGATAAAAATAGCAAACAGTAATTAATACCCATCCTTGGTGAGCCTGGTTTCTCTTGACATGTTGCACTGCTGCAATTTCCTTTCCTTTTCGTAAGAAATAGCTGAATTAATATCTCTCTCCGTGAGTGAGAAAATAAAACAAAGATGCTTGTTTCCTGGCCTGGCATGCCATTCCCTCGGGGTACAGAGAGTTTCTGGCAGCTCTTCTCCTGGGCAGCCCTTTGCCTTGGCAGCAGGAGGAACGGCACAGCCTCTGCCTTTGCCCTCCCAGTCATCTCTTTCCCTCTATCAGGGCTGGATTATCTCTGTCTAAGTGCTCCAAGTAGCAGACAGCGACTCCTCTTCATCCCTAGCAGGGGTAAATAAAGGTTTTGTGGCTCTGCTCCATACCCTGCGGGTCTGGATGCTTTATCTTTCTAATTTCTTTAGCAGATGGGGCAGATCAGTAGGAACTATTTCTCATCTGTTGTCCGTTTGCACAAGAATCAGTTGCTGGGAGTGTTGGAGGGGAGTTTGAGTGTGAGTCTGGCTCTGCTGCCTGGCAGGGAGACCCTGGGTTTGGTCACTCTAAGGATAGATTTATATCTGTAATACACTAAAGGGATCATTTTACCTTGCATTCTCTGGGAGAGCAGGTTCAGGAGGGCAGAGAAGCATATTTGGCAGGTTTGGGAAGGTTGGCTGTGTGCATTTTGAGTTAGGGACAGGGCTTTGTGTTTGCATCTATCAAGAATCCAGCCCTGAGTGTGACTGGAGTCGTGGCCCCCCACCCCTTGCCAGTGGGGACATGTCTGTGTTGGTGCTGGACCTCAGGAAGTTAAGAAGTACTTAACTCCAGGGAAGGTCATTCCTTTGTGCTGGATGAGGGAAGAGAGCACCTTGCACACTCCAGTGACATGCTCAGTGATTACTTTGATGTCATCAGAGGCTTGAGGATGAAAGCTTTATCCAGTGTATTTTCCTAAGGGATATTGCTAAGCATTCCACTTATAGAAGGAAAGCAGAAGGAAAATGTAATGGTAGGTGTATATAATGATCATCATCCCCCATGTCTCAGTGTTTAGCTCATTAGAGAGTGGTGGTTTTGTCCCTCACCTTTTCTTCAGCGCTGGTTTGCTCTCATCTCCCTTCCTGCTGTTTCAGTGAAACCCTTGCCCTGCTGTGTCTGTCCCTGGGGATCATCCTCCTCCCCTGTGCTTGTGAGATACAGGGTACTATGAGGGATTGGGTCATCTCCTTCCCATCTCTTTCCGAGGTTTTCCTCATTTGCATTTCTGTTGTGTCGCCTAATTACCATCTCTTTGGTTTTTTATTCCCCCTCAAGCTGCCTTTCCCTGCTTATGGTCTCCTGAGGATGTTCTGCTGAAACATTATCAAACTTACATTACTAGAAATAGTAAATGCAAAATCTTCTTTGAGGAATTCTCACATTCTGCTTGCAGCATCACTGCACACTCTGTTGTGACAGTTCCAATAGAGACACGACTGGAAGTCAGAGCCCTTTCTTTCTGGATTGCCTCTTGTTTCCCCTTACTGGGGAATACATTGTCGTCCTAGCATTTAGATATATTTATTTCATTAGTTAGTATTACAAACCATGTATATATTTATCGACCTGATCCTCCCCTCCCATATCTTTCATTCCATAAGGAGTTTATTTTTTAATAAGATGAAGTCCAGTAGAGAATTAAAGAAAAGGTTAATTAAACATTTTTATATAGATACAGATATATATATAGATTAGATATAGATGCTGGATGTTGGCCAGAGACCTGTGAAGAGTTTCTGCACTGGATCCCATTCTGGGGCCACATCCATCAATGTGTAACTGCTGTCTGGGAAAGCAGCCCTGGCTGTCTGTGGGAGGGGGGCTGTGCTGGCCTGTCTGGTGATGATATGGAAACCATGCACTGGTTTTTAATGTACTCCTGTTTAAATTCTTCTTTAAAGACTTTGAAGCATCCTATTGTCTGCTTTTATGTGGGGTGACTTTGTAACTGCCACGGGCAGAATCCCATTTCAAGGTCCCCTATAAGCCATCTGCTTTCAGTAATAGCTCTTGGCTGTGGCATGTGGCTCAGTGCACGCTGAAACAGCCACAGTGCTGCAAAACTTTCTTCACTGCCTGCATCGGTTTGGCCTTCCCGCTGTGCCCTGTGGGCTGGGTGCCCCCTCGGGGTGCTCTGTATCACCCCCTGCCCTCAGTGGGCACCTCCAGCTTGTCTGGACAGTGGGGGAGGCGTGACCCAGCCCAGGGGTGTGGGGAGTGCACCAGATCCTGCACCTCTCCGTGTTCCTGGGATTGCCAGGAAAGCAAACCCAGGTGTATGCAGAGCTGGCCTGTGGCCTGGCTCCTGGTCTGCAGTGTGTGGGCAGAATATGCGGGGATCAGGCTACAGAGTGCCCCATGTGTGATAAATCTCTGCTTCCAGGTGCCCTCAGTGGCTGGGGTGTTGGGTACACTGCCACGCCACTCTAACCCAGGCCACTCCTCTTCTTTAGAAGGAGACTTTGACTTTTAGCTGTGTGAGTCCTGCTGAAACACAGCTGGGTCAGTGGCAGAAACAGCAGCCCAAGGCACACAGATTGAATTCCTTGCTTTGGCCTGTTCTTGCCATATGGCTGTGAAATCCATCAGGTCCTCACTGTTCCATATGTAGCAGGAGCCTCACCTGACCAAAAAGCCAGTCCCCTGTGTTGGGTTCTGTTGCAGTGCATTTGGGAGAGCTCCATGGAGGTGCCTGGTGGGACAGGTCAGAAATGTCTCTGCTTACCACCCAGAAACAAAGACCTGCTGCTTTTCCCAAAGCTCCTTCAGAACAGTTACGGAGAGATGCGGTGTTGGTGGCCTCACTGACACTGGGATGTGGGATACAGGCATTGCTCACCCCAGGGGAAACAACAGTGGCACAGAACCTCAGAGTGACCTCAGCAGCAGGACCAGCCATGAAGGGATGGCTGAGGTAATTCTGGAGCACAGTGAATCTTCCTTAGCCCCAGCTGCAGTCACAGGGGATTTGTGTGATCAGCTGAAGTCTGCGCCACATCAGTCCATGTTCGTGGTGGGCCATTCCCTGTCCCTGGCAATGGGAGGCAGCCCAGGCCTTGGCTCCAGGCCTTGAGCGTTGTTCTGCCAGGGGAGAAGCAGCAGCACAGAGTGCTCTGAGTACTGTGTATCCCTGCCCATGGCAGGGGGGTTGGAACAAGAGGATCTCTGAGGTCCCTTCTGACCTAACCATTCCAAGATTCCATGTTGCCCTGCATGGGAAGGCTTTCAGTTTTGCACTGTTTTCCTTCTCTCTGGAGGACAGGGGTGGGGTTGGGTTCTGAGAAACAAACCAACACCAGTCTTAAAACAAAGGCAGTCCTGATTTTTCACCAGCATATCGATTTCTCACAGCAGTCAAGCCCCATCTTTCCAAGGATTGGAAGGGCTGGAGTGGCCACTCCCCTCAGTACAGAAATGGCAGCCTTGGAGCAGGAGGACTGTAACTCCCAGCTCAGCAGTAAACATATCTATACTGAGAAGATTTTGTCCTGTTAAGGGGCTTCCTTTAGCAGACTCAAGCCAGATTATCTCACCTGGCTTTTGCTTTAAACTCTCTCCTCTCTCTGTTTCTCTCAGCCTGAGTATCCTGTTCCTGTAGTGTGCCAAACTTGTCTTTATTGCAGCCTCCTGAGTCTTCATGGAGAGCCAGGTCTGCTCACAGTGATACTCATCAGGATATTTCTGGTTTGAGCCAAGGTCCATGCTGGTTTATTTTTTTACAAGGAAGGAAACCTTTACTGGAATCCTGTAAGGTTTTATTTCATTTCCTTCGCAATCATGAGCACTGATAACTACTGTAGCTTCCCCCATGGCGGTGATTCCTCCCCCTGGTCCCTGATTTTCCCACTTAGAATCATAGAATCATGAAATCGGCTGGGTTGGAAGAGACCTCTGAGATCATCAAGTCCAACCCTTAATCCAACCCCACTGTGATCACCAGCCCAGGGCACTCAGTACCATGTCCAGTCTCACCTTAAAAACCTCCAGGGTTGGAGAATCCACCACCTCCCTGGGCAGCCCATTCCAGTGCCTGAGCACTCTCTCTGTAAAGAATTTCTTCCTGATATCCAACCTAAACCTCCCCTGGCAGAGCTTAAGCCCATAGCCTCTTGTCCTACTGTTGGTTGCCTGAGAGAAGAGACCAACCCCTACCTGGCTACAATATTCTTTCAGGGAGTTGCAGAGATTGATAAGGTCTCCCCTGAGGGTGATCCTTTGAGCTTGACTCAGCAGTGTCTGATGGTCCAGCTGCCGTTTCCTAGGAGGCTGAGCCATGTCCTCTCCCTTCCAAACTGAAGGTGTTCAAAAGGAAGTAATAAAGTTGATATTTTAATTGTAGAGACATGGTCTATCCTAGTTCTTCACGTGTTTTTGTGCTCCCTTCAGACTTGGCTCAGGGGCTGAGGAATTGTGTTAGTTGTGATCACATCTTTGAGACACCTCAGTGTGTTTAGCACAAGAATGTGTTTGTGAAGGGCCTGTCGTGAAGTCTGGAGTTTATCAGTACACTTCTTACGTGGCAGAAAGATAAAATTAGTTCCAGAGGGAGGGAGATGTTGGAAATGGCACAAAATCCTTCTGGTATAAAGGGAGTAATGGTTTGCAGCCATCAGGTATTTCAGATCACACAGCGGGGTCAGTACTCCAGATGGAATTACCAACATTCATTGTGCAGTGATTCTTTGAAACATTCCCTGGTGTGAGCACAAGGACCCTGAGCCCTGGCGAAGGAAGGTGATTCCAGAGGTGCTGTAGCTCCAACCTTTGTTTGGAGCTGCCAAAACCGTGGCTTTACACAGACAAGGAGAACTAAAACTCCACTCTGGTCCAGAGTGTGGTAACAGAGAGGTGGAAGGAAATAAACTCATTGGGCAAGTTAAATTCTGACTCACCTCTTCACACTTTGCAGCTGCTCTGCTCCTGAGAGTTTCCTTCAGGTCCCACATAACCATTTGTTTGGCATTGGGTTTAGGACTCCTTGTCTGTGTGTCTGGCACCAAGGAGCTGGTGCTGTCCTGGCAGCTGTCTGCTGGTCTTTGGCTTCTGCCCAGGAGAGGGGTCAGCCCAGCTCATCAGAGCGTGGTTTGAGAGGGAGAACTGTGGATTTGTGGGTTTGTAAGTTTAGACCAGCAAAAATTCTGATGTCCACAGGTCAGGCAGAAATCTGAGGAGCCAAACCCAGTGTGAAAACCAAAAGCGGTCAGAGGTGTCAGATCATGCACTGGCAGTCCTCTCATTTCTCAGGTAGGCTGAAAGTGCCTTTCTTTCTCCACTACAGAAATTAAAAATGGCCAAAGAAGATGGTAAATGAGCTGGCTGATGTTGGAAAAGGTTCTTCCCCCAGACGGTGATGGGCACTGCCCAGGCTCCCCAGGGCAGTGGGCACGGCCCCAAGGCTGCCAGAGCTGCAGGAGGGTTTGGACAACAATCTCAGAGACAGGGTGGGATTGTTGGGGTGTCTGTGCAGGGCCAGGGGTTGGACTGATGATCCTTGTGGATCCCTTCCAGCTCAGGATATTCTGTGACTGTATTATCTGCTCATAATGTGTCTGTGCTGGTTTTGTGATGGGGTTTGGGTGCCACTGGATGCTCCTGTGTAACCCATGGTGTACAGATGTGCTTCCAGGATAGAGCTGGAACAGGACCTGGCCCAGCCTGACCCTCCAGCTGGGAGGCTGGAATGGCAGCACCACCATCACCCACGGTGGGCAGGAGCTTATAATGCTGCTTTCCCATTTCCTGAGGGAATTTTTAAGGGACAGCTCTTTATTGCTGGAAATACTGCTAGTGCTTGATGGAAAGATGACTGTGAAGAAAACCTCAGCTGAAGCAGATGTTACATGGAAGGGATTTTTACTGGCTGCAGTGATCATAGCGTTCCAGACCTGTGCTTTTGTGTGGAGAAAATCAGGCACTGCAGGCACTTTGCATCATGAGAAACCTTCAGGATTCTCTTACGGCTGTTCCATGGGATTTCCCAGAAGCATCATTCTCACAGTCCTCTGGCAATACACAGTGTTTCCTTTTTTTTCCCCTGATCCTAATCTGTGGGGTATGTATCCAACCTAATAAAACCATTTTTCAGCCTCTCTGTTGGTAGCTTTCTTGCTCTGCTCTGGGGAAGCCTCTGGCCTGCTGGCAGCAGCTTTGTCCAGCGAGGCCTGAGGCTTGGCACGCTGTCAACAAACCTTCAGGTCCCCTTTCAATCAAACATGGTAGTGCTGAGATCCGACTTGGACTCCATCCCAAAGTTCACCATAATCATCCCTGTATAATAGGAAGTCCAAACAACCCCAGGAAATAATTCAGATGTCACTGGTGCCTTGAGTGGAATAAAGAAGTGCCCAGAAGAGACATTAAGAGCCTCAGCTTTAACTCTTTTCATAATTATGCGCTTCGAAGGAGCGGGGGCTTTGGAGATAACAGGATTACATGCATCTCATGAGGTCTGGGGAGATGGGACAGCGTCTTCCACCCACATTTTCTTTTTGTTTTTCTGCTGTTGCCACATTTGGTGGAAGAATGTTGCAGATCAGGCTCCCCTCTAAAGCTGCAGGTCCCTTCCAATCTGGCACAGGTAAATTGAATCCATCTGCCCTTAGGGATGAGCTTTTGCAAGAGCCTGTTGGTAGGAGCAATGGGGGGAGCATTTAATTAGATTAAGATACATTTCAGCGGTGTTTGTGCTGTGGGCTGTGCTGTGGCTGCCGGAGGGAGCTGCATTCGGTGCAGGGCATGCCCTGGGATACTCTTCTAGCCCTGACTGCCTCTCTGCTGCCTGAGGAAAAGGAGAATGCCTGCAAGGTGTGAATCACAGGGTAACCCAGCACAGTCTCTCGAGATGGTGTCCTGTCCTGCCTCTGGCCATGAGCTGTGCTGGCAGCCAGGCGAGGGCTTGGCTTTTCCTTGCCAGGCCCAACAGCTGGGGCAGTGATGGGTGGGCAGAGTCCAGCTGGGCATCCCACCTTCACTCAGCTCTTGCTTGAGGCCTGTGTGCCTTTGGCCTGTGCATCTCATACTTGTGTATGGCCAGACTTCATGAACGCAGATTTGGGAAGGGCTCTCCCCACTTGGGTGTGCCCTTCCAGCCTGCGCAGTGGATTGTTTAGGTGAGGCACAGCCTGCGCAGAACTGGCCCCACCATTTAAATCCTAAGGTTCATCTGCCACGGCCAAGCAAGCTTGGACAGTGACAGGGAAGTCCTCGGGACTGTCACAGCAGCCGGTACTGACCAGGGCTGACCCTGCTGAGCATCCCAGATCTGACGGGGTGGGATGGCAGGGAGGGATTGAACTGCCAGGGGATGGTGCCCACAGAGACTCGAACTGAGGTTCTTGGGATTCAGAGTCCAGAGTGCTCTCCTTTACACCACGGGGCCACCCCATCTCATACTTGATACTATTGTAAATGCTGGTTTGCTTTGCAATGTCTTTGTCATTTCTAAGGTTACTTAAAGGTTTGCTTCTCTTGACAACTTCTTCCATGAGGAAGTTGCACATCTGTTAGTTTCCAATAACTGTTTCCTTCTCCCTGGTATATACTTGGGAGTTTTTAGTTTTGTAGGTTTGCTCTGCTGCACTGGGAAGGGATAATTTGGAGTCCCCAGTTCACTCCCTTCATGCTACTCATTATTTTATATGCATCTCCTGTGGTCCCTCTCCTTTTCATTACTAATCAGGTCTAGTCTTTTCAATCCTCCTTTGTGTGATAGTTTCATTTTACAAAAGCTGAACTAGTTTCTCTCAGCTCAGATGATGTGATCTTACTCTTATCAAAGGTGTTCAGCAGCCGCAGTCCCGTGTACTCGCTGCGAGCTGAGCTCAAATTGTGTCAAGTTCTGCTCTGCTTTGCGATGGCAAGTGGGAATGTTTGTTACAGCTGTCTTTAAATTTAAATTTGGATGTTTTAAATGAATTAAATATGAACATGAATAATGCAGCTGGTAACATAGCCTTTCTGCAATTAAATGCAAACTTTTTCATTTTGTCTCTCTGCTTTTAGGTTCTGCTATGCTGCAGTGTTTGTACTGACTCTGCTGTCTTGGAGGAGTGATGGGGAACTAGAGCCCATGACAGTTCAGTGGAGCCCTTGGCACTTTTGATATCTCGGTGAGTGAAAGTTGTTTGAAACTGTGGGAAAGGCACTTTATCTGCTACTAAAGGCAGAAAATCAGTTGGCCTTTTTACATTTTTAAGGTAGCACCCTGCTGAAATGAATTTCACATTGATCTGTCCTTTCAGGCTATAAATTCTGGAAACCAAAACTGTAACACTGTAGTCCATGCTTGGGAGATTATTTTGATCTCCACAAGCAGGAGAAACACAGCTTTTGAAGCCAAGGGGAGTTTTTGCTCTGTACAGGTGTCAGGTTCTGGAGGTGGAGCACTGAGCGTGTGCCTGAGTGTGGATGTGTCAAAGGTTTCCTTTGGTACAACAGTAAGATTGTGTCCTTTGTGCCATGGACCCAGCTGACCAGGGGCATGTTTGTGTCTGAGGTCATTCCATAAGCTCTGTGTCTGTGGATAGCTCATTTTCCCCACTTGGGTAGCAAACTTGCTTCTTGTATTTATTACTTTAACATTTTTGGTGGTCAGTCCCTGAATGGAGCAAAGGCCACATCCATCAGTATCTCAGTGCTCCTTTCCTTCAGTGCCTGTGAGTGTCTGTCTGCCATTCGCTTTCTTCCCTATACACTGAAGTCTGTCCTCACTGGGGCATCTCAGCCTTGTCAAAACCTTTAGTGTGATTCCTCTTGCCTTCCAGTTTGTTGTCAGAGAGATAAAATCCTTAGGTGTTTCAGTTTGGAAGGAGCTTTTGGAGGTTTCTGCTCCAGTGCTGCATGCACAGCTGGGCTGAGTTCTTAAGTCAGACTCAGTTACAAGGTTAGAGCAGGCTGCTCAGGGAGGCAGCTGGTTGATGTTTGGAATATCTCCAAGGGTGGAAATTTTACAGCTCCTCTGGGCAACTGTAAATTACAATCAATGGGAATTATCAATTCCCAGGCCCTGTGTTAGTAAAACCCGGGGTCAGCTCTGATCTCTGCTCTCTGTGACCAGGGACTGCACTCAGGGGAGTGGCTGGAGCTGTGTCAGGGGAGGCTTAGGCTAAATATTAGGAAGAATTTCTTCCCCCAGAGGGTGGTGGGCACTGACCAGGCTCCCCAGGGCAGTGGGCACGACCCCAAGGCTGCCAGAGCTGCAGGAGGGTTTGGATGATGCTCTGGGGCACAGGGTGGGATTGTTGGGGTGTCTGTGCAGGGCCAGGAGTTGGACTCAAAGATCCTTGTAGGTCCTTCCCAGCTGTGACTCTGCCAGTTTCAGGAGGGCTGGGGTACAGGGTCTCTGTCTCCATGGCTAAAGAAGAGCATCCCTGCAGCCCAGGACTGGTCCCTGCCCGTGGGGTGTGGGAGGCTGGTGGCTCCCATCTGGCTGTGCCAGGGTAGGCAGGCTGGGGCCCTGCAGTGTGGAGTTTGGCTCTGTCTCCTCTCTGGGCCTTGCATCACTCTGAGCACACTACTTCTTTTGCTTTTTTTCATTTTTTCATTTTTGAGTTATGATTTTGCAGGATGAACCCATGTATTGCTGTCCTGTGGTGTGAGATGTGCAGGGAGCCTGGAGGTGCAAAGCTGTGGTGGAGGCAACCAAAGGGTGGCAGGAGTCAGGCTGGACAGTTTCTTAGGAGTGTTTTGGAGTGCAGGGTCCCTGAGCGGGCACTGGTGACTCTCAGCAAAGTGGGAGTCCCCATCCAGCTTAAGTCTCCTCCTCTGGGGAAGAGTCACCATGCATTTATTTATTTATTTAAACAGCTGCAGCATTTGCAATGTCTGACCCTCTCTTCCTTGACATGGGATCTTGCTGAGAACCTGCTGCAGGGTTGGCTGAGGGACACCAGCAGTCAGCTCTGTGCTTTACCAGAAGTTTGGAAAAGACCTCGAAGATCGTCAAGACTAAACATCCCCTAGACCAGGGCATTAAATGTCACACCCAGTTGTTTCTTTAGCACTTCGGAGGATGGTGCCTCCACTACCTGCCTGGGCAGCCCATCCCAATGCTTGACAACCCTTTCTGTGAAGGAATTTTTCCTGGTGTCCAACCTGAACCTTCTCAGGCACAACTTGTGGCTATTTCCCCTTATCCTGTCACTTAATACCCAAGAGATTGATCCCCACCTGGCTCCACCCTCCTGTCAGTGAGCTGTGGAGAGCAAGAAGGTTCCCCCTGAGCCTCACTGGGGTTATTCCCATTGCCTGAGGATGGAGGATGCACCCTTGTCCTGAGCCACAGCCTTCCACAAATCCTGTCTGTGCAGTTCAAACACAGTCACTAATTTTTTCTCCCAGTACTTCTGCAGGGAAGGGTCACATCCCTGCCAGCATGGCCCTGAGGTGCTCAGGCTGAAGCAGCTTTTCAGAAGCCCCTTGTGTGGCACAGGAACATCATCCCATGCCAAACACATGAGATTTATGTGTGTAGATACTTCAATAAAGTCCCACAGACAGCAGAGGGGCAAAGCCAGAGATGTCAGTGCTTGTATAATGCCTTTGTATAACCCCTTTCAGCCTGGGTTTTATGTCTGGGGGACTTTTCCTGCCAGGACTGCTAGTCTTTAATAAATCTGAGTGAAGAAAATTATGTAAAGAAGCTTTGAAAGTTGTAAATAACCTTTCACATGTAGGTTACCTTCTGCTATTGAAAAGAAACTTTGCTCCATTCACAAGTGTGTACAGACATGCATGTTATTTAGGAGAGAGGTGACTACTGTGCACCTTTTGATTTGGATTAAAAAACATCCAGAGATTTTTTTCCTTTAGTGTTTAATTCCTTCAGTATTTTCCTTCTCAGAGTATTGCTCAGTGTTGCATGTAAAGGCTGTAGTTTATAGTGCTGTTACAGAAAATTAAACTCTTTATTTCTCTTAGGTTTGGAAAAAGCCTGGTTTTCAAAATCCCAACTTCTTGCCAAGCTAGAGCTGTAAATAACCCTTTAAGCAGCGCCTCGGCACTGTGTCCTGAGACAGCTTCATCTTCCATCCTCCTCCTGACTGCCCCACTGTGAACAAAATGGAGTTATATTGACACAATTAATCTTTCATTAGTTAGTGGAGTGTCAAAACATGCTTTTCCTGCCTTTCCTTAGGGCTTGTTTGTGGCTCAGCCATTCATTTGGGTATTTTCTGGCAGGGCTCGGCGAGGCTCGGTGTGTGCAGTGGGCACTGCCCTGGGACAGTGGCTGTGCCAGAGCACTGGGCTCCCTTTGTGTGCCCAGCACACCTCTCCCAAGAGCCTGATTTTCAGCAATATTTGTTTATAACAAGAATGCAAACTCTTCTACTTGTCGTGGGACAGTCCAGCCAGTTTTCCTCCAGCCAAGAGAGAAAAATTCACAGCATAACTTGGACACTCGTGGCAGCACTGACAGCAAAAGTATTTCCTGGGTCATTGTCCAATTTCGCATCCTTATTTCCCAGAACTGCTGTGAGCAATTTGAATTGCAAGTGGTAAGCTGGAAATTGCTGTGCTGCTTTGGTAGAGTTAATGTTGTGTTTCCATGTGTTTTCTTTCATAAATTTCAGCTCTGCCTCCCTTTGTTAGTGAGTGTGAGCAGCCCCTCCTTCCCACACACGCTCTGGACCTGCTCTGGGGTGAGCACAGAGAGGGGCATGTGCTCCTTGTGCTTATTGCTGCTGCTCCTGCTGCCATGAATTGGAAGTTGTCCACAAATTGGAGAAAGTCCTGTAGTTTCAGGGGTGGAATGAACTGTGTGTTCTGTGCACCTCTGGGTGACAGAGTGTGTATTTCCCCTCCCTGTGTGATGAGTTCATGGTGCAGATGACTGCGTGCTCCAGAGTGGGCAGTTTTCTCATCTCTGTTTCTTTTGTCCTAGACACCTTCAGTTCTCTTAAGAGCAAGCCAGTCCCAGGCCAAGGGCAGCAGCAGGTGGTAGAATGCGGAAACCAGGCCCTCAGAAAGGTGAGCAGAGGTGCTTGGCACCGGGAGGACCGAGCGCCCCTGGGGCTGGCTGGGCTGGGCTGGGCTGGGCTGGGGGATGTGGTTGGCAGCCCCAAACTGAGCTGTGTGTTTCTCCATCAGTGTGCAGAGAACAGTCCATCAATGCACCCCCAAGACAGGCTGAGAGCCCCTCTTTGGGGCACTCCTGCAGCTCGTGGGGCGCAGTGTCAGCAGCGAGGGTGCTCTGCAGAACCCACAGCTCACACCATCTGCCAGTGCTCCCAGTGTGAGGCAAACTGCCTCTGCTGGCACAGGCCTCCCCCTTCTAATGAGGCATGAAACCAGAGACCAGCCTGTCTTGTGGAGAGGAAATCAGTCTCTGGTTCCCTCGTGTCCCTGGGCCCCTCACAGCCGTGCTACCTGGGATGTGCATCCCCCAGTGGAAAGGGTGAAGCTGAGCCTGCTGCCTGCAGCTGAGCTGCTCTGCCTTCTTGTGCTTAGCAAAAATATTGATTTCCTTTAGTGTTGTGCCATGCATGTGCATTGGGCTGGAGTGATCTCATCACATGCGCTCTGGAGGGTGGGGGTTGGGAGAAGCAAGAGCATGGAGCATCCTCTGCAGCTCTTTGTTCACATCTGCTCCACACTCCCAAGGTTTATTGCAGGAGATTTCTATGCTTGATTTCTTTCCTCCCTTTATTTTTATTAAATGTCTCCTTTGCTTCTGTGGTGCTTCATCTTACAGCAGCATTAGCCTCTTCCTAACACTGCCTGTCCTTTAATGAAGTGAAAATAAATGAAGGAAAGCAGGGAATGGGGAGGCCCTGCTGTGAGGCAGCTGGAGGGCTTGGCAATAAAGGAGGCAGGTTGATTAGTCAGCAGTGTGGCCATGGACTGGGCTGGCTGGATTTAGCCTCACACACAGCTTGTTCCTGTGCTCATGGAGCCTGCAGCCAGCCTGGCTGTGTGACCTGTGCTGGCAGTGCCACACCACAGGTTGCAGAGGCAACACCTGCATCATACACACGTGGCTTTCTGTCCTACTTACCTGCTTTTTTAATAATGCATTGAACTTTTACTGTTTCTTTATTTGCCTGCAGAAATTCTTGTGTTTCTCTCCCTCTCTGCTGCTTTTGTATCCTGCTTAATGAGGATTTTTGCATGTTAAAGGTTAAGAACAAAATGTACCTTTGCCTGCAGAGTGTGGTGAGAGGCTCCTTTGAGTGCACAGATGCTGTTAGAGCTGTCCTGCAGCACTGAGGGGAGCATTACCCACCCACGAGGTTCTTTTGCTTCTGACTTACATACTTTATGTCCTTTATTCTTGCTTTCTTAGGGAGACAGCAGAATACTGTCCATTATGGTAATGCATTTATAGGAAGGGTGTCCTTCAATCCTTTTCATTCACTTATGTCTCTCCAAGGAGGCTCTTTGTCTGGTCCATGTCTAGTGATGCTGTGGCCACCCTCCATATGTCCCTCGTGTTCATTGAAGGGATGCTGATGTGGCCTCCCACCTTGGCATGGAGGCTGTTGGAGGCAGGGGTGGGCATCCCCTGCTTCTTCTCTGTCACTGTCCAGAGCTGTAAAACCTGTATGCCATCCTGTCCATTGTGCTGAAAAGAACATGTCAAGAAGAGAAGATTTCAAAAATAATTGTCCAAAAGCAATTCCACTCATGTTAAGGCACACCCCTAGCCACTCTAGCAGCAGCTCATGGCCTGCCTCATCTAGCTACTTGTCAGGAGATTTCAAAACTTTTCTTCTTTTCCTTGTCCTTCTTTTCACAAGGAAGTGCTTTTTGTGGGGACAAGGCACATTTTTTAGGGCACTACCAAGTTGTTGTTTGCAATAGCCCTAAAATGCTCTGTAAAATAAATGAGCTGAAGTGCAGCAGCACTCCCAGAGTGCCCAGTCCAGCAGCAGTGGGTGGAGGAGCTGGCTCAGGGTGAGTCTGGCACAGGGATCTGCCATCCCTCCGTTGGGCTGGAGGCTACTGGAGACAGGGATTAGCATTCCCCATTCCTTGCTCTATTCCTTTCCAAAACTGTCTTGGGAACTTGAATTTTTTTTGAACTCTGAGGCCCGAAGCTGTTGTGAGCAAAGACATCTCAGATGAGCTGCTGTGCAGAGCTGGTGCTGCTTTGCTGTGCTCTCCTGTGAGCTGCACATGTAAACCCAGTGTGGTGCATTAAAGGGCAACTCTACAGAGTTTCAGAGGTCATCTCCCCTCTCCAGAGAGGGTCAAGACTGTGGAATGACCTAGTGTTGATACACAAGGAGAGATTTGGGCTCCGTTTCTCGGCACACACGTTTCTCTGGTTTTAGTGCCTGTTATGTTTGTTCCTCTCAAGCCCTTCTTCTCATAGCCAGAGATGGAGCTTTAGCAGTTTGCTGCTTTCTGTGTTTTTGCTGGTCACTGGGGGAGAGAAGTGGCTGGTGAGGACTAGGCGGGGACTCAGGTGCAAATGCAGGTACCTCATGTCAGGAATCTGCATGAGCTGAGAGGAGGAAGGGAGCACATCCCAGAGATGGAGGGAAATCATCCATGTTACCTGGGGTCGTGACAGAGAGCTCGCTCTGCTCCTCTGAGGTGCCTTTGAGGCAGGTATTGTTGAAGGGTATGCATTAGCTGGCTCCTTTCCCTGACACAAATGCTCTATTTCTTGTCTCAGCCATAGACTGGAAAGATGGTAAAAAGCACAAGTACAGCCGCCCGTCAGAGTCTCCCTCACAGTACCAAGGTAAGAGAACTCCCTTCTGCCCCTTCCTCCTTCCCCTCCCTCCTTCCCCTCCTTCCTCCTCCCTCTCCTTCCTCCCCCTTCTTCCTTCCCACTTCTTCTTCCCCCCACAGCTCACATGGCCTGTGTATACTCAGCCTTTGGGGTGTTGGGAGCTCCGCTGCAGTCTCCCTCTGCTCCATGTCCTGCACCAGTTGCAGATGTCGGAGGATGGGCTGTTTTGCAGTGGCCACACTGACCTGGAGTGGAGCTTTCAGTGAAATGCAGCAGTCACAGTGACCCAGCACACCCATCCCTGCTCCCACTGCATCCCAGGGCTGGAGGCCTGGGGACGGAAGGCTGCAGGTGGCCTGGTGTGCTCGTGGGGGCTCGACAAGCACATGGAACAGCAGTGAGGATTGGGGACCACCTCCCTGCGAGAACCTCTGAGCAGCTCATCACTGCTGGGGTGTACGTCCTATTAGAGAGTTAGGGCCTGCAGAAGAGAAGGCTCCAGGGAGACCTGAGAACCCCTTCCAGTGCCTAAATGGGCTCCAAGAGAGCTGGAGAGGGACTCTGGCCACGGGCCTGGAGTGAGAGGGAAAGGAGGAATGGTTTCCCACTGCCAGATGGCAGGGTTGGATGAGATACTGGAAAGGAATTGTTGCCTATGAGCGTGGGGAGGCCCTGGCACAGGGTGCCCAGAGCAGCTGTGGCTCTCCCATCCCTGGAAGTGTCCAAGAACAGGCTGGATGGGCCTTGGAGAAACCTGGTCTAGTGGAAGGTGTCCCCGCCCATGGTAGGGGGTGGGACAAAATGGTTTTTAAGGTTCCTTCCAACCCAAACTATCCTGTGATTCTACACAGTGAGGGAGTGAAACTGCAGCATCTTTCTGTCATGGAGCACCCTGTAATCCAGGCTGGAAGGATTTCTGCTCAAAGCTAACACTGAACTGGGACACCTCTGAGGAGCAGAGCACACAGTCCGGGTGTTTGAAACCTTAGTTCTGACTGGCCCATTCTCACATTTTGCTGAGCAGGACAGTGAGTGATGGGGCTCCTGTTCTGGGCTGTGGCTGTTACCAGTGCAGCATGTGCAACTGAATGGATGGCTGGGCAGAGTGCCTGGGAACGGGAGTGGTGGGACAAGCGGGAGCTGTGCCATGCCGATGGAGAGCTGTGCCACGCTGGTTTAGAGCTGTGCCATGCTAGTGGAGAGCTGTGCCATGCTGGTGGAGAGCTGTGCCACGCTGGTGGAGAGCTGTGCCATGCCAGTGGAGAGCTGTGCTGGGTCAGTGGAGAGCTGTGCCACGCCAGTGGAGAGCTGTGCCATGCCGGTGGAGAGCTGTGCCGGGCCAGTGGAGAGCTGTGCCGGGCCAGTGGAGAGCTGCTCAGTGCCTGGGAATGGGAGCAGTGGGACAGATGAGAGCTGTGCCACGCAGGTGGGATCTGTGCCACGCTGGTGTGGAGCTGTGCCGTGCTGGTGGGAGCTGTGCCGTGCTGGTGGGACAGGCGAGAGCTGTACCGTGCCAGTGGGACAGGCGAGAGCTGTGCCGTGCCAGTGGGACAGGCGGGAGCTGTGCCGTGCCAGTGGGAGCTGTGCCACGCCAGTGGGACAGGCGAGAGCTGTGCTGTGCCGGTGGGACAGACAAGAGCTGTGCCGGGCCGGTGGGAGCTGTGCCGGGCCAGTGGGACAAACGAGAGCTGTGCCGGGCCGGTGGGAGCTGTGCCGGGCCGGTGGGAGCTGTGCCACACCGGTGGGACAGGCAGGAGCTGTGCCGTGCCGGTGGGAGCTGCCCCCCGGAGCCACCGTCGGGCATGGCCACTGCTGCCTGTGATCTGCGAGCCCAGACAGTGCTCTGCTCATTGTCATCCCGGGCTGGCTCACCCTGCGCTGCTCTCACGGGCTGCCTTGCTGCCCCTGAGCAGCCACACATATGGGCTGCAGGCTTTAATGGCATGCCTTGATCTGGGTAGGGCGCACTCTCCTTCGCAGATGTGACCTGAAACACACATGTATTGTTTCGGTTGGATTGATGACCCTTCGGGAGCTGAAATACTAATGGAGCCCAAACTAGACTTCAGATAAAGATATAAACAGAAACTCCATTTTCTTTTGAATTCTGGACAAAGGTTCAGCATTAAATGCAACATGAAGAGAGTCCAAACATGAGGGTGCAGAGCTGCATTGTTCACAGCTACCAGAGTTTGACCCCTTGAGTGTGTGGAGTGTTTTCTTTGGAGTAAATATAGTTGAAGGTTAAGACACCAGAGCCCAAACCTGACTCCTGGCCTGCAAGTAATATCTCCCTTTGACATGAGCACACAGCAGGGAGCTTTCCCAAGGCAAGCACACGTGACAGTCACCCGAATGGCAGTTCCACAGCGGAGTCACAGGGAGTCACTCAGGTTCACAGTCCTTGGCTTTTGTTTGGCTCACAGATGTAATTGTAAAAACAGGGTGTTTCTCATTAAGTGTTTTTCTCTCATTTCTTCCTGTGAAAGAGATCTGGTGTGCTGGAGAGATCTGGAGAGGGACTTTGGACAAGGACCTGGAGTTCCAGGAGAATTGGGAACAGCTTCCCACTGCCAGAGGGCAGGATTAGATTTGGATATTAGGGTGAAATCCTTCCCTATGAGCGTGGGCAGGCCCTGGCACAGGTTGGGCAGAGAAGCTGTGGCTGCCCCATCCCTGGAAGTGTCCAAGGCCAGGTTGGGCAGTGCTTGGAGCAACCTGGACCTGGTGGAAGGTGTTCCTGCCCATGGCAGGGGCTTGGAATGGAATGAGTGTTAAGGTTCCTTCCAATGCAAACCATTTTATGATATGATTCTAAGTATGTTATCTGGAGGAACAGTCCTTTCCAATGGGGACCCTTCCAGCCATGTGTTCTGGAAGGCAGGAGAGGGAACATAAGAGGGCAGGCAGGGACCAGGTGAAATAGAGCTGATTTGGGGGCTGGTGGGACAGTTTGCATGTTGTACTGGAAGCCAGCAGGAGTGGAGCAAGCATTCCCCTTTGCTTTTCAGGACAAGAGAGGATTTCATTCCCTACAGTCAGCTCTGAACTTGGACATTCATGCTCCCTCGCCAGCAAAAAGAACACTTTAGGACTGGCTGATGTTTTTGCATGAAGTAAAGCAATTCAGTGGCAAGTGTGGAAAAGCCATCAGTGTTTTTTAACCAGTACTCAGGAACCAGGGTTACATGCCCAGGCCAGCCCAGAAACAAGCATCTTGCAGACTAAAATGTCCTGTCCCTCTACAGTGAGGCCTCCGATTTATCAATATGAATAAGAATATTGAGAGAGTGTAAAATACAAGGCAGTTGGTCAGTGCTAAGGAGAAAGCCAGACAGGATAGTCTGTTTTTCCCTCTGGCCTTGCAACCTCCATCCCCAGTGAAGCTGCAGAATGGCATGAGCAGCACCCAGCAGCTTTGGTGTCCTGGCTGACAGCACAGCTTGTATGGAGGCTCCACAGAACATCTGTCTGGAGTGTTGGAAGTGAGTGTGGATCAGTGTGGTGAGCAGGATTTGGGTACAGCCCAGGGAGGCTGAGGTTGAGAGGGCTGGGTGTGATGCATCCGTTTTCAACCACATGCCTTTCCTCAAGGACAGAGCTCAGGGTTTGTGTTCTGCTCTCCCATGAACAAAGCCCCAGTGCATTCTGCATTTTCTGCTTTATTGACAGCCAACACTTTATTGTAAAAAAAGCTACCAACTTTAATGTTATGCCATTTTTGTCTGATTCTTCCTGCAGCCCTTAGGTTGGAGCTCATTGTATTTGGTCAGGTTTAAGTGTACCTTGAAACTCCTGCTTGAAAAATACTGTATCATGATCTAGATACTGTTACTGAATTCATTTAAACCCATTCTCTACATTTTGTGCAGGGTCTTCTCTCATGCTAAGGGACTGGTGGCAGCCTCCAATTGCAGTCTGCAGTTTTTATCCCAGTTTGAGAATAAGCCTGAAAAAGAAGCACAGGCTCTACCTGTGCTTGTCATGCCTTCTGTGGGCAGGGGGATGGCCACTAGTGGACAGAGAGGGAGGGAGGGAAGGCTGAACATGCTGTATCAGCTTTGTCTTTTCTAGAAGTCTTTCTGCTGCTCCTGCTTTTCTTCACAAAATAAATCACTGGAACTGTGAATCATAAGAATCAGAGAATCACAGAATATCCTGAGTTGGAAGGGACCCCCAAGGGCCCATCATCCAGTCCAACCCCTGGCCCTGCACAGACACCCCAACAATCCCACCCTGTGCCCCAGAGCATCATCCAAACCCTCCTGCAGCTCTGGCAGCCTTGGGGCTGTGCCCACTGCCCTGGGGAGCCTGGTCAGTGCCCACCACCCTCTGGGGGAAGCACCTTCTGCTGAGATCCAACCTGAGCCTGCCCTGGCACATCTCCAGCCATTCCCTGGGTGCTGTCCCTGCCCTGGCACAGCTTCAGCCATTCCCATAGGTCCTGAAGAAGCTGCAGTTCTAATGTTGTGTCTTCATACAGTGGTTGAGCCCCAACAGGCTCTAGAATTAATCTCAACTAAGTTTCATATCCAAACACTATTTTTAGAGGCCCACAACTGTCTCAGACAGACATTGACTGCTCCCACTGGGATCATGCAGGGTGGATTTTCAGCTATGGGGTGAGCTGCTGTGGGACCAGGAGGGCCTTGCTTGGTGTGGAGGGAGTGAAAAGTGGAAAGATTAACATGGATTGAAACTGGCTGAGGAGATGGGAAGGAGGTTTCATTTTGGTTGGTTGCTTGGTTAGTTGGTTTGGTTTTGTTTTTTTTTTAAATGAAATTTTCAAGCACAGCCGATCCTGCTCAAACTTCTGGATCAGGGCCTGGTGCTGTCACCTGGGCATCCTCTGTGCTCCAGGGCTAAGGGCTTCTGAAGGGTCAACTGAGCCCAGATCAGCAACCAGAGTTAAGGAGTGGGATGCATAGGGCCAGGAGTGCCTGGCTTTGCTTTGCCACATTATTCATTCAAAGAGTTTCATGGACATAACCAAGTATAACATCCTATCTTCAATTAAAGCAAAAGATTTTTGGTTTTGTGAGAACATCATTGCAGTAACTCACTGGATTTCTTCATTCACCCAGTGTGAGACTGTGGCTGGAAGCAAAATGTGTGCCAGTGCAGGGAGCTGAGTGTTATGGGGCAGGGAGAGCTGCTGTCAGTCTGTAAACAGTGATACTCAGGCAGTGTGGCAGTGAAACTGTATTTTTTCTGTCCATTTCCCCTGTATTTAACAGTGTGCTAGTCATCTGCATGGGAAGTGGCAAGAAAGCAGCGTTCCTTGTGTTTATTTGCAGCTCATAGATTATGAAGGCTCCTTTGTGCAGAAGAGGCAGCACTGAAGCAATGTGTGCTGACCTTACTGCCTGAATTTTCAGAGGTGTAGTGGGCACTGCAGTAGCTAAAATAGCTCTTAATGTAGCTTTTGTTTTGGAAATAGGCTGATTAAAAACTTGCTGTGACTGGGGGAAGTGGTAGCTGCCTTTAATTGTGCTGCCACCAATGCTCTTGAAATGCCTTGAAAACAGCAGTCTCCAGGGAGCCCTTGGGATGAATACAAGCCAATGTCATCCTGGAGGGATCCTCTCCCAGCTGCTCAGTTTAAATGGCAAAAGTCATGGTTTGCTCAGATCACAGGAGCTTTTAATCCCTCATTTAATAGCAGGTTTCCCTGAGTGGCATGCTGCTTTCACCCTTCCTGCTGCACATGTGGGAGGGATGGGCAGGATGGAATGTGTTTCCCTCGGCAGTGGCACTCAGTGGAAGGGCCTTGGTGTTGGGTGTGAGGTGTTGAGCTTGGTAAATTCCTGTTTGGAAGATCCCTGCTCCCATCCTGCCCACTTCAGGGAGTTAATTACTGACCTATACACTGGTTGCTGGGGTTGGGCTGATCCCTGCTCCAGGCAGCTGGCCTGTGGGATGGGCTGTGTGTGCTGGACCATGGGGACCTTATAGTCACCACAGAGAAAGTCTCCTGTTGATTTAGAATCACAGAATCGCTTGGGTTGGAAGGGACTGTAAAGATCATTTTGTTCCAGGCCCCAAGTTGGGCTCCTTGTAGCCCCCAGTGACTGCTCATAAGCCCCAGACTGAATGATGTGTTTAATGAATGGCTTTTAAGGGACAGTTGTCTGGAAGACTCCACAGATTCCCATCTGTGCTGGGTGTTTTCCATTAAGTGGTAGTTGTTCCCCTTGCTCTGTGCAGCCCCTTCTCAGCAGCACAGAGCAGGAAGATGCCGAAGGCAGTGCTGTGCTTTGTTCTGCCTGTCAGCTGCAGTTGTAAATCTTCTGTGCTCACAAACATCAGAGGTTCTTGATGAAAACATGTTGCCTGTGAGCACCTCCTCTGTGAGCAGTGCAGAACTGCTGGCGTCAGGAGTCTGGCCAGCTCCTTCTCTGAGAATTCTGCTCCTCAGTTCCTATTTGATTCTTTTGTTTTTACTTCTCAGGTCACTTCACCTGGGAGAAATACCTGAAGGAGACATGTGCCATCCCAGCTCCTGCCCATTGCTTCAAGCAGGTAAGAGGGTGAAAACAAGAAAGGTCCACTGGGGCCCCCCGCGTTCTGTGCCTGGGATAGGCCCCTGCTTTGGCAAGGAAGATACTTCAGGATACTGGAGACTTAACAGAAGTTCAAGTGTGCTGAAGCAAAGATTAAAAAGATACATTTAGAGTAGCACAGAAACTTTCATTCTCAGATGTGCACCATGGGAACACGAGTGTGCTTTTACTCTGGCAAGCACAGGCCCTTGGAGAAAGTGTCCTGAGAGGGCTGGGATCCAGCTTTTGGTGCATCCTGCCCAGTAAGGAGATTTTCTGCAGAATTCACCCATCCTTGTGAAAGGAATAGCATCCCCTGGGCAGGAGGTGCTGAGCACAGAGGTGGCCATGCTGAGTACAAGGGATACAGGATGAATTACTGCAGGACACGGGTCTGGGTAGGGGGAGCAGCATGGGGAGGGAGCTGTTTGGGTCTTGGGTTGGCTGGGTGAGTCTGCTGAGAACAGGCCTAATCTGCCTGTTCTGGGCACTGGTGGGGCTGCATCTCAAATTCTGGGTTCAGTTTTGGACCCCTCACTACAAGAAAGACATTGAGGGGATGAACCATGGCCAGGGAAGGAGCTGGCAAAGGGTCTGGAGCACAAGGAGTAGCTGAGGGAGCTGGGGGATCTCATCCTGGAGAAAAGGAGGCTCAGGAAGGACCTTCTTTTTCTCTGCAACTCCATGACAGGAGGATGGAGCCAGGCAGAGGTCAGGCTCTGCTCCCAGGGAACAAGGAACAAGATGAGAGGAAACAGCCTCAAGCTGTGCCAGGGGAGGTTTAGGTTTGATATCAGGAAAATTTCTTCACTGAAAGCGTGATCAGGCCATGGAACAGGCTGCCCAGGGCAGTGGTGGAGTCACTGTCCCTAGAGGAGTTAAAAAACCGTGTAGATGAGGCCCTTGGGGACATGGGTTAGTGGTGGCCTTGGCAGTGCTGGGGGAATGGTTGAACTCAATGATCTTAGAACAGGTTCAGTCTAGTTGCTGAGATGATGCAGCATGGAAGGAAAGTTACAGAGCTGCCAGGGCCCTCTGACATTCTGTGGTGCCCGTTCCCTGCTGTGCCCAGAGGACACTGTCAGACCTTGGTGGACTCCGTTCTGGTGCTCTCAGTGCTTCAGCTTCGTGCCTGAGGACGTGTGTGTGTTGGCAGTCCTGGCTCTGACCTGCTCTGTTCCGCTCACTCTGCAGTCCTACACGCCCCCTGCAAACGAGTTCAAGATCAGCATGAAGCTGGAGGCGCAGGACCCGCGGAACACGACGTCCACCTGCATTGCCACCGTGGTGGGGCTGACGGGCGCGCGCCTGCGCCTGCGCCTCGACGGCAGCGACAACAAGAACGACTTCTGGCGCCTGGTGGACTCAGACGAAATCCAGCCCATTGGCAACTGTGAGAAGAATGGAGGGATGCTGCAGCCTCCTCTGGGTGAGCTGGCGTTCAGCTGTCGAGCAAGGGATATGCTATGGGAAAAACTCAGGGATTTTTATAGATCTGTGCCTGGGACAGAGGCCCATGGCCTGCCCCTGCCTACACTGCGATGTAGACAAGATATATTAACAGGTGTTTCCCACACATGGTCTGTATTTCCGTGTGGACACTGTAGCATGGATAGGGAGATGCTTTGGAGCGTAGATGAAAGAGGTCTCAGCACCAAGGGGAGCTGCTTGCCCTTGTTACAGCTCAAGATCAGGACTGTTGCCCACAGAGGTTGTGGCTGCTCCATCCTTGGAAATGTTCAAGTCCAGGCTGGATGGGGCTTGAAACAACCTGGGCTAGTGGAAGGTGTCCCTGTCCATGGCAGGGGATAGAACTAGATGAGCTTTGAAGTCTCTTCCAACCCAAACAATTCTGTGACTTTATTAACACTAAAGCTGCCATTGTTTCTGTTCCTTTCATGTGTGCTACTGTCCATCTCTTAGAAACCTTGGTGCCAGGTGCAGGTCCCAGCTCTGATGCCCTGCCCAGCAACTGTGGGTACCTCTCCCAGCTGGCAGCTCTGGGTTCCTCCTGTGCCTTGCCTGGAATTTGCCAGCAGATGGCATCAAGTTTAAGGAACTGCAGATAAAACTCACTCCTGGCTGTGCTGGAGGTGAGGGCTGAGCTCTGGGACAGGTCTGGAAGCTCTTATCTGTGTCATCTGCTTAACCTCCCACCAGAGAAGAGGGCAGGGTTGGATGGGATACTGGGGAGAAATTCTTCCCTGTGAGGGTGGGCAGGCCCTGGCACAGGATGCCCAGAGCAGCTGTGGCTGCCCCATCCCTGGGAGTGTCCAAGGCCAGGTTGGACAGGGCTTGGAGCAGCCTGAGCTGGTGGAAGGTGTCCCTGTCCATGGCAGGGGTGGCACTGGATGGTTCTGCACCCAGCATAAAGACAGGTAACAGAGCTAGTGCTGCAGTTGTCCTTCCTGCCTGCAGAGTGCAAGGACCAAGAAAACACAGCAAGGATTTCCTGTATTCCCTGTGGTATTTTCCATGTGCACACATCTGCTGCTTCTGCTTCTTTACATAATAATTCCAGTCACAGGACTCAAGGGAATGGCTGGAGCTGTGCCAGCACAGTGTTGGGTTGGATCTCAGGAAAAGTTTCCTCCCCCGGAGGGTGATGGGCACTGACCAGGCTCCGCAGGGCAGTGGGCACGGCCCCAAGGCTGCCAGAGCTCCAGGAGGGTTTGGACAACGCTCTGAGGGACAGGGTGGGATTGTTGGAGTTTCTGTGCAGGGCCAGGGGTTGGACTTGATCTTTGTGGGTCCCATCCAGCTCAGGATATTCTGTGATTCTCTGATTCACATGAAAGGTTATCTCTGTCTCTCTGGGAGCTGAGCTCTCCCATCTCCTGGGGAAGCTGAGCTCTCTGAATCTGACAAGAGCTCAGGGCTGGCAGGGTGGCCTTTGCTGGGCATTGCCACCCTGGCAAAGCTTTACCTTGTTCCTCATCATGGGTTGTTCTCGGTCCAGATCCAGTCCCACGATTACCTTCAAAACCCCATAATCACACACCAAACAGCTGAGCAGCAGAAGTTCCCTGTGCAGAAAGATGCACATTTAACAAAGAAGATGCTTTGTGATATTCAGAGCCTTCTGTCAGTTGTGCAGTTGTACTCAGTGCCATAGACTCAGAACATGTGAATTTGATTTTTTCTTCACATAAGCTCCTGCTTGTTATTTCTTTACTTTTTTCACAGAAGGTGTTGAGCCAAAACCTGCTGTTCCTCCCTGAAAGGGTTAAATCCGCTTCTCAGCCAAGTCACAGCTTCTCTATTTTCATGTTAGCTTGCCTGCAGCTCACACTAAAGGTGGGGAAGGCTACCCAGAAGCTGTGATTCCCTGCTGAGGAAGAAATTCCATGGGCTGAGTGTGCACTTGCTGGCTCATGTCTCCCCTGGAGCTGCCAACACTGATGCTGCACAAAGTTCTCTGCCTCAGTGGTCCGTGGGCAGACTTCTGTTATGAGAAGTGAATAGTGCAGTCAGACAGCTGTTTCCAGATGTTTGTTTTCAACAACACAATGCTTTGCTTTCAGAGTATCTGGAAAAGCTCAAACCTGACTCCAGCATGAGGAGGAGGGTGGTGTGGAATCACAGTTGTGTAAGTTCCCACCAGACCAGGCATGTGCTGTTGGATCCAGTACCCCCACAGCCTAAAAGTCTCCATTTCTGCTTCCTTCTCCTCAGGCTTCCGGCTGAATGCCTCCTCCTGGCCCATGTTCCTTCTGAAGACTCTGAATGGAGCAGAGATGGCTCCTGTCAGGATTTTTCACAAGGTATTTTACTGTTTGTGCAGATCCTTCTGGCATGACCCTTTCACTGCAGAGCACTGAACTCAGAGCTGGTGTCTCATGAGAGGTGTGCTGGTCCCAGAGGGGTGGCATTGCCCAGCTCTGCCTTGGTGCTGCTGCTCCAGGACAGAGCTGTGCCCTCTCCAGCCCCAGTGTCAGGATGCAGCCAGAGGTGTGCAGAGGAAGTGGCTTGAGCTTCAGCACTGGGGCTTGGGACATGAGCTTGATCTTCCCTGGGTTTGCAGTTGCTGCTCAGAGTGGGGAATGCAACATGGGGAAGTCAGTGCCTCTCTTAAACCTTTTAATGTGCCAGAGCTTGCGAGGAGGGCAGTTACTGGTGTGAGGCAACAGTGCCAGTCTGAGTTCACAGTTTGTGTTCTCACACCCTTAGTGCAGTCAGAGAGAGAAACCAGGCCAGAGATGGATGGGATGGGATGNGGATGGGATGGGATGGGGTGGGGTGGGGTGGAGTGGAGTGAAGTGGGATGGGATGGGATGGGATGGGATGGGATGGGATGGGATGGGATGGGATGGTTGGTGAGGCTTTAGTGGATCTCAAGAGCAAGCCCCAAATAAGGGTGGATGGCAGATCTCTCACATGTCTCACAAAGCTGAAGGTGGGGGAAGAATGATGGAGACACACTGTCATATCACAGGTTTTTCAGCTCCGAGATAACAAGGTGAGAGTATCCTCTGGAGCCTCTTTCTCTGGAGCTCTCCTTGCTGCCTGTGGTGCATGGCAGAGCTGTCACAGGGTGCAGTGTTCTTGTGTCACTCCCTGGGTCTGGTCCAGCAGCAGCTGAGGGCAGTGTAGTTAGCAGCAGACTTTTGTTGCCTCTTGGTTAAACGACACATGGCTGTGTAGCTCAGCCAGTGTTTGCACACCTCTTGGGGTTCAAACTCAGCCCTCTAACTCCCTTCAGCTGCTCATGGAGGGGAGTTTGCTGGTGAGGGCACAGTCTGGGGAGGGCCTGGCATGTCCCATATATTCCACTTCTTCTTGTAGGAACCACCATCTCCATCCCAAAACTTCTTCAAGACAGGTATGAAGCTGGAGGCAGTGGACAGGAAGAACCCTCACTTCATCTGCCCGGCCACCATTGGGGAGGTGAGAGGTTCTGAGGTCCTCATAACATTTGATGGCTGGAGAGGTGCCTTCGATTACTGGTGCCGATATGATTCCCGGGACATCTTTCCCGTAGGCTGGTGCTCGCTGACTGGAGATAATCTGCAGCCCCCTGGGACGAAAGGTAAGGCCCACGTTGTTGCTTAGCTGTCTTCCTCCTTCACTCAGCTCTCAAGGAGCAGCAAAGCAGGCAGAGACTGGCAGCAAGGACACCTCAGTGCCCTGTCTGGCTTTCTTGTGCTGCGTCATGCATGGTAAAGATACATGTGATCACCCTCATAGCAGTGGAACAGCCTGACATCAAGATGCTGAGAATAGCTACCTGTAAAGATGGGCAGGATGATGGCTCTGGGGAGGGATGGTGCTGTACAACGTTGCTGAGGTCTGCTCCGCTCCAGGAATTGCCTTGGAGTCTTTCCTGTGTCTTTGAATCCCATATTTCTGTGGAGTTTTTCTCAGGGAGGCTGGAATAATGAGAACTATGGAGTTGCAGGGTGTGCCTGGTTGTACCTGGGACAGTTTCCTTGCTCTGCCTTATGCTGTGAACGTGGGAGAAGCAGGTGTGGAGCAGGGTGTGCCTGCCTTGTTCGTAGGGCTGTGATGGTGGGGCTGGAGTGGGACTGGGGGACTTGCTGCCTTGCAAAGGCCTCAGCAGTGGCTGTTTGTGTCCTCAGACATGTCTCTGGCTTGCTAACGTTGCAGTTGTGTTTAGGCCCAGGGGAGCTGTCATTGTCCCCAAGCACATCCCTCTGGCATTTGCTGGCTGTCAAGCCCTGCATGTGCCTGTCAGTGAAATGAGGGGCAGGAGAGCAGCCTCTCTGCCAGAGCTGAAGGATTGCTTAGGAAAGGCATTTTTTTGATGAGACTGTTCCTCTTGAAAATCTTGGGTCAGCTCATGCTGCCCCACTAGACTGGTGCTACTGTGTGTCCCTGGTGTGTCCCAGGGTTGTGCTCTGTGTCCCTGCTGTGTCCCAGGGCTGTGCTCTGTGTCCCTGTTGTGTCCCAGGGCTGTGCTGTTTGTCCCTGCTGTGTCCCAGGGCTGTACTCTGTGTCCCAGGGCTGTGCTCTGTGTCCCTGGTGTGTCCCGGGGCTGTGCCCTGTGCTGCCAGGTTCATGTCCATGCCTTGCCTAAGCTCGTCTAGCATGGCCTGTGTGCAGGCCAAGCTGGGGCTCCCCTTGGGTGGGGATGATTCCTGTTTATGTTGGATTTCTACATTTTGCCGTGAGGTTCCCAGCCCCTCCCTCTCTTCCTGTTGGTTGTGTCCTGCCTGCTCCTGCCCTGAGGGCTCTGTAGAGCACTGGTCCCCTCCTGACTGTGCCTGACCCCTCCAGCAGCACTCTGGAGTCAGGGCTCTCACCAAGCATCTGCAAGGTGCTTCTCAGGTACTGCACAAGTTGCTAAAGATGTGTTTGTGTTGTGTGGGAGCTTTCCTGGCGTTAAACTGGGAGTAGAAGGTTTCAGGAGCACACCTTTCCAGGAAAAGTGGGACCCTCCATCTGACACACGGCCCCCAGCACAGGGAGCTCTGTTCCTCCCCAACCTCCCCTTGCAAGGGGCTGAAGCTGTGAGTGAGCAGAGCCCAGTTAATTACCCAGAAACAACGTGCCATCGTGGGGTAACTTGGAGCCACCGTGGGAAGCACGTGCTTCCCCCTTGGCAGGTGGCAGTAACAAGTTCTCCCTTTCTCATCGGCTCTGTCAGCAGTGACTGCACCTCCCACTCACGTAGGTGAACAGCAGTGCCCAAACATCACGGCTCCCCGCTCGCAGGCAGGGGCAGCCCTCACTCTCAGGCAGATTTCTGCTCTCTTTGCCCTTTTTTTGGACTCCTGGGACAAGAGCAGGCAGCAGGCATTGGCAGGGGTTGCATGACCCGTGCAGAAATGTCATGGAGTTGAGATCAGCCTTGTCTTTGTGGCATTTTACTTCCCCCTTTGTGGCTGTCACCTCCTTTTCCTGCCCAAGACTTTTTGACTTCCACTTGTGGGATTAAACCTAAAGAAGGGATTGCTGGGAACTTTCTCTTCTCTAAATAAATTCCTCCCTTCTTCCCTCACTACTCAGCCATGCTGTGGAGGAGGGTTGAGCACAGTCCTCCCAGACCTGAGAGTGCTGTTCTTGGCAGGCTTGGAGGATGCATCACCCGCTTACCTTGAGCTCCTATAAACCTTCCTCATGTGCTAGCCTGGAGCCTGCAGGACCATGCAGTGGAGTCAGGCAGTTTCCCTTCCCTAGTGGGGATTCCTCTTAAAACAGGGAGACCTGGAGAGACATGCAAGGGGGCAGTTACACTGGTCCCTGCTCACATACTGGACTGTCTGTGTGAGGTGCTCATGAAAGTTGAGGAATCCTGTGAAGAGTTAACTCTGTAGAGACTGATGGCTTCCTGGGGCTGAGTAAAAGAGGCCTCTGGAATGAGCTCACATTCAAGGGAAGCAGAGCTTCAAAGAGGGCAGGCTTGTTTATTTAATGCTGGTAACCTCATTCATCTCTAATCTATCTCTCCTGCTCGTTGTCGCCACGAGGCTTCTCCCAGGCACAGCCCCTCCCCAGCTCCAGGGCCTCCCACTCTCAGCAGTGTTTGCTTAGCTGGAGTGGCTGGGCAGGGTGCTTGGGGAGCTGGGGCTGGCCAGCCATGCCGAGGGGAGCTGTCATGGGGGCACTCGTGTGTGAAGGGAGCAAAGGGAGGTCAGACGGGGAGGAGAGCAGCCTGCACACCACGGTGGTGATTCCACTGCTGTCTGCTGGCTGTGGGGCAGCCTGCTGGGAGAGACAGCCTGCTGGGAGAGGCAGCCTGCTGGGAGAGCCTCATGGCCAGCACCCACATGGCTGTGGGCTCCCAGGCTCTCCTGGGGCTCCTGTCTGGATGCAGCAAACCTTGGGCCTGGGGGGTCCAAACCAACACATGAGAGAAGAGGTGTAGCTCTGGGGGTGCCTCCACAGGCAGTGGCTCCTGGTCCTCTCTCGGGGTCAGAGGCTGGCTCTGCTGGGCTACAGAGCCAGGTGGAATGTAGGAGAGCTCACCCTGTGCATCCTGAGCTGCTCCACGCCAGCCTGGCAGCTGCTGGGGGAGGCAGGGCCCAGTGGCCATCCCAGAAGGAGGAGCAGTTCTGTGGCTGTGCAGCATCTCACCCACACCAGTGGGGCACTCCTGGGATGGTCAACTGGCTGGGAATGCCCACTGCACTCCTCACGTGTGGTTACAGCCTCTTACATGGCTTTTCCTGCCTCTTACACACGGGCTTTTTTACCCTTAAACACATATCTGGGCTTCTAGGAATACAAGGTGAGGTGGACTCTCTGTTAAGCTACATGCTGGCTGGGAGCTCTGCTCAGAGGGCAGGCTGGGCCAGTGCCAGCTGCTGCATTTCCCCTGCTCAGGAGCTGCTCAGGACTTGTGGGGTCACTTCAGAGTTTCAGAAATTAGATTGTTTGCACTGTTTCTGAAAGAGCTGTTTGCATGGTCATTCTTACTTATGCTAGAGAAATACTGGCTGAGAAATGTTTACCACAGCACTTGGATATAAAGCAGCTGAATTAAGATTGTGTGGGGCATTGAACCCTTTCAAACTTCCTGCAAAGGTTTTAGACTTCCTGTTGCATGTTGGTATCAAAGTTTTAGAGGAGAATGATGTTTCCCCATCTTTCAATATTGCAGCATACAAAAGCAAGGCCAAAATACACTATGTACACATTACTAACTACATGGATTTTTGTCAATAGAAGACCCTGAAGGTGTGTTGGGTGGGGAAGGAATTGCCCACCCCTGCCAGGTGTCTGTGCTTTCCTGTTGGAGTTCCATGGTGCCCCAGCTGCCATCACAGCAGGCACAGTGCAGGAGGTGGCTGATGTTCCTCAGGCTCAGAGCTTCAAGGTGTAGAGGTTGTGATGCACATAAGGAGTGCACAAGTCCGTGCACTGTAGCAATGTTTGGTGGAAGAGTAACTTGGGAGGAAAGCACAGATGGAAGGAGGAAAATGTGTATGTCAGGTGTGGTGGGTTTTCTTGGGGGCAGCTGAGCCCCCCAGCCATTCACTCATTCACCCCCACAGTGGGATGGGGGAGAGAAACAGAAGGGTGAAGGGCTGAAAACTGGTGGGCTGAGGTACAGACAGTCTAACAGAGGAAACAAAAGCTGTGGGTGCAGGGCCAAGCAGGCTCTCAGTCACTGCTCCCCACTGCAGGCAGGTGCTCAGCACCCCCAGGAGAGCCAGGCTCTGTCCCAGGGGACGGTGACTGGGGACAACACACACCAGCACTCCACACACCCCTGCTCCTCCTTCCCCCAGCTTTACATGCTGAGCATGGTGCCCCATGGGCTGGGATATCCCTTGGGCAGTGGAGTGCCAGCTGTGCCCCCTCCCAGCTCCCTGTGCCCCCCCAGCCTAAGGGTGCCCATGAGGACAGAGCAGAGCTGGGCTGTGTGCAGGGCTGGCCCAGCAGAGCTGAGCCCTGGGGTGCTGTGAGCCCTGCTTTGGGCACCAACCCAGCACAGCAGCACCTGAGCTGTTAGTGCAGAGAATGAGCTCCAGCACAGCCAGACCCAGTGCTTTTGAAAAACTTTTGCGTGCATTTTTCTAACCTTCCTGGTCCTTGAGGAGCCTGTGGGCTCTTAAAGAGGCAGAAAAAATCCTTCTCTCAGGTCGCTGCCATAAGTGGAGCATGGATTGGGGAAGCTGCTTTGGAGAGTCCCTTTCCATTATAAGCAGTACAGAAAATCAATATTTAGGATCTACCTAAAGAATAAGTTACTTTAGTTACTTTAAATCATGACTGGGGAGAAAGAGAGGGTCACACAGAAATGGAGGTGCTGCTGCTGAGCTTCAGGTAAGTGTAGAGGGAAATCAGTGAGAAGAAAGAAGAGAGATAAGAGGCTGGTTAATGATTGTAGTTTCCGGGGCCAGCTGCCCTCAGCTGGGAGGTGGGATGAGGGAAATCCCCTCAGCCAAGGCATACTCTTGGAGAGAGATGTGTCTGCCTCTAATTCATGGGAAATGGGGGGTTCAGAACTGATCACAGACTAGAGGAAAGTTCAGTTCTTTATATACATTGGAAGAGGATCCATGAGAAGGTTTTTTTCCTTCTGAAGTGGTTTGTGAGGTGAAGAGTTATGAGCACCTGGGGGAAGAGAAACCAAAGCAGAGTCTTCTCAGGTACCTCTGTGTCTGTCTCTGGCAGGTTAAGGCACAAGGGCTGGGAAAAGGGCCTGGGCAAGTGGAATTGAGGCTTTCTGTGGCCTGTGATTGTGGGCACAGATATCTGAGAACTTCTGCAAGATCTGAGTGTTTGCACAAGGAAGCACAGAGGGCTGTTATTCAAACACCAGCTTTAGTTCTGGAGAAACACATGCATTTTTCTGGCGTTTGTGCCTCAGTATCAGGAACTTTATGTGGGATTTGGTTCAAAAAGTGTGAGACTTTACAGGACCCTCTTAGAGGCCTGAGTACTGTGTGCATGATCCCAGCAGTGCTGCTGCTGGGAGATGCTGTGGCAGGGACAGTCTTTCCTGGCCTCTTGAGAAGCAGCTCCTTTTCTAGGTCCTGAGAAACCCAGATTTAATCTATACCTGTGAAAGGACCTTCCCCACACCCCCCCTACTCTTCCACTCTAACAATGTCCCGTGTTTTGTGTGTTACTGCAGGAGGGCAGGGAATCCTGTCACTAAACACGAGGATGCAGGGACACACCCACCCTCAAGGTCTGCCACTCAGAAGGTGCTTGTGCCATTCCTCTCTGGGCTCTGCCCCTGGCTGATGCTGACTTCCTCTGGCGTTCCCCAGTGGGTTTGCTATCCCTATTCCACCCTTTGGGATGCTCCATGACAGAGGGGGGTTGCTCCGTGCTGGCTGTGGAAGGGAGGCAGCAGTGAAAGCGTTAAGGCTGTGCCGGCAGAGCTGGAAGCAGCTCCAGCACTGGAATTTGGAGGAGTGGAAGTTGCTGCCTTGGCACCAGCCCAGCTGGCAGAGAGGCACTGAGCCCAGCAGGGCACAGCAGACCTAATACAGAGCAGGTCCTCAGCTGCTGTGCCAGGGCTGGTGGGAGCCGTGGTGAGGGCACTGGGGACACTGGTTAGCAGCAGGCACTGCCTGTGGGCTGTCAGCACCCTGCCACCCCTGCCTGGGCTCAGCTGCTCCGGAGCATTCCCCTCTGCTTGCAGAGCAGGCAAAAGTTAATGGTTTTAGATAGTTCCTATGAGGATAGGCTGAAGTGGAGCTCCCACTCCCCCTGGACTCAGCAGCTGTGCATTGCTCAGAGCTGCCCGTGCTGCCGCAGGGGCCGGAGCGTGCCAGGGGCACTCACTTGGGGGGGACGAGATGCTGACCCTGCAGAGAAGGTTTGTGGAGTTCTTCATCTCTCACTGTGTGATTTGTTGGTTGGCTGCTTGGTGTCCTCAAAGGAAGATGATTTCCTGCCCAGGGCTGGAGGTAATGTGTATTTTATGACTTTATTTTGGATGTTGCTTGGTTTTTCTTCCTTCCAGTGTAAGAACATGGCAGTGGGTGGAGGAGCCTTGTCAGGAGTAGCTGGCAGGGTAGAACTCAGGTGAGCTCATGTGCTTTCCTGCTTGGAGGATATGGGAAAACATTAATTACTGTCATTTCAGGACTGAGCTGGGATTTGGAGCTCACATGTCAAGCTGGGTGACGTTTCTTTGCATTGGGGTGGCTGGTTGTGGGTCCCCACAGTTAGAGCTTGTGCATTGACAGTGGGAGGAGAGAACACAGGGGGGTTCCTGGGGGTGTGTCTGAGTGTAAGGCACAAGCAGCCATGGTAGCTGGGTGGGGCTGCCTTTGAGATGGCTGTTGGAAGATCCTAAGAAAAATGTCTTGAGCTGTTTGGAGCACAGAGCTGAGGCTCTTAGCTGTGATCCTGACTTGGTTCAGATTTGTATCCTGGAATGTGCACTGGGTTTGGAGATCTGGGGGCTTGAATGAGAGAGCCCAGCACTGCAGGAGGATGTGCTGGTCCTGCCACCCTCTGGGGATGTTGACTTGTGTGTGTGTGAGCAAACAGCAAATCTGTGGCTCAGTGGGAGCCATCAGTGTGGAGTGTCAGAGACCTGAGGTTACTGTGGGATGTCTTGGGGTTGGCAAGAGCCTCCTGAGAGCAGAGATTCCTCCATCTCCCAGCCTGTCCTTAGTATCAGTGTCTAGGCCTTCCTCCCAACTTGATTCCTCCTCATGTGTTTCATTCTGAAGTATTTTGTATCCCAGAGAGGCTGGGTTGTGTTCAGGATGTTTCTTTCCCTTTTCCACTCTGCTTCCTGGCTCAAAACAAGGTTTCAGTCTCAGGGTGTTACTGAGGCTTGGCAGGAGGTTTTATCAGGACCCTGCTGTTGGAACATCCCTCTCTTTGGGTGAATAGCACTGGGGTCACCACTCCATTTCTGCAGGCTCTCTGACCAGAAACTACACTCCATCTGGGACATGGGGCAGAGCTGTGCCTGTGCAGGCTGGAATTCTCAGTGCTTTCAGGATGGAATTAGGTGACCTAAAGGAAGAACAGCATTCCAGGGCTTTTATTTCTGGAGGTCTAGAATTGTCTGACTCGGGATGTCCTGAGCTTCTGGTTCCAGGCAGGACTGGTGTTTCTGCCCAGCCATCCTCTGCTTCCAGATTTGGAAGCAGAGTTGAATGAACATGAAGTATGTCCAGGATGACATTTTGTGTGTCTTTAGGAGAACAACAAGGAGAGGAGAGTTTCCCATCAAGATGAAGCCCTTCAAGGATTTAGGGCTCCACCCTGTCTTGCATGTCACCAGCACACGTGTGCCAGCCCTTGGGGACAGGAGCTTGGTCCCTTGTAGGGATGCTGCTGCTGCTGCTGATGTGGGCAAGTGCTCGAGCAGCCAGAATGGTCGACCTGACTCTTCTCACACAGCTCTGTAAAGGCTGCACATGGTGACTCCCATAATGGTTTGGTTTGGAAGGGACCTTAAAGACCATCCCATTCCAATCCCCTGCCATGGACAGGGATACCTTCCACCAGCCCAAGTTGCTCCAAACCTCTCCAGCCTGGTCTTGGACACTTCCAAGGATGGGGCAGCCACAATGGGATGACTCTGACTGGTTAATGGGATGGGTGTGCTCATGAGTAAGTGGGAGAAACAATCCCATTTTGGTGGGATTTTTGACAGCGACTCTGTAGGAGCAAGAACATTACATCATCTTTTTGTGACCTATTGGGGAGTTTCTTCATTTTTTGAATTTTTTTTCTCATTTTTTTGAGGGGAGAAGTAAATGCTGGTGAGCCTATCTCTGTCCCTGGGTTTGTGAATGGGTCTGTGTTGCCATGGTGTGCATTATGGAATCTGGGAAGTTCATCCTCAACACACAGCCCCACTTATTACAAAGATCAGACCTTCTATAGCTTGTCATGATTCTTCTCTTGATCTTTGGTATTTTAATAACTTCTGAACAGCCTTAAAAAAGAACAGAAGGTGGAACAAACCACAGCCACCTGGCAGTCTCCTCATTCTTTGTGCACTGATAAGTTGAAGGTGTTCTGCTAATATTTAACCTGGAAGCCAAAGCTAAAAAAAAGAGCTTTGGAGAAGATCAGAACAATCAGAAACCCCAGGAACACCCCTGAGTAGCCTGCATATGGGGGGAGTACAGAACCATTCCCAGTGGGGGCTTTGGAAATCCACTGCAGGTACCTCCCAGGGGAAGAAGATGTGACCAGTCAGTGTGGCTGTGGTGGTCTCATGGTCTGTCTCTCACTGATTGTGGCTGTGGTGGTCTCGTGGTACATCCGTCACTGATGTGTGTCCTTGAGCTGACTGGACACAAACAGCAGTAGAGCAGAGCAAACTTCTGCAGGGTGTGACTCTGTGAAGAAACCAGTTTGCTCTGTCCTGCTGCAGGTGTGGCTCAGGTGGGCTTGGACGAGCTGCCCGAGCTGAGGGCTCACCCAGTCTGTGGGTTGGTTGCTCCATAAGGTTTGGCTCTGGGATTTTCCTGAGAACCAGACTTGTCACTCATTCCTGGTGCTTCTGGAGCCCTCCTTGGGGACAGGCTCTGCAACAGACTCTGCTGTGGCCTCCCGAAGCACCAAGCCTGGAAGAGCTGCAGTGATGGTTTTCCTGAGGGGTGAAAATGAATTGATTTGTGTTGTCACTGTCTGTGTTGGGACCAGTTCTGCTCATATTCCATCTGCTCAACAGCTCTGGGGGTCACAGGTGTGCTCTTGTCAGTGCTGCTGGGTACTCCCCATATGCCCACGGGCACTGCCATGCAGGAGATGATCTCAGCCTGGCTTTGGAGTAATCAAATTAAGTTTGAGTACTGAACTTGAGATTTTTAATTGTTTCTGCTCTGACAATAAATATTGACGTTGTCATTTTTCTTGGAGCTCCCTGATTTTGCATTTCTATCTCTTCTTTCACCCACTGGCTCATCCCCTCAGTCAGGAGCTTGAGTTTCAACTCAGCTGATGCATTTCTCAGGCTGGAGCTGCCCAGCTCAATTCTCATCTCCTTTCTGTAGTTCAGAATTTCTGTTTTAATTCTAAAGCTGCTTAACAGCTGATTAAAACAATACACTGTTAAGACAGCTTTATTTTTGCAGATGGAGAAGATGAGACTCACAGAGGGAGATCACAGCAAGCAGGAACCCAGGTTGTGTTGCAGCCAGTTTATTTGGAATAAGAGGTGGTGGGATAGGGACAGGAGGAAAACTGATGATTGGGGATATGAAGAGGGTGATTGTGGGCAAATTTGGCATTTCCTTGCCCTCTGCTTTTGAACCATGTGCTGCAATAGGGTCACTTCAGCTCACTGTTGACCCACCTGGGAGCTGGGCTGGGAGGAGGAGCCGTGCTCAGACAGGATGGGGGAACTGGTGGCCCCTGTGCTCTTGGCTGCACCTGATCAGGAACACCTGGCTGGTTTTGGAGAACTGGATCCAGAGTTCAGTAGTCTTGAGTACTGGAGAAATAAAAAGTGATGCTGGCACAAAGAGTGCAAGCCAAGGCCACCAGCTTGGGACTGCAGAGATTGCTGGACACTGGCTCATACAGGTGAGTATTTCTCTGAGGGGGATGAGGGTACTCTGCTATAATTCTGCTGAGGGCTTCCTGTGCAATACAGATGTGCACACTGAGTCTCTGCAGCCAGCCCTGCTGTCCAGAACTGCCATTCTTCCCCTGTGCCAGGTTCATTCACAGTATGGCCTTTCTGCTCCTTTGTCTTCTGGGAGCTGGAAGAGGGGATGGCAGGGAAGAGGGGCTGAAGGAGCAGCAATGTGCTGCTACTTCAAGCTCCAAATGTGTAATTGGCAGCATGGAGTGTTTGTGGTTGGTTGTGCAGATGTTCCACAGCAAACATTGTGAGAGATGAGGGGCTTTGAGCTGCTCTTGGGGGAGAACTTGCTTGGCTGCTCCAGTGGTGGGACATGAGGCCATTTTCCCTGTCCAGGCACCAGCCTTTGCAGGGTTTTATAGAAAAGATGCCTGACTCAGTTTCCCTATTCTTTCCCTGGTGCTGCCCAGTGGGCACAAAGCAGTTCATTTCCTTCCTGTATGGGGAGAAACGAAGCCCTGGGTTTGGGACTGAGGAAATCCATGTGCTCAGCACAAAACTGAAAATGGCTTTTGCTGAGGACAACAGTTTGGACAGCCTTACTCTGCCCAGGCTGTCACTGTGTGTCTGATCACGAGCCAGTCCCTCCTCTCTGTTTGTTTTGCCCTCAGCAGAACAGAGCTGACCCTGGGGCATTTTAGGGGGATACATCTATTGTGTGGCACATCCTGCCATGCTTGTTGTGCTGGGTTTCAAAGCACTTTCCCCTCCCTGAAGAGTATCTGCACATGGATGTTTATACTCTAAAAAGCATCAATTACTGCTAAGTAACAATAAGAGTTACTGCCTTTGAAATGATGCTGGAATCTGGTTAAAACCATTAAGGATGTTGGACATTGTGTGCTAAACAGAAGAGGCAGAGCAGTGTGAAGGAACTCTCAAAGATGCTCATTGTGACCAAAGAGTTTTAACAGGACCAGTGAAGGGCAAACTGGGGGTGTCTCAGCAAGGCAAAGCTGAGCCCTGGCTGGAATGTCCTTGGTCAGGCTGGAATTGGAAAGTGCAAAACACAAATCCAGGGATCGGCTGCAGGTCTGGGGGCTTTTTGCTTCGTTTGTAACCTGTAAAATGAGGATTTCTATTCAGTTGATTTGTACTGTGACATCCAGTGTCCTGATCTGTCATTTCTCCTAAGTGGAATCTCTCCCTGGCTCTTTCTGGCCACGGCTGCTCTGAGCTGATGTTCTTGTGCAGTGAATGTCACAGCCCAAGTTCTCCATCCTGGAGGGACTCAGAGCCCAGTGCTGTGCAGCTGAAGGCAGGAGTGGGTTTCTCCTCACTCACTGCCTTCCATTTATCAGTGTGATGATCACCTGCTGTGTTCTTGCCCTGAAACAGCCTCTGCTCAGGGGCTGCCACAGCCCTGTCTGCCCTGGGCAGTGTGAATCATGAGAAGACTTTCCTCACCTCTCTCAGCCCCTCACCAGCTCACTCAGGATGAGCAGTGCAGATCCTGGTGTGCATCCCTGTGTTCCCCACATAGATCTCTCTCCTCTGCAAGAATGAGCCTTTACTCCTACCTCTTCTAATCCTTGATTTATCCCTGTAGAAACCTTTCCTCTTATCCCATGGCTCTGGGGGTTTTCTGAAAGCTTTTGGTGAGGCTCCTGGAGACTTTGTGGGCTGTGTCACTCCCATCCACGTGGTAGCCAGCCCAAACACCTCCAGGTGTTCCAGCAGCTGGATTGACACTGCCCAGGTAGGTCAGATTCCTCCTGGGGTCTGTGTTACTGCATAAAGCTTCCATTTTGTTTTGGAAGATGTTTTAGCCAGAGGCACCTTGTGCTTGGGCAGAATCAGCTCCTTGGGTTTAGCAAATGTCTGGGTGAATGGTGGGGATGGAGAGGTCTCTTGGGTCCTACGTTCTTGTGTTTATTTGGGTAAGCAGACCCTGCAGGTCCAGAATTGGGGTTTTGTGCTCTTCAGCTCCAGTGGCACTGACTGTGCTCTCTGGTTGTTCTTTTCCACGTGTCCATGGGTGATTGTCACCAGAGGTGGGACAGAGGCAAGTCACCAAACTCGGGCTGTCAGGTGCTGCCCAGCACCACTGAGGTGTGGGCAGGGGGCAGGAACACCTGGCAAGTTTTCCAGGATCCCTCTGTGCTGCTTCAGAGAGAGCTGGGTGTAATTGCCAGGGTGGTTTGGGGCACATGGGAATGCTGCTGTGAGAGCTGAAAATGGAACACTTGTGCAAATAGCAAACAGCAGTTGCTGGTATCACTGACTCATGAGACTTCTTTTTTTTTTCCCCAGATGTTTTATTTTTACAAATAAAGCCACTGTAAAAACAAATAAAACAACCATAAAAATGCCACTCTTGGTGCCAGTGGGGTTTACAGTGGCATCTGCAGTGACAGAGCTCATCCAAGCACGTGCCAACAATTAAGATAAAACAATTGGTGCTCCAGGCCATGCAGATTTCTAAGCTTTTAAGAAGTGGGACACTCATGATGAATGTTCAGAGCCTGTCTCAGGTTCAATAAATGTGCAAGGCATTGCTTTAGTTTGAAATAACAGCTCTTCATGTGCCTATGGGTGTCCTGCCCAAAAAAAGACAAAATGCAGCCCAGTGGTCAGGATGAGCAGGATGGAGACTGTTTTGGGGACTGTGGTTTGGGGTTTCTTTGTGTGCTACCATGTAACTGCTGGCCAGTGAGGTCTGGCAGAGGAGGAGTGAATAAAGAACCTCATTTCAGTAGTGGAAAGCTGAAACTAGGCAAATCTTGTGTAAGAAGAAACTGTATCTTTGGCTGGTGGCTGATCACGAGAACAGGTGGGATCCAGCAGCACTTGGATCCTGACGGTGTTACTGTGCTGAGTGTCTCCTCTGTCCTCAGCCTTAGCTCAAACAGGTGTTCCAGGATGGAGAGCAGGGAATCCCTGCAGGAATTACTGAATTATCAGAATAATTGCCTTCTGACTTTCAAATTCTAGGATTTGGAGTCTTTTTCTTAATCCCTGTCCTTGCAGGGAGCCCATGTCTCCCACCCCCATTCTAACTCCTTCTCCTGTGCTGTGTCTGCCATGCCTGCTGAGAGCTCAGCACTGTCCAGGTCTGGAGCCCTCCCAGAGCCTGTATCTCTGTCCCAGTCATGCTCGTGGTGGCCACTGACGACAGTCTCTGCTATGGGAAGAATCACAGAGGTTTGAAGCTTTCACTGGTTATTCTAGGACAGGCATTGAGCACTGGTTCCTGTCCAGCTTCAGTCTTCAGGATATCTAGGAATAAAATGTCTCATCCAGGGAAGGATTCAGCCACATCTCAACAAGATTTCTGCTCTCTGGCAAAGTTACTTATCTTAAAGGTGTCTCTTTATCCCATCTCTTTGAGTCCTGCTTCTGCCTTGCTGGAGATGGGACAAGAGGCAGCTGAGCACCAAAAAGCCCCTGGAGGAGTGGCCTGCAGGTCACCCTTCAGAGAGGCTTTGGAATGGGCATGAGGGATGTGCTCAGGCTGCTCAGGAACCACCCCCTGCACCTTGGGACACTGCAGGAGTTGTTTCTGAGGTCTCCAGGGAAAAGTGTGGGAGCTACAGCTGCATCTGAGAGTGCAGAGCTCTTGGCACAGTAAGTGGAGATTTGGGGTTTGAGCTCCAGCAGCTCTTGGTAAATGAGGCTGGTAAATAGGAGAGAAAGGTAGGAAACCCTTCTGCAGCTTCAACATTTCTGTTCCGTATTTTCCTATGTGTTCTGGCTTTGTAATTCTTGTCCTAAGGACATAATTCTGTCCTCTTCAAGCTGTGCCAAGCCTGAGATGAGCTGATGGGTGACAAATGCTGCTCCCTCTGACTACCCTCAGAGTGTAGATGGCAACTGAGAGCCTCCTGTAGGTAACAGTCTGAGGCACAGTGGGTTGGCAGCTGCAGGTGCCACTGGTGCCATGTGTCAGCCAGCAAGGGAGACTTTGGCATTAGGAAGCAGAACCTGAAATCTGGAATTCTTAGTCAAGTCTCTTTGTGTCTGTAGGAAACTCAAAATTCTTGTTTAAACTAATCCTTCAGTGGTCAATAACACCATCAGTGGTGTCTGACTTCTTCTTTGCTCTAAGTTCAGCTGTGTCGGGTCCTGCATGTTTAGCATGATGTTTCTCACTGTGCCAAGTGGTCTGATGCCAGCCAGCCCAGCAAGGAGCCAGCCCAGCAAGGAGCCAGCCCACTCTTCTGTGCCTGCCCTGGTGCTGGATGCCTGTGTGACCCAAAACAAGACAGTTCAGCCAGCAGAAAACTTCTGTTGATTAATTTTCTGTTCCCTTAATAAACTGAAAAGGTTAACCATGAGTTCAGATCACTGAATAATTCAGGTTAGAAGGGACCTCTGGAGGCTTCATGGCTCAGCTCCTCACCTAAAGCAAGGCCAGCTTTGGGGCTGATTGGATGGCTCAGAGCTCAGGTGAGAACCAGAGCTGTGGGACAGAGAGATGCTGCTTTTCTCAGCAACAGCAAACTCTGGATTTTTTAAATAAGAGAGGCCCCACTTGACTTTCTGAAAATGTGGCTTGTACAAGGAAGAAGAAGGTGAGGTCTCTGGCAGCTGCTCACTGTTGGGCTGGCACCGTCACCAGCTGAATCACAGAATCACAGAAGAACCTGACCTGGAAGGGACCCACAAGGATCATCCAGTCCAACCCTCAGCCCTGCACAGGCCCAGCCCCAAGAGTCACATCCTGTGCCCCAGAACATCATCCAAACCATCGTGGAGCTCTGACAGCCTTGGGGCCGTGAGCTGTCCCTGCTCACAGGGATGAGAGACTGGAGCAGCCCCTGGGGAGGAGCTGCAGCCCCCACTGAGCTCTGCCTTCAGCCTGCTTTGCTCCAGCTGGACACACCAAGTGCCCTCAGCTGCTCCCTGTATGGCCCCTCCAAACCTTTCAGCATCTTCATGGCCCTTTTATGGACACTCATTAATAGCTTTAGATCCTTAATAATTAAGAAGTAGTAATAATACAAATAAGATGCAGTAAATGGAAGCTTTTGGCAGTTAAAGGATATGTGGATAGTGCTTGGGGCTCTGAGATAATCCTGCTTGCTGTTCCCACAGCTGTTCCCACCTCTGGAGCTCTGTGGGTGCAGGCAGGGCTGAGTGCTCAGCACTGCTCCTGCCACAGCAATTCCATGCTTTTGGACCAGGTCTATGTGACAGCAGGGGCTGAAATCCTGTGGGAAAATAACAGGCATATGAAAAGAAACTTCAGGCTCTTTTAGGAAGCATCCAGTCACTGGAAGTTGGGCCTCAGGGATGAGACAGAGCCTGGGCAGCAGTGACCTTATGTTTTTGGGGCTGCACTGTGGCTGGGTGGGTGCAGCTGGTGGGATGACTCTGCTCTGGAGCTCTTGATGTCTCCTCAGGATAAGTGAGTGCAGCTCTGCATCTGGTAGGGCAAGAGAAAGGAATTAGCACAGGCTGGTGTTTTCTCACATTCTGGTTAAAATCCAACAAAAAACCAAGCAATCTGCTGCGTGGTGTTGGATTGTGGCAGTGTGAGACCTCATTTCATTAAATCACTTCGGGTCAGAAAAATGTGCATTGCATCAGTCTCATGGAAGCATCCCCAAGGCAAACAGCAGTGCCTGTTCAGCAGTGTGCTCAGGGCTGTGCTCAGCACCACTGCTGGGCACACAGCACCAATCCAGGTCACAGGCTGTGTTTCTGCCCTGAGCTGGCTGCACGTTTACATGCAATGCATTTAGCCTGTTTGTTGCACATCCTCCCGAGCTGTGGCAGCTCCTCCATCCCCGTGGGAGCTGTGGCTGTGGCAGAGACCAGGACGTGCTGCCGGGGCCACAGGAGTGGGAACTGCTCTGGGTGGCTGAATGACATGAGGTGTCCCATCATGGGATCTGCCTGCACCCAGTTCCTGGTTTTTATTGCCCCAAACCCAAAACCAATTCCTTAAGCCTGCAAATTACCATTTCCTGTGCTGTCTGTACAGCTGAAGTGGGCAACAGATCTTTTTTGAATTTATTTCACCAAAAGATGAAATGGTTTTTTTATTATAAAATTATACAGTGAAAGCTTGCAGAGTTCCCCTGACAGCAGTCTCCTTTTCCCTGGCACTGGGTTCCCACCAACATGGGCCCAGCCTGGGAGCCAAGGGTGCAGTCCAGCTGCTCTGCCTACTGCATCCCACCTGCCCAAATGCATGATTTCTGTGGGTTTGGCACGAGTAAAACTGAGTTTGATTCACAGCTTGTCTGTAGAATCCTCAGTTTCTCCTCAAAGTTAGAGAAACCTCATTGTGGCACAGCTTGGTTTAGACACTGAGCATTGTGCAGATCTCAGATGAAATGCTCCCTGCCATGGCTTCCACATGCCTTTGATTTTTGACAGTTGCTTTGAAGTATGGAATGTTTTAGAATCATGCAGCCACAATGGTTTGGGTCCAAAGAACCTTAAAGCTCATCTCCTCATTCCACCCCCTGCCATGGGCAGGGACACCTCCCACCAGCCCAGGTTGCTCCAAGCCCTGTCCAACCTGGCCTTGGACACTCCCAGGGATGGGGCAGCCACAGCTTCTCTGGGCAACCTGTTCCATTTTACTTGTGTTTGTCCTTGTTCTGTCAGCTTGGGAATTCTAATAAATCCTTTAATGCCAACATTTCTCTGCTGAGATCAGCTCTGCACACATGAGGCAGGAAGCCCCACAATGCCCATGAGCAGTACCTGTCCCACCTGTGCCATTCCTCCCTGCTGGCACAGCTCCATGCCAGATGTCACCTGTAGCAGGTGACACTGATGCTCCTGGAAAACCATCAGCTCTAAGAAGCACTTGAGCTATCATATTAATTTTCTTACCAGCAAAGTAGTCTTGCTGTTACTATTAGTAACATCTCAGACAAGGAGTAGTAAAACCCTGTTTCTCACACAAATCCCTTTATCTACCTGACACAAAAAAGTCATTACTTGGGAAGTCAGACAGACCCTGAATGACTGTGTGCTACTTCACAGCTTCTGATACAGAATGGTAATGCACAAAACAAGGAAATATAACTAAAACTAAATCTTACCCTGCCAACGTGACAAGGAGAATGGGGCTGGATCCTGGATGCACCATGTTATTTGGGTTGGAAAGGACCTTAAAGCCAATGTCACTCCAACCCCCTGCCATGGGCAGGGACACCTCCCACCAGCCCAGGCTGCTCCAAGCCCTGTCCATCCTGGCCTTGGACACTTCCAGGGATGGGGCAGCCACAATTTCATTTGCCAAAGGAATGAGTCCTTGCTCGCAGTAACTGCTCATAAAATCCTCATTAAAGAAACCTGAAAAATCTCTGTATGTGCCCACAGCTGTGCCATTCTGGTATCAATCCTATATTGCACTGTTTCCTTGGCCAAGACTTTTTCCTTAACTACAAAGCCCCCACTTCTAAAGTGGTTTTTTTTCTAATTCCTTGCCCCTGTGTTGAATACACATTGAGGTTTCCAGGTGTGAGAAACAAGCCATCCTAAAAGACAGTCTGCAGTTTTCAAAATCCAGGAGGGTTTTGTTTGGGGTTTTTTTTAGCAGAAGTTTAAATGTAAAGGAAATACTGATCTGCTGAGCTGGATCAGCCCATCTATAGCCTTAAGATGAATGACCAAATTCAGAGAATTTGTGGGCAAATTTACCAGGAGCATGGTTTTGTTATGGAAAGTGTGAGAATATAAAAAGAAACAGACTTGGGTCTGACAATAAAGGAAAGGAACGAGGCAGCAGGTCCAGCTGAGATGAGCTATTGCTCAGGGCCACGAGCAGTAATCCTTGCAAGCATCAAGGATGGAGCTTGTCCCTTACACTGCAGTTCACTGGAAATTTAGGGACAGAGCCAATTTGACTTCAGCCTTGAGAAAGGGGATTTCCAGCACACCCCTGACTGTCAGGCAGGTCTTGACTCTTCCTTCCCTAGGAATGCTCTCAGAGCCTTTTACTTGGTCGCTGGCAGGTCACCACTCGCAGAAGGAAGAGCTGTATGTGCCAGTTATTTTCAGGAAGGAAGGTGTGGCTGAAAACGTGATCCTTGTGGAGTTCAACCCATCCAGGCTAAGCCCCAGTGTCCCACAGCTCGAGTGCTGAGCCAGGGATCTGTGTGTTTGGCTTTTATTCTGGCATGGAGGGTAGTACCCCCGCTCAGGGGGCTGTGAGTACTCCAGGTTTTTCCGTGTGACTCTGTATAAAGATGGAGGCTGCTCTTGTTTTGATTCTCACCTGATTTAATTACATTTGCTTTTTCTCTTTTTATTTCAGTTGTGATTCCAAAGAGCCCTTTACCTGCCTCCGAAGTAAACTCGGAGAAACCTAGCATGCACAGTAGCACAAAGACTGGTTTGGGGCAGCAAGAAGGGCAAAGGCGTCGCAAAACAGGGAAGAAGCGTGGTCGAACGACCAAAGCGCTAATGCACCACCCCCTGCCTACACCCTCCAAGTCAGTGGAGCCTTTGAAATTCCCCAGAAAGAGAGGCCCCAAGCCTGGCAGTAAGGTAAAAGCTGATGCTGATGCAGGCGGGTGAACAGCAGGTGCTGCAGGTCCTGCCACGGGATGGTGCATGCGTGTGTTTGTGCACGTTTGTCTCAGCCTCTGGCTGTGTGACTGCAGCAAGTAGGAGACCTGAGGGGTATGTGGGCTGGGATTATCTTCAGAGTCCAGCCCCAGAGCTGTAGAGAATGTCTATGTCCTAAAGATCATTTCCATCAAGAAGCTGTGTCTTTTGCTGTGGAGTAGCTTGGCAGATGCTGGGAGCATGACAGGATGGCCAAACGGTAGAATAAGCTCTCCTGTCCATTGTGTGTGGCTGGTCTAAGTCAGACAGGAGGTGGCAGATCTCAGGCTTGTTATTTTTCAGGATTGCGGTTTATAAAACACACAAGTATTGATTAGTAGGTTCTTGGGATATCCCGTCATCACCATCAGAAATGTGTCGTGTTCCACAGTGCCTTGTCTGTTGGATGCAGAGGAGAGAGTGTAGTACTCACGGGTGGTAAAGGGGAGCAGGGATAAAAGGAGAAATATCTCCTCTTTTTCTGCAGAGGAAACCTAGGACATTGCTGAACCCAGCACCCACCTCTCCAACAACCAGTACCCCAGAACCAGACACAAGCACTGTGCCCCAGGACGCTGCCACAATCCCCAGCTCTGCCATGCAGGCTCCCACAGGTAAGGAAGGGTCTTGGACCACATTCTTGACAGGATTGCACAGTTAGGGACTGCAGGAGGCAGACAGTGACACCCAGGAGAGTCCCATTTCTTCCTAAGTAAACCATCCTTACAATTCCAGGAAGGCTGGCCTGGGAGAGGCACATGAGTCCAGATCAGCTGTTCGTTTATCTCTCTGTCCATTAGGAAATAATGAAGTGGGAAGATTGCAAGCCTGCTTGTTGAGTGCAGGGAACCCTTTGCCCGAGTTCCTGTGTGTGTGCTGGTAACTCCACAGCACTCCGGGGACACTTCTCATGGCCCTTCATGCCTGGGGGCACTCATGTGTGCAGCGACCCTTGTGAGCCCCGAGCTGAGCTCTCAGACCGTGCCAGGCACAGCTGCTGGAGCTGCACAAGGGGCAGAGCAGTTGCCAAAGCACTGTGATCTCTCCAGCTCCAGCCAGGACAGGGACAGGAGGGAGTAGGGAAGGAGGAGGAGTGGCAGTGCACTGCTGCAGATGTGAGTGCAGCTGAGGATGAATCTGGCCAGGAAAGTCTAATGCAAATCTGCTTTTGGCATGTTGAGTCAAGCACTGGATATGGGCTGAGCCCCCTGTTTCCCCAGAGCGTAATTGGCCAGTGTTCAGAGGAAGCTGAATAACCCTATTTCCCTAAAAAGTAAACGCTGTAGGAACCCCTAAAAGGTGGGTGCTGCATTCCATCACCCCCTCTGAACATCACGACCACCTTACCTGGCTGGTGTGGAAACCACTTTACAGCCTGACTTCAGGGAAAGCATGGGAGAAACAGCAGCAGCTTGGAAGGTGAGTGTGAGGCAGGAGGATTTTGGAGGCAATTCCCCTCTAGAAGCAGCTCTGCTATGAGGATGCAGACAGGCAGTTGTGGTGGACTCCCCTCTGTAAGCAACTGGACAGTCTTAAAATCTCAGCATCTCTCAGGTCGAATTTTGGGCATCTCTTTCTTGCTTTCTTGAGTGGGTTAATGGCAAACGCATTTCTCATCTTGGCAGTTTGCATTTACTTGAACAAGAACGGCAGCACTGGGCCCCACCTAGACAAGAAGAAAATTCAGCAGCTGCCAGACCATTTTGGACCAGCTCGAGCTTCTGTTGTCCTGCAGCAAGCAGTACAGGCCTGCATTGATTGTGCTTACCATCAGAAAACAGTCTTCTCCTTCTTAAAACAAGGCCACGGGGGAGAGGTCATTTCAGGTGAGAACGGGCCCGCAGCACTTTGCCTTCAGAGGTCATTGCAAGAATCCTCTCGTTGGAAGATGTCTGTCCCGAAGCCTGGTGCAGCCAGAGGCAGACAGAAGAGTTCTGTCTTTTCTTTCTTGCCACACATCTGTGTCAGTGAAGCAACAGCTGGTGGCTGACTCAGAGCGGAGCAGTTCCCATGGCCTGCGGGCACAGCTGCAGGTGCAGGCAGTGGGCACCATCCTGCCTCACCGACCGTCCCCCTGCGCTGCCCCAGCCCCGGGAGGAGGCTCAACGGGGGGGATTTTCGCAGCTCCTTACGGAATGACAAGAACGGCCCCAGTTTTTAGTTGTCCTTTAAGCCCGTGTGTAGCCAGGCCTGGGAGTGCCGGCCCCTCCTGGAATGCGTTCCGTGCCCTCGGACGTGGCTCCGCACCCTGCGCTGGGTGCCGCAGGCTGGTCCCGGCCCGTCCCTGCGCTGCGCCGGCACAGGCAGAGGTGCTGTTGGCTCCGGAGCGATGCTGAGATGCAGGAGCTGCTGTGCGGCCCTGGGCGTAACCTCCGCCCGCGCGGGGGGTTCACGTGTTGGGCTCTGTTTGTTTCTGTCTCCAGCTGTGTTTGATCGGGAACAGCACACTCTGAACCTTCCAGCAGTAAACAGTATCACCTACGTCCTCCGCTTCCTGGAGAAGCTGTGCCACAATCTGCGCAGTGACAACCTCTTTGGGAACCAGCCTTTCACTCAGAACAGCCACATGCAGCGCTCACACGAGTACGACCACGACAGGTATCTACCAGGTAGGAGCTGGGGCGGGGGCGGCGCTGTAGGGACCCAAGTGCTCCGTGTCTTAACGCAGGTTTTATCCCCGTCTCCGAAGGCAGGGCTGTGTTCCAGAGCCCTCTCGCAGGGCTCATTGCATCACACCCAGTGTCGTGCACATGCCCTCAGGGCTCTTGTGCAGGATTCCAGTTGCGTTTTCTGCTGTCAGTTTGATTTCCATCTCCGCTGTAGGTTTCTGCTCATCCGTGCTGTCTCCTTGTCTTCCCTCTCCATCGTCTCCCCAGTCCTTCCTGCTTCCTGTAGGCTGATTATGGTGACTTCATACAGCTACGAATTAAGGTGAAAGTCTGCATGAGGGAGTGATAACATGCAGCAGGTAAACTGTGATTAGAACTGCATTAGAGCCGTGCTGGCCAGCGCATCCAGCCCTTGGTGGCAGCGTGGCCCGTGCAGGAGTGATGCTCATGCAGCAGTCTGAGGCAGAGGTGGGGTTGTTTTCCATGCATTGACCAGCACACCCCAGCAGGACAGTTTATGCTACAGTGCACATTGTCAGGCTGCAAAATTGCTCTTAAGCACAAGTGGTGGAAACAAGCCCAGTAGTTCTCCCCACGGTGCTGGGTAGTGGCAGCAGCCCTGGGCTTGGCTGCCCTCCCAGGCTATCTGGGGGTTCCAGGGGAGCTCCTGCTCGAGGAATGCCAGTTGTGGAGAGGATCAAAGCTGTCTGCACCCTTTTAGGTGGTTGACAAGTGCTGATCTCCTCTCCTGTCTTGCTTTCTGCTTTCTCAGTCAGCAAATAGCTGTTGTGTTGTTTGAGGTCTTTCCAAAGTTAATCCTTTGGATAATTATGGCTCTGACAAGAAAAGCAAGAGTTTGGAATGCAGAAGGATGAGCACTTGGAAGAACTGTTTAAGGAGAAGTTGCTAAGCATGAGGTGTAGGGACAACAGCCAAATGCCACAGTGCTTTGTTCATTGCACCTCACAAAACACCATCAGGGAGGGGATGTGGGAGAGTCTGGAGAGGAAGAGGGTCTCAGGAGGATGATCCTCTTCTTCCTCCATGGCTGAGCAGAGCCATGCTGGAGTCAACAGTGCCAGGAGCAGGGAGCTGTGCTGTGTTGTGAGGAGCTGTAGGAAATGCAAGGACAGGAATAGCATGACTAGTTACTGGACCTGGAAATTGCCCCTTGGGGAACCCTCAAATAAAAGAAAGCCCTTTGTCAGTGTGGAGATACCCTCTTGTTGAGAGAGAGAGCAAAACCAGAGTGGGATGGAGAGGGCTCAAGTGTAGGCATGGATGAGAGGGTCCTGTAGCTCACACACAGTGTTTCCAGCCTCCATGAGAGGTCAATGGTGGCTCTGCCAAGAGCTGGGCTGCCAGGCAGGGTGGAGAAGTGTAAATCAGAATTCAGGGATACTCGGGCAGTTCTGACACAATGCTGAGACCTGCCAATCCTGAACTCTTGAGGGTTTGCAGGGGTTAAAGAAAAACTAGCCACAGTCTAGAGAAGTGACAGCACCTAGTCCTGCAGTTCATACTGATGCCTCAGAGCATGTTGGGCATCTGCTCATCTAACACCATTCTCAGGCACCTGAAAGAAGATGGTAAACCTTATTATCTACACATTACAGTGTCTTCTGGTGAGGGCAGGGAAACAGTACCGGCACTTTTGGGAGGTTTGGGCTGGTCCTGGAGGAATGAGGGCACAGTTCTACATCCTTAAATTATGCCAAGTGTCAAGGCTGCCGTGGTCTCACCTTCAGCTCTGCATGTCCTGCGTTGTTTCCTCCACACTACAGAAATGTGTTGTATGGGGCTGGTTCTTCCAGTAAACAGGCACTGGTGAGGACTGGGAGCTGGTTTCAGTTCCCAGAACAAACTGGCTTTCCAGGAGCACTCCTGGGGATGCTGTGGAGCATTTGTGTGTGTGCTTGGGGCAGAAGAAGGTCTGCAGCAACCCTTAAATCTGCTGTGTCCTGCCATTCTGTCTTTCCAAGTCATGGAAATAAGGGGAAACAGATCGAGTTGTACACTAGGAACAGTTGTTTCCAGGGATTCAGGGAGCTGATTGTTGTTCATGGGCTGTGAAATGTTCTGAACAGATAGATCTGACCTGGAGCCATCTGAAAACACAGGACTGGAGGGACCTTGTGGCCTCCTGAGCTCTGGGTCCTGCTGTTACAGTGTTGCTTTGACTCACTCTGGAGCTGTGGATTTTCATTTTCCACTGGAGACTTCTCCAAGGTTTTTTGCTGAGTTTTTAGAAACTGTGTTGTAGTTTCCAGCCCAAATTTATTCTTGGGCAACTTGGTATCTGTGTCTCCTGGTCTTAACTTTGTCTTTTAGCTTAACTTTGTTCTCTTTCTTCTTGAAGTAGCTGGAGAGCAGTTGTATCCCTCAAGGGAACTTGCCTTTTATCTGCTCTCTGCTCTCCTCAGCCAATGTTGGTTTAACTTAAACTTCATGGGGTGACCAGAGAGCTCTGGGAGGAGTTCATGGGGACCTGGTGCCACAGCACTGGCACCACCATGGTCACAAGAAATGTTTCAGCAGCCACTTTTAGTCCCTGTGACCTTGTAACAGGTGATGATCAGCCTGTCCTGGTCACATACCCTGTTCTTCTTATGTGCTATTGTCACCTGCAGGTTCCCAGCTCATGGGACAGTGCTCCAAGTGCACATCTGCATTTGGCTGCTGGATTTACCTCCTGGCTGGTTCTTCATTCTGTGTAGATCTTTCCTGCCTGATTTCAAATGCTACTTTGTCTGGCCTGACCTGAGAAGACATCAGCAGATTTCATCAGTAAATCTCTAAAATGTCTGCTAAAGTTATGAGTAAAAATACTAAATGACACTGGGTTCAAGAACGATCCTCCTGCAATTGCTCCCCATGTTCTGGTAATTCATGTCCTCAGCTGATGGCTCTCTGTATCTATGGTCTTGCAGAATTCCAGGTAAATGAGACAGACTTCTCTTCCCTCCTGATAGATCAGGATTTCAGTGGGGAAGTTGTTGGGTCAGTGTCCTCTGATGAACACTTGCCATGGTATGTGCCCTCTCCTTCAGACCCTGCCATGAGCCTTGTGGTGCTACTGAGGTCAGACATGGGCTTTTTGTTGGCAAAATCATTTTTTCACCTCCTTTTTCAGATGTTGGCACCACATTTCCAGTCACTCTGAGTAGTGTGTCACCGAGTTCTGTTAGAATTTGCTGCAGCAGACCCATAGTTTTGGGTGCACTGTCATTCTTGGTGTCCTCTGCACCCTCATGTCCCCAGTCTGAGAATATTCAGTTGTTTGATTTAGTCAGTGGTGGATATTTTTGTTCCTGCCCTGTTCCTTTTATCCTTTGAGCCTTGCCCTGGTGTTCAGCCTGGCTGCAGATGGAAGTGAATCCCAAAATGGTTTGGGTTGGAAAGAACCTTACAGCTCCTCTCATTCCAACCCCCTGCCATGGGCAGGGACACCTTCCACCAGCCCAGGTTGCTCCAAGCCCTGTCCAACCTGGCCTTGGACACTTCCAGGGATGGGGCAGCCACAGCTTCTCTGGACAACAGTGCCAAGGCTTGCTCACCCTCACAGGGAAGATTCCTTCCTGATATCCAGTCTAAATCTACCCTCTTTCAGCTTAAAGTGCACTAAGGCAGGTGGATGTCACAGATGGACCGACACCTGAGCCAGGTGTGTGGGTGTGCTCTGTAGCCAGGGAGGAGGTGCCAGTGCAGTCAGTGCAAGGCACAGTGGGAGCCTTGAGTGACTTTGGCCTGACAACATGAGATGAGTGGCTCTCACTGCCTGTAAAGGAGTCCATCCTTGGGCTGGCCCACAGCACCATCCAGGCATGGGCAGGTGGGCTCCTCTTCCTCCCACCAGCCTCCCAAGTCAGGGGATGTGAAATACCCCTCACAGCTGTCCCATCACCTGCAGGCAAGGAGAACCTTTCTTCCTTTTCTCTCAGTCTTTGCCATTCTGCACAGTGTCCCCTCACCCCCTTCCCTGTGCTCATCCCTGCTGTAGCTGAAACACGGTGCTGCCTTTGCACTGTCTCAGAACACAGAGTGAGTTCAAACCTCGCTTCCTGCCTGTACTGCCCGTCCTCTGAGGTGCACAGCTCCATGCTTTTATCTATTTATTTCCTGTCTGGTGATACACATCCATGAACTGAAGGTATTTTATGGCATCCTTGAACTGAAGGTATTTTGTTTTTTTCCCTGATGATCTGCTGAGTGCAGCTTTGGCTGTGACTCTATTTCTTTATCTTCATAAAAGGTGTCCTTTAAAACCAGAATTCTAGTTTGGGTTTATCCTTTCATTAAATTACACCAACCTCATTTCTGGTTTCCTGGATTATCTTCTAGAACCTGACCTTCTGTGTTTGCATGACTTTTAGCATCAACTGCTTTAAAAAAATAACCCAAACCAAAACCTGATGAAACCTTTAGAAGCATCACCTTGTGTTGTGGTTATGTGGCTGGTGGGTGAAGAAAGTAGTGCAGTTTGACTCAGGGATATCCAGAGACATTACCAAGAGCATTTGTTCCCATCTCTGTCTGGGCAGTGAATGTTTCTTAGAGTGACTTGTGCTGAGGATGGAATTTGTCTTTATAACAATGTCACAGTGATTCTTGGTCATACTGATGTGGAGGCCCAGGGCAAGCAGCTTGTGTTTTGTTTCCCTGAAGGATATTGATAGAACAGGTACTTTTCTCTACCTTTGTGTTTCTCCTTAATCAACTCAGCTGTGCCCATCTGGTGCTTCCCACCCACCTGTACCTCCGTTTGTTGGGTGTGATGTGTCTCTCTTGGTGTTGGTCCTCATCGCTCCCTGCCCTCCCTGTCCCCCCTCCCACACCCTGTGCCAGCTGCCAGGGCTGCTCCAGGCTGGTGTTGGCTCCTGGCACTTGTCTACGAGCATTTCACCCCTCTGTCCCCAACATGGGAACACTGTGGGCTCACATGTGTGGCCTGTGCTCAGGGCTGCCAGAAGGGGCCTGGGAGCTGGTGGCCTGTGCGGGCAGGGGGCAGCTGGAGGGTCACCTCAGCTGGGACAGGTCTGCCACCCCCTGTGTCCCCATCAGTGTCAGCACTTCCGTTCTGTGTTCATCCACCCACTGACACTGTGTGTGCAGAGAGATGTCCCAGCCCATCCCAGCGTCCCGTCTGCTGTGTACAGCACGGAGAGCCCCATCCTTGGGCTGTGCTTGGGGAGGAGCAGCAGCCACAGCTGAGGGGTCCCCTGGGGCCAAGATTGAAAATTGGAGTAGGGTTTCATCCAGCACCATGTATGGCACAGAAGGTTTGCCAGTCGTCCAAGGGTTATATGCGTCTGAAAGGTGAGGAGTGGGATGAGCAGGAACTGTGTGGGATGAGCCAATGGGCAGAATGAGGATAAATGGAACTAAGTCAATTAGAGGTGATATTTGGAGTGAAATATGGCAAAATGTCTCTGTTAGGTTTCTCGCCATCCTTTTTCCCTGGTAACGTACACTCTGCCCTGCTGAGCCCTGCCAGATGTGCTGGATGGCAGCTGGAGCAGGCACCGGGTGCCCAGGCTGGCGATGCACACGGAGTTCAAGGGACTGTGGAAGGCTAAATTTCCCAGGACATCTCCTCTCCTAAATAGGGCTTGTTCTCTCTTCCTAGACAGAAGCAGTTCGTTAGACGGCACTCTGCAGGGACCAGGCCGGGGCACAAAGCGCTATTCCCAAGATCCCCCTCCATACAGTGCTCCTCTCTCCCCCAAGTTACCAAAGAATGACCGTCACCCTTTGGAAGGTGAGCACAGCGTCTCTGCCCAAAGCTGGCTGCCCACAGTGCCCTGTCCTGGCTGCAGCAGGGGCAGATCTGCCATGCCAGGCCAAGAACCTGCTTTGCTCATCCCTGGCATGGGTTGTGCTGGGTATTCCAGAGGGAAGGGAATGAACCCACCACTCTGTGGTGAGGCAGGTTCCCCAGGAAGATGTATAAGGCATATGGAATGCAGTGGGAATTCCTTCTAACCCTGATAGTCATCCTCTCCTACCATGTAATCTGGGGTTTAATCACCCGTGGCTTGGCTTCCATTGCCATGCATGGTATTAACATCCTCGAGCTGCCCAGCTGCTCCAGTCAGTCTGCCCCTGTTTCCTGAGGGGTTGCTGGACTGTGTTATACACATGCTGATGTGCTGCTGCATGGCCATGAATCCGCTGCCCTTTCCCAGGATCTCATCTTGTTCCTCACAGTCTTCCCTAAAAATAGCTGGGGGGTCTCACTGGCATGTGCTCCACCGCCTCAGCCAGATCATTCCTATCCTTGTGCTGCTTCCCATAATGTCCCTTGGGATACAGCTGGTGTGCTGGGCCACTTTCCCCACAGTAGCTACAGGAATGTCCTCTTTGGTGTGTGATCCACAGATGTCCCTTGCATGTGCAGGTGGGAGATTTCCTGGAGGTCCAGGTTGCTGGAGGACTCCCTGAACTGGACAACCTTCAATAAATATACTTCCACCTTTGTTCTGAACTGCAAACCCTCCATAATGCAGACTGGAGATTTAATCTTATTGTGGCCCTTTAATTAATGGATGGTGAAATCTGCCATGGTGTTAGTCACAATTCTTTGTAACATATTTCTGAAAAATTGCTGGAGGCTCCTGGGTGGGCTCACAGTTCAATGGCTTTGTGCTCTGTTGCTGTCCCTGTAGAATCCCCATTTCCTTGGCTTTGCTGGGGCTGCTCATCCCAGATGTGAGTGCCCAGCTGCCCCTACTGTGGGTGATTTTGGTCTCTGTCCATCACTGTCCCGTTCTGTGCAGGATCACTGATCCTGTCTCTAAGCACAGCTCTCCTGAACTTGCACCTTGTTGCCCAGAGAAGCTTTGGCTGCCCCATCTCTGGGAGTGTCCAAGGCCAGGTTGGACAGGGCTTGGAGCAACCTGGGCTGGTGGGAGGTGTCCCTGCCCATGGCAGGGGGTGGAACAAGATGGTCATTAAGGCCAATTCCAACCCAAACCATTCCATGATTCTCCGAGGGACAGTTTCTAGTGGCCTCAGTATCTACAGTGAGGAAAACTATAGGTCTGTTCACAAGGCTGAACTGAAGACCAGGGTGATATGTGGGACTGTGTCATTTATTCCAGCATATTGACTGTTCTCTGCAGCCCCCTCTGTTTCTCCCCTCCAAATACACATCTGTGCTGTTCTTCTTGACATTCCCCTCTGATCCATCAGCCACTCCACTGAGGTGACCATTAGCATGGCCTGGCCTCTCCTCCTCCCCCAGCAGGTGGGACAGAGTTCAGCCTGTTCTGGAGGTGCTGGTCTGGGTGGTGAATATTGCAGTGTTGGATATGGAAAATTGAATATTGTCAGTGAATAGGGAAGGCTTCCATAAATGTAAGATGGATTCTTAGTCTACTTCAAAGTCTGTTCAGTTATCCCTTGGATTTTGAATGGCTTGTGCCATCTGGATGCAAAATACCCCAGCTTCTTCCAGAGAAACACAGGCAAGTACGCAGAAACTTTGTCTGCATGTGAGGGGCATGATCTGTCAGTGTGTGACCTTCCTGCAGCAGCTTGGTCTGGTTCTGTTCCTGGTCCAAGCAGGGAGGAATGAGGTGCAGTTCCAAATTCCACTTGGAAATTCATTTTTATCCCACAGCTAAAAGCTCTAACTAATACGTCCTCCTCCACCATGAAATTGAAGTGCAGCAGGAATATTTGCATTTCAGAGGATGTATTTTAAGAATATGTGTCTGAAATGCTCAGATATTGAATATTCCTTGAGACAGGAGGTACATCATCTCATGGGGATGAACTCTTTCTGGCTTCAGCAGAGTGAGTCAGCAGCCCCTGAACACTTCCCAGTTTGCCAGATGGAAGGCTGTGAGCAGCAGTGGAACATCCCATTCACCATGCCTTTGGCCAAGCAGAGGGATGAGGAGGGGATCTCACCTCTTACATTGTTATTCCTCTTGCATTCAGTGGCATTTGTGTTGCTTTTTGCTGAAAGGCTGCAGTCCCAGCACAGTGGGGACCTGCCTTCACAGCCCAGTGACTGCTGGAAGCAGTGGGTGTTCAGTAGTTGTGCAGATCAGATTTGTGCTTGTGGCCAAACTCCTGTGTTTTAGCAGCAAAACAGCCCTATTGAGTCTATAGCACTATTTGTTTAATTAAACTTTAATTATCTGCTCCCTGCCTCTCCACCACTAATTGTGGTGTGTTTCCCCGCCATGTGCCAACTGCCAGCCTTTAGTTAAATCTAGCAGTTTGTGTAAGGAAATCTGCCTAAGAATCAACCCCCTTCTCCCTCCTTCATTGCTGGTTATCGAGGGTGGAGGATCCTGGGTCGTGCCTGAGCACAGCCCTGCCCTGCCACTTGCAGGAGCATGTTGCCTTCAGATGATTCACAGGGACAGTAATCATTTCCCTCTTGCCTCACCTCCCTCTCCCCTTCCTGGAGGTATCATTCATCTGAACAGTTCTCTGTGTTACTTGTATTTATAAGATACCCCTCAATCTCTCTCTCACTGACCCTGCCAGGAAGCCTCCAGCTCTGCTGCCATTGTTACAGCCCAGCCAAGCACTGCCCTGTCCAGGGACAGGGAACCTGGACATCCATGTGCACCTGCAGTTTTGCCTCCTGGGCAAAGCAACATCGTGCCCCCAAGCCTGGCCTCGTGGTGTGTGCTCACCAGCTCCTGTAAGAACAGGAGCACATATTAGCAGAATGGATCACATTCCCATCAGGAAAGTGACAGTGTGTTAACTGTTGAGTGAAGTATTTCCTGGGGGTGGGTTTTGGATCCTCAGCATTGCACCAACATGAACCTGTGCACATGCTCTCCCAAGCTCCCCAGCTGGGCTCTGGAATTCCCTCAGGTGACACCAGTCCCCACTGTGAGAGCTTTGGGGTCCTTGGGAGCAGTTACACGCCCATGTTTGCCTGACCCAGCACATCTGGGTGAGTGTCCTGGGGCCTCCTGGCACGCTGGAGCTGTGTGTCACCTGGGGTTTCCTTGGAGGGTGGAGGTGGGCCTGTTTCCATGGCCACAGCCACTGTCCTGTGGCAGTGCAGAGAGCTGTGCCCACTGCCCCCTCTCTTGCCTCTGCCCTTCCCTGACAGTCAGACAGACCCTTTCCCAGATACTTAATGGGAACTGGTTTGGAGTTTAAGTGGAACTGAGCTGTTGAAGAGGAGATGGAATGTGCTTGCTCAGAAGCAGCTCCAGTGGAGACCCCTGGTGTAAGTGACCCCACTGGTGAGTCAGGCTGGGCAGGGCATCTCCACCCACCCCTGGGCCAGAGCAGCCAGCTCCCTGCTGGGTTTCAGTGCAGTCTGCAACTGAAGTGAGATGGTGGGAATGCAGGAGGGGTTCAAAGTTATTCAGGAGTAGCCGTGAGTCAGAAAACCACATTTTATGCATTGAGAGCAGGTGAGAACACAGCTACCCATGCAGGAATCGGGTGGCACGTGGGCCAGCACACAGGACAGGTCACAGGGGGGACACTTCTTACACCAGTCTATGTGAGACTTTAGGACTTTGCACTACTTTCTGGGCGTGTCCCAGAGACCTAAAAGAAAGGCAGCAGTGCCTCAAGTGCAGAGTGACAAGGCCCCTGAGGGGGAAGAACAGCAGTTACCAGGTGATAACCTCACACTGGCCTCAAAACTGGCCAACAGCCAGACGAGGGTGGTCCCAATCCATAGCCTTGGGAGCTGAAGCCCTGGAAGGTCAGGGCAGCCTGTTTCCAGCTGAACTGGGCTCTGGGATCTCTGCCCAAACACAGGCAGCAGAACACTGAGACCAGAGGATCGCACCTCACACAATAGTCCCACAGTTCATTGAAATCAGCAAATAAGGTGCCTCCAGGAGAGGCTGCCCCAGTCCATGGGACCAACGTCAGCAGCATGTGGGCTCAGGCTCTGCACCTCCTGTCACTGGAGCATGGCAGCAGCAGCTCAGCAGGGAATTTGGGAAAATCTCAACAGCTTTTGGGGTCTCAGTGTGAACTGTGCACCCTCACCACCAACCCTGCTCATCACTGCCTTGCTGTGAGGGCTTCCCACCTGCTGCTTCTGTGGTCTGGGAAGGCCCAGGGCAGTGGCTCAGGTGTCTTCCCCCTTGTCACCTGCTGTGGTGGTCGAGTGTCAGCAGCTCAGGGCTGTGACCTGCTCCCAAGGTCTGTACAGACCCTGTGGAGGAGCTGCAACTCCAGCCAGGTGTGCTGGCCTGGCCTGGCCTGGAGTGCCTGGGCACTGCTGCTTGCTGTGGGAGCTGCTTTCCTGCTTGGTGTAGAAACTTGTCAGGTGATTCATAGTCAAGAACTACAGGTATTTGAGGATGACTCATGAGGCAAAAGGGCCATGTGGGCTGAGACACTGTTGTGCCACAGTAAAAGCTACAGACATGTGGCCCTGCAGTGAAGCTGTCACAGTGTAGCAGCAGAGGCAGGTCCTACTGGCTCAGATACAAGCATGAATATTCTCAGCCCCTCCATCCCAAGAGTACCATGGACAGCTGGAAATGCAGTGCATTTCTGGAGAAGGTAAAGAAGCCACTGTTGCCCTGGGACCCTGCTTGGGGACAGCCTCAGCCCAGTCTCTCCTGTGCATGTCTCAACACAGGGAGTTTGTCTCCGATGTGGTTAGGCTAGGAAAGGGTCAGGAGGGACAAGCAGCTGGTCACCAGCATGTTGCTTTTGGGGCTGGAGGACCAGCATGGCATGAGAGCACTGCCTGACCATGAGGGTGCAGCTCCCTCCTGCCCTGCATGTGTGCTGCCCTCTGGGGTCCCCTGTGTCCCACACCCCAATCCCAGCCTCCAGGGCTGTTCCCTTCCACGCTGATGTCCAGGATGTGCAGTGTGTGATCCCTCAGGGAGTCTCCCCTTCCCTCCCTGCTCAGGGCTGTGCCCACTGGCATCCAGATGGGACAGCCCTGCCCTGCCCTGCCCTCCCCTGCGGTGCCCTTTGGCCACAGAGGGGCCTGGGGCAGTCAGGGCACAGGGCTGGGCCAGAGCTTGTAGTGGCATGAGCAAAGCAGCTGCTGCTCCAGTCCAGGCACCAACTGGTCACTGCCCACTGGTTGGACTGGCGTTTGCCAGGTGAGCTCCAGGCAGTGCCTGGTTTGATGCTGTGCTGTGAGGGGGATCAGACCCCATGAGTGCTGCTGCAGTTCTGCTCCGAGCAGGAGCGTTGGGCTGTGCTGTTCAGGTGCACTGACTGCAGCTTGGTGCATTCCAGGTGAAACCTTTGTCCTGGGAGATGGCCTCCCAGGGCCCTTGGAGCCTCGCCTGGACCCCATGGACTCTGCCTTGAACTCTGTCAATTCATCCAGCCACAGCAGGAGCTCCAGAGACTATCGCCTGCCAGGATACAGGCATCTGCACCAACCCTCGAGCCTCAGCCAGGGCAGCACCTCTGCCCTGCGCAGGCTTAGCTCTGGGGGTAAGAGCTCAGAACAGTCCTGCAGTTGTACAGGTGGCAAGAGAGGGCCTTTCTAACTCCAGTTACACCTTTCTAACTTCAGCAAGTACCAGACTGGGCTCTACACAGCCAGCCAGGTCTGCCAGGTGTGATGGCACCTGGGGGGTGGCAGTGCCAATTGCCGACGGTGACACTGCTCCTCTGTGTGGTGACTGGAGGTCAGTGGAGAGGAAGGAGCAGTCAGGAGCTGAACCGTGTCCAAGTGATAAATGAGCATCTGAGTCTGTGAGGACAGATCAGGAGTGGCTGGGGAGTTGAGAGCTGCCTGGAGAGGCTGGAGCTGAGGTGGGAGTGGGAGGGTGGGATGTGTGAATGGTATTTGTGTGGAGGAAGAGGGGCAGAAGAGCTGAACTGCTCAATGCAGCACATGGAGTTGCAAAAAGCATGATTTTAGGTGCATGGTATCAATAAAAGCCTCTAAAAAGCTTGGACTGTTGGTGCCTCCTCCCCCCCTCCTGTGTGTGAGGGCAGAGCTGAGCCAAGGGGCAGTGCTGGTGCCGGAATGTTGGGAACAGGACTTGTGTCGGCTTGGGCTGTGCTTGGGGACAACAGAGTGTCACCTGTGGCCTCAGTCTGTCAGCAGATGTGGCCAAGGGAAACATAAACCAGCTGTGCTGTGTTAAATGTGCTAAAGGTGTTGGGAGTGGAGGGAGGAACCTGTGTAGAGAGAGACGTGGCAATGGGGAGGGTGTTCTGCAGAGGTGGGAACTGTCAGCCAGTGGGCAAGGAGGAGTGGGAATGGGAGGCAAATGGGGGGAAATTGGGGTTGAGAGAGAGGAAAAGGGCTCAGTACAGAAGGCTGCCCTGACAGGTCAGGCCTCAGGAGGGGGAGCAAGGCTTTGGTACCAGATCTGCACTGCAGGAGTCCAGGGCCCAACTGGGGCGTGTCCCTTGCTGTGTCTCTGCCCGTGCTGTGGGAGAGGGGGGTTGAGTGTGGGTTGGGGGCGAGGAACTGTGGAGCAGTGCTGTGGGACTCCTGGAGTAACAGCCCTGTCTGGCCGCCAGGGTCTGACAGGTACCTGGGCTCTCGGGACGTGTCCCGGCTGAGCAGCCGCGACCCCTCGGCCTGGAGCGTGGAGGAGGTGATGCAGTTCATCCGCGAGGCAGACCCGCAGCTGGGGCCCCACGCAGACCTGTTCCGGAAACACGTGAGTGCCTCTGCATGTGTGCAAACACGTGTGTGTCTGTGTGTGCAAACGTGTGTGTGTCTGTGTGCAAACACGTGTATGTCTGTCTGTGTGTCTACATGTGTGTGTCACATATGGCAGGGCACAAAGCAGCACTCAAGGAAAACCAGGAGAGTCAGAAAACGGCAGCACTTTGGACCAGAGTGCTGGAGTTCTGTGCTTAATGAAAACATCCCCAGAAATCCTGCTTAGCCCCTGCCCAGGGCATCCCCTGGGATCCTCTCTCAACGCACCAGGGGCAGACGGGCAGCCTGGATGTATTTGAATCCTAGCGCTGAAAACAAAAACACTGCTTGTCCTGGAGCCAAAATTCACCTCATGGCAGATTTCTCCTGTCAAGAAACACATTCCAAGTGGGATTCATGGAGTACATCACTGATCAACTCCATTTCCTGTAACAAGGAGTCTCCTATTACTCTGCTCCTTGAGCACATCTGTAAATGTAAAACAGCTGCAGACACAGCATGGAGTTTGTACCATTAAAGCTGCAAGAGGTTTGGCAGCTCCATGTCCTGATTCCTGCCAGAACCACCTTCCCTCTGCCTTTTGGTTGAGTCCATGTTCTGTCTGGTGCTGCTGATGAAGTCAGAAGAGCACTGGGAGCAAACACCCAGCACTGCATCTTGCTCTGGGCTGTGCTGACACAACACTTCTTTTTTTAATTAGTTCTATTTTAGAACCACCAGTAATTGAAAAATACTTGTTTTAATTATGCAAAAGTTGCCAAGGGTTGGAAGTGCCCTGGATTGGCAATCCTGAGGAGAACCTTGCCTTCATCTGCAGAAGGGAAAACCAGATCAAACCCGGTACTGGAGATCTCATCAAGATGAAACCTAACTGAGCCCTGACATAGGAACTTTCTGTTGTTCAAGGTGACAATTTTTATTTTTGTTTTCTAAGTCCATTAATATTTTCTTCACGGAAAACTGTCCAATGCAAATCTTTGGCCACAGCCTGGACTGAGTCATGGAAAGAAGAGCTGCAAGGGACTGGGAGACTTCCCATTGCAGGTGCCAAGCACAGAGTTGTTCTCTGGTTATTCTAAGCTTCATGATCCATCCCCTCCTGAGCCTCAGGTGGGACATACCTGGCTCTTCTGTAAAGCATTAGATGCTTTGGAAGTTGCTATGTTTGAATCAGCCCTGCTGGGGATGAGGAGCTCCACCATTTTCTGCCAGTGGTTGGGACTGTGCTATGAACCTTCAGAAACAGACTCAAACCACAGAATCATTCAGGTTGGAAAGGCCCTCTGAGCTCATCCAGTCCAACATGACCCCAGCACTGCCAAGGCTGTCACTAAACTGTGTCCCCAGGTGTCACATCTACATGTTTTTTGAACACTTCCAGGGATGGTGATTTCAGCACTGCCCTGGTCAGCCTGTGCCTGTACCTGACCACCCTCTCGGGGAAGAAATTTTTCCTAATACCCAATCAGAGCACAGACTCTTTGGGTTTCAGGGTTTGTTCCCTCACCTCCATCTTCGGCTGTGACTCAGGGCTGTGTGTCATGGCAGAGCTGTTGTCACCATCAACTCATCCTCTGCCAGGGCATTGATCCTGCACTGGGGTGACAGTGCCCTGGAGTGAGCAACTGCTCCCCTGCACTGTCACTGCTTCCATCATTCCTCTGTCCGTGAAACCTCCATTTTCCTTCCTCCCCTCTTCCCTTCAGGGTTTGCTGACCCTCTGAGCGGGGCTCCTGCATGTTGATCACCCACTGCACATGGGGCTCTGGGGCTGAGCCCTGTGCTGGAGCAGGGCTGGTGCAGTGCTGTCCGTGCTGGGATGTCCATGCTGGGATGTCCGTGCTGGGATGTCCATGCTGGGATGTCCGTGCTGGGATGCCCGTGCTGGGATGTCCATGATGGGATGCCCGTGCTGCGATGTCCATGCTGGGATGCCCGTGCTGGGATGTCTGTGCAGTGCTGTCCGTGCTGGGATGTCTGTGCTGGGATGCCCGTGCTGTGATGCCTGTGCAGTGCTGTCCGTGCTGTGACGTCCATGCTGGGATGTCCGTGC
>VWZD01005491.1:267616-290533 GCA_013396695.1 Sakesphorus luctuosus | reverse complement strand
GTGCTGGGATGCCCGTGCTGGGATGTCCGTGCTGTGATGTCCGTGCAGTGCTGTCCGTGCTGGGATGCCCGTGCTGGGATGTCTGTGCTGGGATGTCCGTGCAGTGCTGTCCGTGCTGGGATGCCCGTGCTGGGATGTCTGTGCTGGGATGCCCGTGCTGGGATGTCTGTGCTGGGATGTCCGTGCAGTGCTGTCCGTGCTGGGATGCCCGTGCTGGGATGTCTGTGCTGGGATGTCCGTGCAGTGCTGTCCGTGCTGGGATGCCCGTGCTGGGATGTCTGTGCTGGGATGTCCGTGCTGGGATGTCTGTGCTGGGATGCCCGTGCTGGGATGTCCATGCTGGGATGCTGCTGAGCAGGGCTCACTCCCAGCCCTGCTGCTGCATTGTGGCCTGGCTCAGCGGGCAGGGATGGGGCTTCCAGGTGCCATCACAAGCATTGTCATTTTTCTTCTTGCAGGAGATTGACGGGAAAGCGCTGCTCTTGCTGCGGAGTGACATGATGATGAAGTACATGGGGCTGAAGCTGGGGCCAGCCCTGAAGCTCACCTACCACATTGACAAGTTAAAGCAAGGCAAGTTCTGAGAGGACACTTGGCAGGACACATCCTGGAAGCTCCGCTCCTGGCCATCCCCACCCGCGCTCACCTGCTGACAGGTTCGCATGCACATACCCCATGTACGCCGCAGACGGACACGCCGCTGACAGCCCTGTCCCCGGGGACAGAGGGACACCTTGTGACAGCGTGGGGTACACACAGACACCCCGCTGACAGCCCTGTCCCTGGGGACCCCTTGTGACAGCCTGGGGTACACACAGACACCCCGCTGACAGTCCTGTCCCTGGGTNGTGCTGGGATGTCCGTGCTGGGATGTCTGTGCTGGGATGCCCGTGCTGGGATGTCCATGCTGGGATGCTGCTGAGCAGGGCTCACTCCCAGCCCTGCTGCTGCATTGTGGCCTGGCTCAGCGGGCAGGGATGGGGCTTCCAGGTGCCATCACAAGCATTGTCATTTTTCTTCTTGCAGGAGATTGACGGGAAAGCGCTGCTCTTGCTGCGGAGTGACATGATGATGAAGTACATGGGGCTGAAGCTGGGGCCAGCCCTGAAGCTCACCTACCACATTGACAAGTTAAAGCAAGGCAAGTTCTGAGAGGACACTTGGCAGGACACATCCTGGAAGCTCCGCTCCTGGCCATCCCCACCCGCGCTCACCTGCTGACAGGTTCGCATGCACATACCCCATGTACGCCGCAGACGGACACGCCGCTGACAGCCCTGTCCCCGGGGACAGAGGGACACCTTGTGACAGCGTGGGGTACACACAGACACCCCGCTGACAGCCCTGTCCCTGGGGACCCCTTGTGACAGCCTGGGGTACACACAGACACCCCGCTGACAGTCCTGTCCCTGGGTGCACAGGGACACACAGACACCCTGCTGACAGCCCACCCCCAGGGATACAGGGACACCTTGTGACAGCCTTGGGGACACACAGACACCTTCCCACAGCCTGGCCCCCCCAGTCCCGCTGCCCACCCACCCCAGCCAGGTGGCTGGACACTCGGGAGGAGCCCGGCAGGGTTGGGTTCACACCGGACTTGAGCCATGGGTGTCCTGTCAGAAGCAGGGAGTCTGTCCCTGCTGCCCAGCACTTCTCCATGGGCTCCTGGTCCTGCTTCCCTGGGCTGAGCAGCAGCTCCGGGCAGTGTTTGTGGGGACTGGGCACTTGTACCAGCTCCTCTTCCCAGGGGCACTGGTGGGCTGGGGGGGCCGGACGAGGTGTCCCCGACATGCCCAGCCCTGCTCAGCACAGCAAGCTCAGAGCATCATTGCCCCCAGGTCTGTCTTCCACTGCCCACCCCGAGCTCGGCCCACCCCCAGCTCCCAGCCTGGCTCCAGCTGGGCAGGGTGGAGGTCTCCATATTTATTTCGGAGCGAGAAGGCCATGCTGCACTGCTCAGGAGCATGGAGTGAGGTGGGAGATTCCTGGCATGACCCTGGTTCCTGCTGGAGGCTGCCTGGAGACTGCAGGACTCGGCTGATTCTTCCCACCTTTTTTTTTTTATTTTCCCCTTTGGATTTTTTTTTAAACTAAGGAGTTGTCTGTTTAAAACGATGAGATGATTTTTCTACCTGTGTTGAACTTGAAGCTCTTGGTGATTTTTTGCCAGAGCTGCCAAGGTTTGTCTTCCCAGGGGCCCTCCTGCTCCTCTGGAGTTTTGGTCCGTCCCAGCTCAGCTTGTGTGAGAGGGTGTGGGGTCTGCCCAGAGGTGGTGACCTGTCCCCACATCGCTCTCTCTGTGAGGGCTCTGCCCTGCCCAGGGCACCTGTTGGTCTCAGGCAGTTTAATGTATTTATTTTTGATGGCACTTGAGCGGTTCCCACAGTCTCAGACGTGTTCCTGCAGCTGCACGAGGAGTGTGGAGGGGAGGCCACCAGCGTGTCCCCGGGGCAGCAGCCGCCAGCTGGGGCCCCTGTGGGGCAGGGGCTGCCTGTGGGGCAGGAGCCGCTTATGGGGCAGGGGTTGCCTGTGGGGCAGGGGCCCCTGTGGGGCAGGGACTGACCAGATCCGTTCAGGACCCAGCCAGGGCAGGGCTGAGGGGCGGGCAGGGGCTGCCCCCGGTGTGTCCCCACACCCCCCGCACGGCCCCCCACGTGCAGACGCTCCCTCTGCAGTGACCAAAGGGCTGGGCCGGGATCTCCACCCCAAGCACTTCCCTCTCCCGTGCTCAGCTCACCCTCCCCACAGCCTCGAGGGCCCCGCCGGCGGCAGGACGGGCCCCCACGTTGACCAACCCTCCAGGCGCTTGCACTGGGTCAGGTTTACCCCTAAGGGGCAAAGTTGCAAAAAAAAGTAAAATACCCCAAACCCCAAAGTACTAAGAAGGCAAAAAGGCTTTTTGTCGTAGAGCGCAGCCCGCGCTGCTGGCCCGGGACACCCCGGCGTGTCCCAGCGCTGGGCTCGCTAGGGCCAGCCAGTGCTTTCCTCTGCACTTATTTTACGTTGATTTGTTTATAAATAAAAGGATACCAAGTTCCTGCCCGCTGTCCGTGACTGACGGGAGCGCTGGGCTGGGCTGGGCTGTGGGGAGCGCGGGCACAGCCCCAGGACAGACCCCGCCTGCCCTGCCCTCCCGTCCAGGGCTCAGCAGTGCAAAGCCACTCGCAGGGCGGAGATGGGATGACCCAGGTCAGCGACAGACGGACAGCGACAGACGGACACCGTGTCCTCTCGATCCCTGCCCAGCCTCTCCGGGACCCCTGGGCCCACACCCCCCTTGCTCTTTGCGGTACTGATAGAGGCGTTTGCAATTCCATGTTCCTGGTGGAGCTTGAGGGGTGTTGGGGCAGGGGCACAGGGGTGGGCAAACAGCACTTGCAGCAGGCGGTGGAGGGAGGAGACAGGGGGGCCTGAACCCCGAGCCCCCCAACAGAGAGTGGTGCCATGACCACAGCCCCCACTCCTGGGCAGCTGCAGGTCAGCCACGACCCTCTGTGGGCTCTCAGGGGCTGCCCCATGGAGGGGGCCGGTGGGTCGGGCTGGGCCACAGGGGCACCAGAGGGCCCGGCCCAGCCCCACACCTGGGGCTGCTCCTCCACAGCACCATTACAGGGGGGTGATGGAGCCAAGGGGGTCTCACCACGTGCTGAGCCGGTGGTTTTGCCCCAACTTGAGCTCCACTGGAAAGATCCCTCAGGGCCTCATGGTGGGAGAAAGCAGGCAAGGGGCAACCAGCCAGAGGGCAGTGAGGTGGGTGCTGGAATGTCTTGGCAAGTCCAGCAGCAGGAGGTGGGGGGCAGAAGTCACCAGGCCTCTCCTGTAGCCTCGGCTCTGCTGCCCCAGGGCACATTGGGCACTCCAGGGCCCCTGTTCAGGGGGCTGCTCATCACAGTGCCCCTGGAACATGCCCCATGGAGGCCAAACTTATTTGTGAAACTTCACTGAATCTTCCAACTTTAAATGCTCATTTCTGCTGCCAGCTCAGCTCAGGAGCTAAAACACAGCAGCTCAGGGTGGGCAGCAAAGCAGAGCCCCCAGCCCCAGGGGATGCACTGCCCCTACCCCAGCCAAGGCTGCTCGGGGGAGCCAGTGAGGGGGTGACAGCATAGCCCAGGGACAAGGACAGCCCCACACCACACCCTGGACAGAGCTCTGGCCACAGACAGAGCAGCAAGCACTGGCCAGCAGCACTCCTTGCTGTGGAGGAAGAAGGGACAAACACTCCCAGGAGCCTTTGCAGTCCAATTCCCTTAGGAACTGGCACTTCTCTGCCCTGCAGCACTTGCAGGCTCAGCCCAGGTTTCTCTACTGCTGGAGGGAAGTTCTGTAATTTCAACCAGACTCTGGAAATCCGTGTCTAAAACCACTGTGAATGCAGTTCACAAACTTCCTGGCTTAGAGAGGACTCAAAACTGGGCACTATTGTACCTCAGTCCTTTCCCTCCCTCCCTCCCTCTGAGCAGGGCAGGAACAGAGCGAGCTCAGAGCTCCTGGTTCAGTTTGTTACAAATGAGCGTTTAATGACCGAATCAGTTGCACAGTTTGGGCCAAACCAAAAACATTTCAGGAGAAAGAAAACACATTTGTGCTGCAGCTGAGGAACAATCTCACCCTGCCCCAGGAGCAGCCAGGCCAAGGGCAGGGGCTGGGCAGTACCAGAGCATCAAACTCGATCGTTCCTGCAGAACAGCTGGAATTGGCACACAAGGAATGCTCAAAGCTCTACGGGCTCACAGCAGCTTTTCAGGGAGTATTTAAAACAACTGAGGACTACAGTGAGGGGGACTGAGGGATATGACAAGGTTTGGTTACATGGCTCAGCCAGATACGACCTGCAGCTCTCCCCAAACCCCAAGGCCCTGCCGAGTTCTGGCAACAAACTTTATTTCTTGCTTTCCTCTCAGTCACCAAAGGCCAATCATGGTGTTCCAGGGCAGCAGGAGGCAGGGAACGGAGGGGGTTCATCCCCCAGCACTGCACAGCCAGACAGCAACTCCGTGGGGATGGTGAACCCCTCTCTCAGGAACAGCCCTTGGGAATTGCGGGAGCACCAGACACAGCTCCAACTGTACAAAAAGGCAACGGAAGGCTCCACTTCCAATCAATGAAAAAGCACCAGGAACTGTTGTGTCCAAGGCCAGGGACACCAGAAACGCTTCAAGGCAGCAGTGGAAGTGGTTCAGTGGTTCACCATGTTCTCACCTCCCCCTTGATGCAAGGGGTTGGAGTTCCCCAGCCCGAGGAGCAGCTCCAGGAGCACGGAGCCCTCAGGGCAGGACTTTCCTGGCAGCTTTGCTTCCCACCCCCCACCCTGACCCCAATTAATCCCATCCCTGCAGTGACACATCAGTCAGAGCTGATCGTGTTCCACATTAACACTATTCCAGGAACATTTTCCTGGTTACAAGTTCATTGTGGCAACAAATGCACCGAGAGCACCAGTGCCAAAGGTTTGTAAATGCTACTGAGAGAAAAAAAGACCAAAACCAAAAAAGAATCATCTCCCTTCATCCCCCCTATAAAACCCAAAAAGGCTGCATGAAGCTGCCCAGAGCCCTCCCCTGCAGGGCAGCCCAGCTCAGGCACTGAGCCAGCCCTCACAATCTCGTGCCATCCACACAATTTCACCAGTAAGTAAAGACTGAGGAGAGAGTAGAAAGGCTGGAGAAAGCAACTCCGCTGTCAGTGTCCAAAGGACCCTGCTGCCAGCATTCCCTGTGCTGGGAAGGACTTGTGCCATGGGCTTCCCCCCAAAACATCGAATCCCATTCCCCAGTTTGCTTTGACCTCTAAGCTGGTGCTAACTGAAGGAACTGAAGGAAGCCTGAAGGAGCCTGTGTGAACTCTCCTCCACAAAGAACCAGGATCTACATGGAAAATTAAAGAAGGACAGAAGAGCTGAGGAAAATAAGGGACAGGATCTCAGAATGAAAACTAGAGACCTGTAAGTTAGGAAAGCCCAAAGCTGAGGGTAGCAAAGCTATTGCTGTAAGAAGACCTGGAAAAATCTAATGGAGACTCCTCTCTGGAGCAAGGACACACCTGGAGAGGGAGAGAGAAAAGAAACAGGAGTTACTGACAGGGAGGAGCCCCAGGCTGGAACTGCACAGCACTACAGTGCACCTGGGGACAGCCCAAGCCACCAGGGCACACAGGTTGCTGTCAGGGAGCCAAAGACTAGCATAAAATTTTATAGAGAGGATTCTTCTGCTCTTAGTGTTGTACCAGCTGTGGAACAGCCCAGCACCCAGTGATCCCAGCATCCAGTCCTAGTGCTGTGCCCAGGGATGGGGAGCACTCCTGTGCCAGACAGGGCCTGACCCTGTTTTCCCTCTGCAGTTAACTCTGGAAGCACATCTTAGACAAGGGAAGAGGGAGGAAGGCCCCCTGGCACTCAGCAATGGAGCCCCTGCACTCACCCCACAGGCATGTGCACAGATACTGCTCCAAATACACCACAGAAATCAGCCAGAGCAGGGGAAAGTGTCACATCCATGGTCACCGACTGCACAGAGGAAGAACTCACTTAAAATTTAAGTCTGCCTGTTCTGCTGGTGCAGTCTGAGCACCAGTTTTAGTGTCCCCTCCTTCCCTGGATTGTGTACATCGTTTTCACCTCCCTGTAACATCTGCAGCCATTACAGACAGAGCTTGAGCCCCTGGTCTGACAGGAACTGCTGTCTCAAGAGATGGGTAGAATGTTACTTCAAAGATGTTCTTTGGCAATGGTGAGGGATTGCTCCCAAAATACCGAACTTGCCAAATCCAGGAACCCTTTGCTCAGCTCTGCCCCCATTCTCAGGAGTGTGTGCTCCATTGGTGTCCTTGTTCTTTATCTGAATTGAACACCAAACTCCTGCCTGTGTATTTATACTTTATTATGTGTCAATTTTCTGAGGAACTCCCCACCCCTCAGCATAGCTGGGGGTGTGTGAGCACCAGCACAGCCCATGAGGTTCCAGCTTTCCACCAAAGTATACGAGAGTCAGATGCCAGGAGAAAGGACTGGGCAAGGAATTTTTCTCCGTAAGGAATAGGGTGAGATCATTAAACATTACCAGGACTCAGTCGTGATTGACTGATGGGAACTTGAGCTCCGTGATCTCCAGGTCGGGGGAGCTGCTGCCACTGCGGTCGCTGTAGGTGTCCCTGCAGAGCAGAGGAGGTTTAGGGACAGAAGGGCTGTGGGTGTCCCTGCAGAGCAGAGGAGGTTTAGGGACAGAAGGGCTGTGGGTGTCCCTGCAGAGGACAGGGGGTTTAGGGACAGAAGGGCTGTGGGTGTCCCTGCAGAGGACAGGGGGTTTAGGGACAGAAGGGCTGTGGGTGTCTCTGCAGAGCACAGGGGGTTTAGGGACAGAAGGGCTGTGGGTGTCCCTGCAGTGATCAGACTGACACAGCTGCTGTGGGCTTTATCCAGTCACATCCTGGAATTCCTAAAGGATGGACATTGCACAGCCTTTCTGGGCAAAGTGCACCAGTAACATGTGGCTGATCCAACAGTGAAGATGTTTCTTCTTACATCCAGTCAGAACTTCTCATTTCAGTTTCATGCACTTCTGTAAAGATCCTGTTTTCATCTTTGATAACATTTTGGCTAATGTTGTCAGGATGCACTTGGGTCCCTCATGATGGTCCCTTTTCCAGGCTGAGCAAGCCCAGCTCCTTCAGCCTCTGCTCACTGGGCAGTACTCCATCCTGCTCAGTTTCCTATTCCCAACTGCCCTCTGCTAAACTCTCTCTAACTGATCCATGCTTGACTTGTGCTGGGTGATCCCAAACTGCACAGAATGCTCTTGATGGGGTCTAACAAATGCCAAGAAAAGACACACAATCACTTCTCCATCTCCTGCTGTGTTCATTCCAACAGCCCAGGAGGCTGTCCATGCATCCAGCCTTTCTTGAACAGCCCAGGATGGTGTCCATCTGTCCCTCCTTCCCTGCCCCCACACACTGCTGCTTCCCATTTCATTGGTGTCCCCAGTCCCTGGCCAGCAGAGCTGCTCCCTGCCCAGTCCTGGCCTGTGTCACTGCCAGGGATTCCTGGATGCAGGAGACTCTGCAGTTGTCCTTGCTGGCAAAGGTGATGACAGCAAGAAAGGGGAGCACAGGCTTAGAACTGCCACCAACACTTTTAGGTTACATGCCAACCATGAAACCATTTGTGACCACAGTACAACAGTCTCCAAGAGCAGGTAATACTGCCCTGGGATGCTGCAGCACAGAAAAAGTTTCAGCTCCTCTGCTGTGAGGAGCCATTTCAAACTCAAGTGTGCAAAAGCAGGAAATTAAAAAAATCCCTCAACCCTCACTGAAATGAGTGACCATCACACAAGAAACTCCCTTGGAGCACACCTGACACATCCCCCCCTGACACCCAACACAAGAGCACTGCAACTCAACCCACAAATGGCAACACTTTCCTTCTGGCATTGCATTTGCCTGGGTTTGATATAGTCAGTGCTAGTTCTCTTTTGGATTTAGTCTGTTTTTTTGTTTAGTGCCTTTAGTCAGCACTCAGCAACTCCTCAGTGTTCTCTGTGATGAGGAGAAGGGTCACTGCCAAGTGGTGGTTATTTGTGGACAGTGCCCAAGAGCTGAGCAGACGTGCAGGCACTGGGCAGCAGCACCACAAGTAGCTGCACCATTAAACCGACCCAAAACATCAATTGCTTTGCAAACTGAAACAAAGAAAGCTGAAATCAGAAGAAAAAAACATAGGGTTGCAACCACCAGGGCCTGCTCTTTAAAGCAGTTTCTTACAGACCAACCTGTACCTGGGACTTGTATGAGGCGTGTGGGGAAATGCCCATGAGGTCTCCAGTCATCCAGAAGACAAGGCCCAGGCTCAGTTTCCCCAAACACCCCTGACTGACAGCACGAGGCTGCAGGTCTGCTCTCCCTGAGGCCACAGCTGGCCCCAGCACAGCAGGCAAGAGCTTTCAAAGAAAGAGCAGAAAGAAGTGCTGCAGCACCCCCAGTTATCCCCAGTAACAGTGTGCCAAGAGGGTTTTAGTTTTTCCTGTCCTGGGAGAGGTCTGACTGGGGCTTTCCTTGAACCCACCTGGGTGAGAGCCTGCAGCCCTTCTGGAGGTAATGGTTGAGTCTCCCTGCAGATGCCAAGAGCAGTCCAAAGTACGGGGGTGATGGCTTGATGGGTCTGGAGAGGAACTCAGGGTGGTACTGAACACCAACGAAGAAAGGATGCTCTGAGAGGAACAAACAAAACATTCAGGTCACATCTCTCACACCTGTGGATGAGCTGCAGTTGAAATCCTGACCATGCCCTGATGATGGGGAAGTGTCACTTCCATCCTGCTTTTTGTCCCTAAATGGACAGGCACGTGTCACTTTATGGATGGAATCACTCAGAGTCTGGACCAGTCCCACACAAAAACCTGCTAATTACCCTCCAACCACTCTCCCTTGTCCATCCTCCCCCCACAAGCCAACCTCACCTTCCAGCTCAACCACTTCCATCCGCTCTCCCTCCTCATCCTGCCCTACAAACTTCAGACCTTGCTCTTCAAAACACTTCTTCAATTCTGGATTGACCTAGAAGACCAGAAGCAAGACAAGCCATGATCTCTTGTGTCTGCATCACACAGAAAAACTCAATACCTACCAGAGCATTTTTACCTCAAATCTGTGTCTGTGTCTCTCTTCCAAGAAATCATGATCTCCATACAGCTTCCCTGCACCAAAGGGAAGATGTTCCTTAGAGCAGTGATAACCAAGTTTGAACACATTCATATGAACAGCATCCATCAGAATCTGCCACTTCGAGGGGACCAAATTCTCTGATCTCCATTTCCCTACTGGCACTCTGAACACCTGCCATTTAAGGATGCTTGAACATTCCCAGGTCCAACTTCCCCATTCCCACCACATCTGCATGCCACTCCCAGGAAACATTTCCAGAAGAGGGAAGAAGGGCCTTACTCATGATTGAATTCTTGGTTTGGAAGAGTGTCCTTCTCTTGCCAAGCCTCATGGTCCCACCCATTTGCCCAGGATTATGTTCTGGCATGTCTATGACCTGTGAAAAACATTCAGAGAGGCAGGTGGGAATGGGGGAGGAATGGCAGTCCCAGGCAGACTCTGAAACATTAAGGGGAAAAAAACCACCAACATTCATGCAAAAACAAGTAAACCACCCAAAGGAATATTGTCCTGACAAGGCAGACCAACAGAAACTGGTTAGTTGGCTGAGTTAGTCTGGTAAAGGCTGCACAGAACACATGGAAGGTTTGTGGATATTCAGGAAGCTTTCCAATAAGAAACAGCCTTAGCCAGTCTACACAGATGCAACACACCAATACTGTGCTATTTACCAAACTACATGTTACACAAACAAGCAAATGACAGAATCAAATCCCAAAATCAGAATCACTTATGCTTTGATAAATAACTTCACAGGCTGTTTTTTGAGAACTTCCTCCTTTTGAGTAGTATTTTGAATTATAGCAGAAGCCAATCATCATGGTGGCCCCTGGATGAGGCACAGAGAGCCTGCAGACTGAGAAATGCAGGTTCAGAAATCTGTCCACAAGTGTACCAAGGAATTGATGTCTTTGACTATCACAGAATGGTTTGGGTTGGAATGGACCTTAAAGCTCATTCAGTCCCACCCCCTGCCTTGGGCAGGGACACCTCCCACCAGCCCAGGGTGCTCCAAGCCCTGTCCAACCTGGCCTTGGACACTCCCAGGGATGGGGCAGCCACAGCTTCTCTGGGCAAATGTGCCCAGGGATGTGCAGGGAAGTCTGGCACAGTAAGGAAACAAGCAAGTCACCATAAACTCACCACTGGATGCGCAGTTTTGGGGTCAAATTCTGTCGAGTTGGCATCTGCAATGTAACATTCAGCAATTACAAACACAAATCCCCTCACACCACGACATGCACTTACAGGGCCTGCCCCAGGTACAGCTACTGCTCCTCCCCAGCCATGCTGAGCCCCTCAGGGGCACAGAGCTCACCCCAGGCAGCAGAACTGGGCTGTCAGCACTGCTTGGTATCCATTTCAGAGGCTGCATCCTGGGGCAACCCCTCCCATGCAGTCCCTGATGAACAAGGGTCATCCAGGATAAACACACATGCAACAGCTTAAAATACAGAAATAAGGCAGAGAAGGGGAAGGGAGCAGAATGCTCCAAGGAACACCTTTTTCCCACCTTCACTCTTGGTGAGCCTCAGAGTCAGGCTGAGAACTCAATTTAGGACTCTGTGAACACAATTTTGTTAACAGGGACCCACTCAGTTCCAGTGGTGGAGCTCAGAAACCAATTGTTCTTTTTCCTTTGGATTAGCAAATGAGTTGAGAAAAAATAAAAGTTACTTTAAAAAATTGCAAGCATTACTCAAGCAATGCAAGAACTGAGCAGAAGGGAGGAAGGGTTTGTGCCATTACCTTGCCAGCCAAGAACACTGCGAGCAAACTCCACCACAGCCAACTGCATTCCCAAACAGACTCCTGCAGAAGGAAAAGCACAAAATGGATCAGGTCAGGACAGGCACCTCTGAGCCCAAACTGCAAAGCACACAAACCTTCACAGAGCATCCTGAGGCTGAGGAAAACCTGGAGGAGGCAGACCTTTGGAGTTTAGGGCCTGTAGTCCTGCCAAGCTTTCCTGCGCTCTCTTCCCACCCACTCTGCGCACACATCAGTTCCAGTCTCTCCCCACAGCCACTTCGTTGAAATGCAGTCAGGAATTTCTTGGTGCCAAGATTTACCACAACCTCCTCTGAAACTTCCTCTGAGACTGCCATCCCCTCATTACAGAGATTCCTTCTCATCCCATCCCAGCCAACTATGACCACTTTGGAGCCAGCCAGGGATGAGGCTGCACTCCCAGCTCAGCTGAGCACAGATCACTGCCCTGCTCAGCCTGTACTGCACGTCCTGGGTACCAGGGAAAATGAGACAAGCTCTAGCTGTTATTCAGCCTTCTTTTTCACTGTTTCCTCTATGGATGAAGCATGTTTCTCACCTAAGAAGGGTTTTTTCTGTTTTCTTGCCCAGGAAATAGCTTGAATTTTGCCTTCTGTTCCTCGAACACCAAATCCTCCAGGAACCAGAACTCCACTGCACGAGGATAAAGAGATTCCACTCACATGGGGCTCACCAGGGTGGTTCTCTCACACCATGTACCCACATACCACCTCCCTCCACAAGATCTTGGACTTGCAAGACCTCTCTCCTGACAAGAGCTCTGAAGAAGCCTCCATGACTGCAGCAGTTTCCATGTGGCTTCACATGAGCTGTCACATAAAATGTCATCCAATCTTCCAGGAAATATTTTACAAATGCCAATTTAATCTTCCCAACAGAGATGCCAAATACAATGCAGGTTATCATACTGGAATGGTTCATGCTGTGAGATTCATGCTCTGCACCCAACATGTTTGCAGACACACCACCCAGCCAGGCCTGTGCTGAGGAGGTTTCTCAGGTTGTCCTAACACAAACTCTGCAGGAGGTTCTTTGTTCTCCTGATCCCACCCAAGCCCTGCTGCCCTGAGAGCTACCAGGCCCCCCTTGTGCTAACTCCTGACACTCCTCTGCACACAACTGTCCCTTCCCACACTTTAAAGAACTTTATACCCCATTTACGCCTTCCATTCCCACCGTGGCCTTAACAGCCTTTACCAGTACCTTTCCTTTCCCCCATTTCCTCTCACCCTATTTCCCCTCATCATGCATTTGCTCTGGGTACATCCTCACCTGCGTGATCATTTCCCCCACTGCTGCCTTTCACCAACTTCCTCACTTATTTAACAATTCTCCATTTAACATCTTATCCTAAATGCCCTGAGAGGTGCTTGGGGCCATGTCAATGCCTCAGAAAAGTGTCCAGTGAGGCCCCTGATTGCAAAGCTGTCACTAGCAGCAGGTTTATCAGACAAGCTCCAAGGAAATGGCCAGGGCAGGAGAGTCTTACTCAGCCCCGCAGAGCTTCTGCCACGCCTCGTGGTACCGCACAGGCTCCTCCTGCAGAGTGTCAGGCTCCAGGTCAGCAGAGTCAATATACTGGGAAGAAATCCAAAAAGAACAATGGTGAGAGACTGCCACAGGAGCATACAGGATCTCCTGAATCCTCATTAAATTAAGATAGCACCATTCCTCCTGGACGGCTCTGGATTTGTTCCCTAATGGAAACTTGTGCTTTTCCTGGGCTGATTTCCCACCTTTGAGCCAACAAAGAGCTTTCCCCACCTTCCTACTACTGGTGCACAAACAGAGGCCAGGATTGTCCTTTCCTCCCCTCTCTGCAGCTCTGCTGTGACATGAAGTCTGTGAGCCCCAGACTCTAAAATTAATAATGTGAGGTGTGAATGGAGCACAGCAAGGTGGGAACATGGGGCCATGCAGACACAACCCAACACACAGCAAGGAAAAACTGGATCACTGTCTGAAATACACATCCTCTTCAAGAGGCCCTGAAGGAGAAATAGGGTATGATGAAACACAGGCTTCTGTAATTAAAGGGTGTTATGACAATTTTCCCAGTCTCTCAGCTCCAGCATTCCAGTAGCTCAACTTCTGGATGTTCTGGCAGGCTGCTAACCCATTAAACAATCATGCTGCTAACCAATTCTTTAGTGCAAGACCTCCACACACAAGGCTGGCAGAACTCTCCCCTTCTGAGCCACTCAAGTAAAGCTGTGTCAGGGACTACCCATGTGCAGGGTTTGCACCTCACCAGTCTTACTTGTTTTTCTTCTTTACACCTCTACTGATTTTGGAAGCTGAAAGGTAACCTAAACCTAGACCTGTTACAAAGTAATCTGCTGTTATAAAGTAACCACCTATTTCCTTGACTCACTGGCAACATGAAACCCCTGAACATTAAAAAAAGTGTATTTAAAAGTAAGTAAAATTTCTAGCAAAAATACATGTTTCACCTTTTCAGAGCACCCAGCGACAACCAAGACCCCTAAAATCACCTGTGCAGCCAAACCCTTAATAGAGCCTGAGACAGGAGCACCATAAAAGCTGTAAGTAAAAAGGTTCACTTGCAACAACTGTCAGAAATTAAAGCAGACCCTCCTCCAATCCATCCACTGCTGTGTCACAGCCTAGCACAGAATGTCCATCCATTACAGACACCTGTACAGCTCACAGCATGAGGCTGGTTTGCTTTAAGCCAGTTCAGGCCTGACAAACAGCTGGTTTGATGCTGTAGTCTAAGGAAAATGTGCAAGTTTTTGGCTGAATCACTTCTCCCTTGCTGTCTGTGGGTTTGTGGAAATCTGAATTAGGATGGGCAGCACTACAGGGGCAGGATGAGAGGGGAATTTTTATTACACACCCAGAGCCAGCCCTACCTTAATGTCCAGTTTGTGGTTGATGGCCAGAGCAGAGTGCTCCAGGGCTTTGATCACAGAGGCATAGGAGTCAGAAAACTTGGTGTATTTGCCCACGAGTGCAATGGAACACGTCTCCAGCAGACGATCATACCTATGGACACCAGAGCTCAGGGGCTGTTCCTCCAGGAACAGGAGAGGGATGAGCATCCCTGACACTGTTCAGCTTCTCAAGGAACAGCTGAGCTCTTCAAACTCTGTTCAACACAGCTGATGACTTGGAAGAGTGTTACCTTTTGTAATAATTATGATTGAAAAACATCAAAGCAAGATGAAAACCAAAACAATGACAGAGGAAAACAGTTGTGGAAAGGCACATATAAATTAACTCATCTCTCCTTATCCTGAAAAGCCATTTTGAGCAGATCCAAACCAAACTGTCCTTTTGGGAAGCTGTATTACATTCAAAGGCTGCAGTGAATTATTAGGAGGGGACCAAAGCACAGCACAACTCAGAGTATGTTTGTGCTGCACAGCATCTTCCCACGGGGCTGCTGACTGAGTTCACTCCAGGGTTTCTGGAGTCCCAGGGCTGTGCTGCCCACACCTTCAATCCCCAGCACCTGCAGCACAGGATTTCGGCAGCATTCCTGGCTACAGCCAACAGTTGTAGTGTTTATCTCACAAACTGTCAAGCACCTTCAACCCAGCTGCTGCCCAAGGGCTTTCCCCATCAGAAGGGAATGTTCCTGCCAGGGCTGGCTCGTGTCAGGCACAGAAACACAGGGAAGCACCTACATTTTGTAAACTAATTTCTTATAAGGACAAACTCATTAAAGGCTTCAGAAAGGGCCTGAATGTCAACTGAAAATACTTTATTTGCTATTTCCCCACAAATATGGAGTCTATTCCTCACAAGAAAAAAATCCACATTGTCCAAGGAGCCTCAGACAGAACAGGCACCAAACACTTGTCTCCCTTGCCTGAAAGCACTCAAAGATACTTTTTATTGACATTCCTGACATTTCCATATGCCTACAAAGTGTTGAAATCCTTTTGTAATGTTACTGACATTTTTTCTATAAAAAGGAAGGGCAGGGCTGTCCAGCTTTTAATTACTTCCAATCGGGTTTGACACAGAGTTTGGCACTACCAACACAAGGGAAGGACCTCAGTACATTTGTCTTACAGGGTTTTATGGAAAAAGGCTGAGAGACTTGGGGTGGTTCAGCCTGGAGAAGAAAAAGTTCCAGGGAGACCTTATGGCAGCCTTCCAGTGAGAGGGTTTATGAAAAAGATGGGGCCAGAGCTTTCAGTGGGGCTGTTGTGCCAGGACAAGGGGTGATGGTTTTAAACTAAAAGAAGAGAGATTTAGGCTAGACATAAGGATGAAAGTTTTTATAATGAGTGGTGAGGCACTGGCACAGGTTGTCCAGAGAAGCTGTGGATTCCCCATCCCTGGAAACATTCAGGGTTTAGATGGGGCTCTAAGCAAAGAGAAAAGAACAATGTGAGCACATAAGAACACCTGAGGAAGAGGAAGGAACACTCGGCAGCACTTCACAACCAACAGCCAAGAAACCCATCTCCAGCCCCAGTGCCAGCAGTGCAGCTCACCTGTCAGCCATCTCCTTCCACTTGAGGAGCATCCTCCTGGGCTGCCTCTCGATGGGGAGGTCCAGCCTGTGCCTGAAGTACTCAACAACTCCCTGCTCCTCCAGCAGCAGAGGGACGCGGTAGATGGAGGAGACATCGTGCACACAGATGACCTGTTCCAACACACAGGGGCCATTAACAGCAGCCAGGGCCTGTGCCATTGTTTTTAGACAGATATCCAGAGTGTTTCTGTCTCTAGCAGAATGACCACCCAAACTTCCAAGCAATAACATGTGTTCGGTAACACAGCAACACAGGAACAGCTGGTTTCCATATGCTTGGAAAGGCCATCCTTCAGCAATTTCCAGGTATTCCTGCTCCCTGGAGCATCCTGGGAAGGGCTCTAACACAGTAACCCAGCAGCAGAAAAGGCACAGCTGCTCAGCAAGTTATGGGAGCACACAGCAAAGTTCAAAGAACACTTCAAAGACAATCCTGTGGCAGAGAACCCCAAGTGAAACTACAGCCAAACTGCCACAAGCCCAGCTTCTGCTTCTCTCCACTGTCCCTCCCAACCAGGGCTCCCAGTGGGACTTAAACCCAGGGAAATCTGTGACCCCAGTACAGCAACACATTTCACAGGGTGTCCTTCATCAAATTTAGGATTAAGCAACTATGAGCAAAGAATTCTTAGTCAATGAGCAGAAACTACATCAACACTTCCAGTCCACTGGAATGGGCTTCCCTGGAAAAAGTGGCTCTGGACAACTGTCACTTATCCATCAAGAATGAAGCTGTATTTTAAGGATCCAAAACACACCAGCACAACTATTTTTAAATCCTCATTTCTCCTGACTCAAATGAAAGCAGAGTTCAGCAATGCACCAGTCAAACCCCCTTGGCTGCACTTTTTCCTCCTCTACAGCCAGTGCTGTTCACTCCTCAATGCAAGTGTAACTGCAATCAGAGCAAAAGCCACGTAGAACTGCATTAAACTTCCCAGACAGTGAAAAGGGCCAACTTGTTTTGAATTCCTGGCCAACAAGAGGTCGATATTGTGCTGATGACACATTGACATTATTGCCAGTTAATTCTCAATGCAGTGCTGGAAATTGAAGGACTCCAGTTTAGAACTGTTGGAGAGCAAATTAATAAACATGACTTGACAGAACCTGACATTGTCTTTTTCTGAAAGACTGAGTATAACTTCACAAAATCTTTCAAGTTCCAGCTAGATTGGAAAGTGCTAATAGTCAGCCTACAGACTTTGGGATTATTTTCCAAGGTCCACCCCAGACTGTACTCTGAGTCTCAGCACAAGGAGGTCATGCTAACATGGAACTTCTGCATGCACAGAACACTCCAGTGCAGCAATGCTTCCCCCAAACACCATCTCAGTCTCTCAGTGCAATCTCTCCTCATGAAATGTTGGGCAGAACAATACAGTGAAAAGAGCAGTGAATGGCATAAGGTCATGTATACTTTAAACTTATTGGGCAACTCTTTAGCCTCTAAATACTGGAAAATCTCATTCTTCTTGGATATAGAAGGAATGTGGAAGGATAATTAAGGTCAAAACTATTCAGAAATTACACTGAATTCCATAGAATTCTTTAAGCCTACACTACTATTTTATAAGAAAACCTGGGTGCTGGCACAAAAAGCACCACAAAAGGTTCAGCACCAGGTCCATGTGTAAGGAAGGAGGTAAGACAAAACAACAAATTAATTATGCAGCTACCAAAACACACAGCTAGAACAGAAACCCTCTACACTCAGATAAAAACTCCCCTCTGTTTGACAGACAGGTGGAATATTCACTGCAAAGTAGTGCAAAGAACAATCTTTACCTGTTCTGGTTCAACATGACAGAACATGGAAATCTTTTCTTTTACTGAGGTATCCAGTGGAGTGGAGCACCTGCAAACAATCTAAAAGAGCAGCAACATCAGGGTTGTGAGGCAGAACAGAAGTACTCAGGCATTCATAAAATAAACCTCTAAAAAGAGCTGACTTTGTGCAGTCTCTATAATTGGAGGAAAAAAACCCCCCTCCACTCAGTCACTTTTCCTTTTTTATCACCATGAGCTCTCAGATTAAGCATTATTTAGCAACCTGCCAGAAGTGCACTTTTAAGTTCCAAGCCATGCAACAAACCTCACCAGATCTGGGGAGAGACCAAGACCTCTGAGTTCACGAACACTGTTCTGGGTGGGTTTGGTCTTCTGCTCTCCTGTGGAGCTTGGCTGGGCAGAGAAGAGCAGAGTTAGTATATCAGTTATGGTGCAAAGTTCATCAGCCTAACCAGGACCCTCCACCCCAGCTTGTAAATCCTGTAAGAGCTTTCCCTCAGTCCTGGCACAAATCACATGGACCTTGTGTATCCATGTGTTGCCATTTTCATCTCCAAGACTGAAAGCAACCAGCAGAAACCCAGTCCCAGTCTGCCCAGTAAGCAGGTCTCTGCACTGGAGTGTGGGAAGCAGAGGGACAGAGAGCCTGAGGTTTAGCCACTGCTCCCTCCAAATACCTAATATTTTATAGTTCTACTTTTTTTTTGTAAATCACCTGGCCTGGACAGGAGGGGAAAAAGAAGAAAGAGGAAGAAGAGAACAAAGACTGATCTGTACTCCAGTAACTACCCATCTGCTCTGTCAAATGCAGCTCCAACACAAGGAATGCTCATGCTCCACCAAATTTAGCTAAACCATAGAAAGTTTTTTTCCAGCAATGACTCCTGCTGTAGAGATATTTTTTCTTTAGCTAGGCCTGCAAACTGTCTCCAAAACCAGAGCAGGTAATACAGCTGAGGTTGTATCAGGCACTGTATGGCATAAAGCACATTCATATCCCTTTGGTGTTAAATGGAGTTCACCCCACCTGCTTGGCACACAGGAATATTTTGGTTTTCTTTGTGGTTCCTAATTAACTGATTCTTATCGGAGCACCACCTCAACTTTCCTTGGTTTAAACTCTGAACCGAGAGCCCCTGAGATTGTTCCAGCTCACACAGCAGTCAGATGTAAGAGTCTATGAAATGACTGTTAAAGACCAAAACACACATTAAAAACACTGTCTAGGAAAAAGAAAAGGGATTGTCTTTCAAAACATGGTATTATATTTTCAAATGTAACTCAGCACATTTCATGAGCAACAGCTAAGTTAAATATTGCAGGTGGAAAGGGAAAGCAAACAGAAACAAAAATATTAAAGAACTTGAGGAAGAGCTTGGAATATGATCCTATTAATAAGTGCAAATGGCCATGAAGGAGCTTTGCAGGCCATGCAGATGAAGGGAAAGCTTTCAGCCTGGGAAATCAAGCTGACCTGCAAAAGCCAGGAGACAATTCCACAGAGAAAAACAGCAATTAAAGATGCAAAATTGCACTTGCTGAAACTCCTAAGACTTTATTACACATTTGCACACTTTGAAAAGTTTTGGCTCACTTCCTGTAAGCCTTAATACATAACCACATAATCTCTGTATTTCTGCCAGAAGTTTATACACACAGAAATACAGAAGTAACAGTACCTTGAGATACAGCATTTCAGAAACACCTGTTTAGGAAGCAAGTTTTGGCCTGAGGAAGCCTCTGACCACCAAAATTCTTGGGTGCTCACCTGGGGAACGAGGCTGACATGAATGTTGCAGAAGTTCTCCCTCTTGGCTTTGAACTGGAACTGCCGGAAGGCCTCGATGAAGGGCATGCTCTCGATGTCCCCCACAGTGCCCCCAAGCTGGGGACAGAGTAAGACCCATAACATCACCTGGGGCACTTCAAAAGCACAGGAAGATATACAGAGTAACACACAAACATCTCCCCAGCACCTCCTTCTGACTCCCCGAAGGAGCATCAACACTAACACAGGTCCCTCACCAGGGGCAACTCCGATCTCTGGTCTCTGTGACAGCACCCAGGGAAGGGCTGGAGCTGTGCCAGGGCAGGGACAGCACCCAGGGAAGGGCTGGAGCTGGGCCAGGGCAGGGACAGCACCCAGGGAATGGCTGGAGCTGTGCCAGGGCAGGCTCAGGTTGGATCTCAGCAAAAGGTTCTTCCCCCAGAGGGTGGTGGGCACTGACCAGGCTCCCCAGGGCAGTGGGCACGGCCCCAAGGCTGCCAGAGCTGCAGGAGGGTTTGGATGATGCTCTGGGGCACAGGGTGGGATTGTTGGGGTGTCTGTGCAGGACTGAGGGTTGGACTGGATGATCCTTGTGAGTCCTTTCCAGCTCACCATATCCTGTGTTCCTGTTCCATGTGAAGCATCACGACTTGCCAGCTGCATGCACACTTCCATGGCCTTCAATCTACTCCAACTGCTATTTTACCTTCATCATTTCCCCCTCCAAAATCAAAAAGCCTCAAGAAAAACAGCTTCTGATACAGATAGCACCTTTCCAGAGACATCAGCTTTAAGTCTGTTTTCTCTTCTGAGGGAAGATTCGGATGTTAAAATTATGATTTATGAACATTAGGTGGCACTGAGAAGCAAAATTTCTGTTCAGTTTCAGGAGCTTTACAGAGTGTCTTTGGGCACAGGCAGGAAGAGAGACAAGGCATTCCCTGGAGCCTCCTGTGCCTTGTCAGACAGTGCCTCCCCCTGTGATCCTGGCACAGAAATTGGCACCCAAGCTGCAGGCAGAGCCCTAAGTCACCATGACCTGGGCACTGTGACAAGCTCCCTCTCCTGTGTTAGCATATCCCAGCAGCCTCAGCCTTTGCCCCACTCCATCTCCTTTGGCAGCAGAAATGTTCCATGAACACCCTGGAAACTGCACGGGTTTGCCACCACTGACTTGTGCCATTCCCTGTCCCAGGTCTGTGCCTGAACTGAGCACTGTCAGGCTCCTCTTACAGCTGAGAAGGAAAGACAGCTGTTTCCAGAGGGGGATTTACCTACTCTCCCTCAATCCACCAAGGAAGAAGAGGGCACAGCATGATTAACTCAGACTTTGGCACATTAAGTTACATGAGCTGAAACTCAATCTATATTTTAATTCATAGAATCTCCTGACCTGCAAGGGACCCACAAGGATCATCCAGTCCAACTCCTGGCCTGGCACAGACACCCCAAAAATCCCACCCTGTGCCCCAGAGCATCATCCAAACCCTCCTGCAGCTCTGGCAGCCTTGGGGCCATGCCCACCACCCTCTGGGGGAAGAACCTTTTGCTGAGATCCAATCTGAGCCTGCCCTGGCCCAGCTCCAGCCATTCCCTGGGTGCTGTCCCTGCCCTGGCACAGCTCCAGCCATTCCCTGGGTGCTGTCCCTGCCCTGGCACAGCTCCAGCCATTCCCTGGGTGCTGTCCCTGGTCAGAATGTGCTGCAATTCAACAGATTAGATCCAGTAAGTCAAGTTAACAAGGGAAATTTTAAACTCATTCAGTACCATTCAAAGAGGAACATTTCTGCAAAGAAAATTTACTGTACAAAATATGAATATAGTCCAGTTTGCTCCATACAAGAAACAAAACTGCCTGTTAGAAGTTACAAACCTCAATCACACAAACTTGGGGTTCAATGCCATCTTCATCCACAGGAATCTGTGCCTGCCTCATCACCCATTCCTGTATGGCATCTGTGATGTGGGGAACGACTGGAAAGGAAACCAGGCAAGGGTTAAAGCCCCCAGACACACACACACTTCTCCCTCTTAAATCATTACAGAGCAAATTACTGACAATCATCAGCCAGTGCTTCCCATATGGCTCGAGCAGGGATTTGTGTCTTTAAAGAACTGCATTTTTGAAGGGATCATTCTTGGCTGTGACTTTCAAGAGTCTTGGCAGGAAATGGAATCCTGCCTCAATTTAAACACATGTAAGCAACGTTTCCTTTAAGCTGAAGGGTTCAAGTACAAACTGTTCTTTGCTACAAGCAGCGAGAGTTACTCTGTTTTTAACTGCCTGTAAAAGTCCTAACACAAACCAGCTGTGAGGGATAGCTAAAAAGGGAAAGGACTGATCTGACGTTCACAGATCATTTGTGTTCTCTAAAGACATGACAGTTAACAAAAGCAATAACCATTTTGTCCAGCTAACAAACAACCCCCAGGAGTATTAGTCTGAAGTCTGCTCACACTTATCACTGGCTACCTTAGACAGCAGGACTCAAGCCCAGCACAGTCCACACAAGCAGGACTGTGAGGAGTCTCAAGTGAAGATGAGAGACAAAAGCATCCAGCCAGGACCGAGGTACAGAATGTATTTCTAAGCCTCCCATCACCTTGGACAGTTTTGCCGAGGTAGTCTCCCTTCCTCTCCTTGTTGATGACATATTGGTAGATCTTCCCCGTGGTCAGATTGTTGTCTTTGGTGAGTCGGATATCGAGGAAGCGCTCGTAGTTCCCGAGGTCCAGGTCCACCTCCCCTCCATCATCCAGCACAAACACCTCCCCTGCACACACAGATGGGCAGAGAGCACATGTCAGACACCCCACAGCCAAAACGGGACAATTCAGTGTAAGGAAACGCCTTCTGATTGCCACAGCAAGTTTAGGAGTGGCAAATAAAACCAAAAGCCTTGTGTAAGAGAGGACTAGTGCAGTGGGGACGGAGCCCCGAGCAGGAGGTGAGAACCGAGCAGAGAGCACATCCCTGCCGTGGGCACCGCAGCCTCACCGGGCATTCCAGTCCAGCCCAGCCCAGCCCAGCCCGGAATACCTCGGGGCAGCCCCAGCCGCGAAGGCCTGTCCCGAGGGGCTGCGCGGCCACTTCCAGACCCAGCCGGGCTCCGCCCGCGACACCCACCGTGCTCGTAGGGCGAGAAGGTGCCGGCGTCGATGTTGATGTAGGGGTCGATCTTGATGGAGGTGACATGCAGCCCGCAGGACTTGAGGATGGTGCCGATGCTGCTGGCGATGATGCCCTTGCCGATGCCCGAGATCACCCCGCCCGTGACCAGAATGTACTTCATCTGCCCCGCGCCTGCACCGCACACGGCGCCGCCTCAGCGCGGGGGACGCGCCCCGGGCCCGGCGCCCCCGCCCTGGCAGCGACCTCCGCGCCACTGCC
>VWZD01005491.1:190143-267535 GCA_013396695.1 Sakesphorus luctuosus | reverse complement strand
GGGCGGGGCCTGAGCCCCGATGGCACCGCCCGTTGCCCCGCCCCCAGTCTGGCCACGCCCACCGCACGTGCGGGGCGGGATCAGCCCTTGGAACACCATCGGATCCATCAGGATGGGATCAGCCCTCGGACACCATTGGATCCATCGGGGAGGGAACAGCCCACAGACACCATTGGGGCCAGCGGTGCCCCCAGCACTGCCAGGGCCACCACTGACCCATATCCCCGAGTGCCACATCCACACCTTCTCTGAACACATCCCGGATGGTGACCCCGCCGGGCAGCTGTGCCAGGGCTGGGCAATCTTTCACTGACGGAATTTTCCCTGATCCCCACTTGCCCCTGCCCTGGCCCAGCCTGAGGCCGTGCCCTCTCCTCCTGTCCCTGTGCCCTGGCGCAGAGCCCGACCCTCACAGCTCCCCCCTCCTGGCAGGGATTGCAGAGCCAGAAGGTGCGCCCTGGGCCTCCTTTTCTCCAGGCTGAGCCCCCCCAGCTCCCTCAGCTGCTCCTCATGGAGGGAGGTTGGAGGGAACCCCTGACCCTGGTAGGTCCTGGCTGAGTTTCTCCTCAGTCTCTAGGGATCAGTGGGAATTCCCCCAGCAGCTGGGCTGTGCCTCAGAGGAGGAGATTCCTCCTGCTGTTGGACAGACCCATCCATGGCACTGATGGGATGCTCCTCCCGTTGCTACACACAAGTTTTCCTCTTTCGTTTTCCTCCTTCCACTCGCTCAATTTCACACAATTGTAAATTATCCAAAGCGTTCTCACAGACTTTAAACTGTGGAGTAGGAAATTGTTTTATCTGCGCTTTTATCACCCTACAATTGAAGATGTCTTGAGAAATGTCGCTCAGTCTCTTGGGTTCCTGATATTCTGCCTCGTGCTGTTTTGATCTTATTTTCTCCCACTTTCTACATCGTGCAGCTTCCTTGTGGTTCGAACAGCATCCCTTCTCTCTCAGTGGCTGTCAGGGTGCTGCTCTGCCTCAGCACTGCAGCCTCTCCAGCTGTTCTGCCACAGTTCTGCTCCTTACTGAGTGAGGTATTTGGAAAATTTGCTCCCTGAAAGAGCAGTCAAGCATTGGAGCAGACCCCCAGGCAGGGGGGAGTCACCAAGCCTGAAAGTGTCCAAGACACAAGTATATGTGGCCCTTTGTGATATGGTTCAGTGGACACTGTGGGATTTGGTGTAAGGTTGGACTTGATGACCTTGGAGGTCTTTTCCAACCTCACTGATTCTCTGATTCTCTCTGCAGCTCCTCTGTGCAGGATGTGACGGCCCGTGCAGCCCACGGCCTTGTCTGAGTGTACAAAGGCATGTTCCAGCAATTTAAGAAATTAAAAATACCTCTTCATGACACATATTCAAAGGGGTTTGCCTCTGAAGAATCTAATGATGTTTTGGTGGTGGTTGTGTCCATGTGAGAAGCAGCCTGTGTGTCCTCACTGTGTGTTCCCCCGTTCCCTGTGTGCATTCCCAGAGGATGGGGAGAACACATTGCTGTGATTGCAGCTCAAGTCCCCAAATCTTAAAGCCTGATTACACCAGGCCTCCTGCCCTGGAAAGGTTACAGCCTCTGGGTTTGTGGAATCCCCAGAGGGTTCCCTCAAAAACCAGTTGAGGTGTTTCCCAGGGATTCCTGCCCATCATGGGGGATGTGAGCACCCTCCCTGCTGCAGGGGCAGTGGGGCAGTGCCTGCTGTGGGTGAGGCACTGGCTGATTCCACAAGCTCTGTTGCCCTGCCTGGGAACCAAGGCCAGCCCAGGCTGAGGGTGGACTCAATGGCCTTAAGGGCCAATTCCACCCTAATGAGTCCATGATTCTGTTTGAGGTCATCTGGTGTTTGCCAGGGCGAGCACAGAGCAGCCCCTGCCAGCCTGTGGGGTTGGCTGAGACACAGTGGTGCTGGTGCCAGGTGCCCAGACACGGTGCTGGAAACTGGGATGGCAGTGGGGATGCTCTCCCAGGAATCAGGGTGGCAGTGAGGATGCTGTCCCAGGAATCAGGTGGCAGTGGGGATGCTCTCCCAGGAATCAGGGTGGCAGTGGGGATGCTGTCCCAGGACTCAGGTGGCAGTGAGGATGCTGTTTTGGGAATCAGGGTGGTGGCAGTGGGGATGCTGTTCCAGGCCCTCCTTGCTGGCAGTTGCACATGCCTAGTCTGTGCTGTGGGAATGTGGTATCATGGAATCATGCAAGCATTAAGGCTGGGGAAGCCCCCTAATGTCATTGAGTTCAGCTGTTCCCCCAGGGCAGCCAAGGCCACCACTAACCCATGTGCCCAAGTGCCACAGCTGTGTGGTTTTTGAACTCTTCTGGGGCAGCATGTTCCAATGCCTGACCATCCCTTCAGTGATGAAATTGTTTGTAATACCCAACCTGAACCTCACCTGGAACAACGTGAGACTGGTGTCCTCTTGTGACTTGTCACTGCCAAGCCCACCACTAAACCTTGTCCCCAAGTGCCACATCCACAGGGTTTTTTTAACACATCCAGGGATGATTTCACCACTGCCCTGGGAATTCTGCTCCAGTGCCTGACCACTCCTTCCTTTGTTGAGGAATACACCTGGTGCAGGTAGCTCAGTTGGCAAGCTGCAGATCAAGCCCTGGGCTGTGAACTGCCAACCTTTGGGATAGCAAAGGGCACGAAGAGGGGTGACAGCACCAACAGGAGTGAGGACTCAGGAGGAAGAGCAAGACTTGCTTGCTCTTGGACTGTGAGGGTGTAAAAGCCCAGGGATCTCTTGTTCAGGGTCCCTCCTCAGAGGCACCAGCTCAGGCTGTTTCTGTGTTACTGCACCATGAGTAAATTGCTTTGTGGAACAAGATATCTGAGACCATGCTATGAGAACTGGTGAGGAAATGTGGTCTGTCTGTGAGTGTGGGGTGTATGGGGAGTCAAGCCAGGACCTGTCAGGTCACTGGAGCCACCCACAGTGGAGGGACTTTGGTCTGAGCAGTTAGTGCCTGGATTGGGAGTGTGGCTGCAGAGAATCTCAGGAATGGTCAGACTGGAAAGTTTCCCTAACACAATGAAGAGTTTTTTCCCTAATATCTAATGTAAGCCTTCCCTGGTGCAACTTGAGGCCATGCCCTCTCCTCCTGTCCCTGTTCCCTGGCGCAGAGCCCGACCCCCCCTCCTGGCAGGGATTGCAGAGCCAGAAGGTCCCCCCTGAGCCTCCTTTTCTCCAGCTGAGCCCCCCCAGCTCCCTCAGCTGCTCCTGAGGTGGATTCTGTCATTGCTGGTCTCCCCTGGCAGTGTCTATCCTGCTGCCAGCACACTCCTTCATGCTGTGTGTTGATCAGCTCTGTGGGCAAAGCTGTCTCCTGCTTTCCCAAGGGCTTTCCTGCTGCTGCTGGCACAGTGACCTGCACAGTGGCACAGGAGTGCAGGGCTGGTGCCACCTTGGAGGAAGCATTTGCTGTCAGAATTGCCTGGCCATGCTCATCTGTTCCTCCATGTTCCCCCTCTTGCTTTTTGCTGTTCTCCAAGTAGCTCCTAAGTGAGAAAAATATTTCCAGCAGCTTTCCTGAGGAATGGTGGTGATGGGTCTGGGCACAGTGAGGCAGGGTGGCAGTGCCCAGCAGGGGCTGTCACTGTCAGGGGGCACATCCCATAAGGCACAGGGAGGCTGAGCTCTCCATACCTGGGTTCAGACATCCCAGCTTTTCCCATTTCATGCCTGGGGTATAAGGCTCATGCCTTGTGGCTGAAGGCAAGTCCTTGCCTGGGGAGGTTTGTGTAACCCACATATGAGCATCTCCTTTGGGTCACACAAATCCCTTTCTCAGAGCCTCATTAAGGCCTCAGGGGTTGCACATCCCATGGGGCTCAGAAAAGAACTACACTCAGTGGAAGCTGTTGTGAACATTAAATGGTGTGGAATAACAGTGACCCAGAAAAGTCAGATTACAAATATCTCCACTTATGTTACATTACATCAACTTTTTGGAGGAGAAGTGGGGGAAGGGGGTGGGGGGGGTATTTCACCCTGAATTTTGCCCTCAGTGAATTTTGGCCACACAGTGCCTTGTTTTCAGCTTTCAGTAAAATACAGACTGTGAATATTTTCCTTTCAGAAATGTAAAATGAGATGAAATGGATCTGCTCTGTTTATTTAACTGGATTTGATTCACAGCAAAGCAAATGAACTGGAAAGCGTTGCTGGGAGGACTGGCATAGCTCTGGGAAATGTTAATGTGTTACTGGGATTATGCAAGGAAGGAATAGACTGGAGTCCTCAAATACTCACTTGAACTTCCTTGTTATTTAGGGGGCTGTTGGTACAGGAAAAGGCTTATTGTGATGGTTTATGTATATAGTATTAATGATAGTGATAATAAATTCTATACTATGTTACTATGTTGTTATGTTAATATATTGTTTATTAATATCTGCAAGATGCAAGCCCTGCTCTAAAAGCAAAATGTTGGCCAAACCTGCTTCTGTGGTCCCTTATCATCCAGCTGAAAAGCACATGAGAAAATTATCAAATGGAGAAGAGAAAGGTGCCCAAACATTTCGAAGCAGGTGATGGAGGTTTGTTTGCCATGTTGGTACAAGATGTTGTTCCAGCTGGCTCAGTGTGGAGTGGATGGGGTGTCTGTGAACAGGTACCTTGGCAGAGGCATTTGTGGGTTCATGTGAGACTGTGGTGTCTGTGACATCACTGCCTGGTCTGGACCTCATGATGTACCAACGCTGCCAGAACTCCAGGAGTGCTTGGACAATGCTCTGAGGGACAGGGTGGGATTGTTGGGGTGTCTGTGCAGGGCCAGGAGTTGGACTGGATGGTCCTTGTGTGTTCCTTCCAGCTCAGGATATTCTGTGAGTGATGTTCTCCCTGCTGTTCCAAAGGGCTGTGTTATGGTGCCAGAGGTGGTGGGAATCTTCTGCTTGGCTGTGCCCTCACAGCCCCTCTCTGCACTCACAGTGAGCACCACTGAAGCCTATGCAGAACCAATTACCTTAAGGCCTCAGGTCTGAGCTGGTTATCCACTAACTTGAATCCCACTGTTGCCCTCTGTTCTCAGATCTGCTGCCAAAACAGAGCGTTTCAGCAGTGACTTTGCTGTGTTTCTTGCCTGTAGTTCCTTGTGAACCACAGGAAGGACCCCCAGCCTGGGCTGTGCCCTGCAGCATGTCCTGGGTGGTGGCTGAGGAGCTGGGCTGTGCTGTCAGCATTGAAACAAGCTGGAGTTTCAAAAGAACATCAACCACAGACAGAATTACATATGCCCAACATGGAATTCAGGGCCTACTGAATGGGTGTTTTCCCCTGAGCTCCTCTGACAGGAGAGGAGAGGTGGCATCCAGCAGCATCTGCTTCACCAGTAAGGAAGAACAGTTACTCTAGTCAGGACATTTGAAGGCTCCTCTTAGCATGGTCTCTCCTGAGGATGCCAATGTGACCTATTGCAAGAAGATTCTGAGAATGGGGGATCATTCAGGCAGTGAGTCCTGTCTTTATGACCAGTGAAAGCAGCTAAAGATGGCCCTGCACTGGGGTGTTTCTGACAGTGTGTGCTGGGTTTGCATGGCCAGGTTTTGGTAGCAGGGATGCCACAGGGGAGGCCTCTGTGAGGAGCTGCCAGAAGCTTCCCCCATGTCTGGTGGAGCCAATGCCAGGCAGCTCTAGGACAGACCTGCCACTGGCAATGGCTGAGCCCATCAGGAATGACAGTAATGCCTCTGGGATAACGTATTTAAGAAGGAAAAAGGTTTTGGACAGATGAACATTGCAGCCAGGGAAGAGCAGAGTGAGAACATGTGAACAACTCTGCAGACACCAAGCCCAATGCAGAAGGAGGGGCAGGACGTGCTGCTGGTGCTGGAGCTGAGGTTCCCCTGCAGCCTGTGGTGAGGCAGCTGTTCCCCTGCAGCCCAGGGAGGAGCACAGGAGTGCTGAGATCCACCTGCAGCCCACACTGGAGGAGGTGGATGCCTGAAGGAGGCAGTGAGCCCATGGGAGGCCCATGAGGAGGAGGGCCCTGGCAGGGACCTGCTGACCCCTGGAGAGAAGAGCCCATGCTGGAGCAGGTTTTTCCCTGGCAGAACTTGTGGCCCTGGGGGCCCCACACTGGAGCAGCCTGTGCCTGAAGGGCTGCACCCAATGGAAAAGTGAGCTCCGTGGCAGCAGTTTGGGAAGAACTGTTGCCCATGGGATGGATTCATGCCAGAGAAGTTCATGGAGGACTGTTTCCCACCGGAGGGACCCCACAGGAAGCAGGGAAATGCATCCAACTCCTCTCCCTGGGCAGCAGCAGAAGCAACAACTGACTGTGACCCCCATTCCCCTCTCCCTGTGCTGCTGGAGGAGAAGAGGCAGAACTGGAGGGGAGGAGGCAGGACTGGGGAAGAGGAAGGGGTAGGGGGGAAGGTTCTTTTAAGATTTATTTTACTTCTCATTCTCCTGCTCTGATTCTGTTAGTAATAAATTAAATTGATATCCCCACTTGGAGTCTGTTTTGCCTGTGACTGTGATCAGTCAGCCATCTCTCCCCATCCTTATCCCAACCCATGAACTCTTTGTTAGATTTTCTCTCCTCTGTCCCGTTGCAGAGGGGAGTGAGGGAGCAGCTTCAGTGGGCACCTGGCACACAGCCAGGGTCAACCCTTACACAGGGCTGGGATACCCAGGAGCTTGGAGATGCCTGGCAGCTCTGAGGGCTGACTGCCACCCACCACTGGGCAGCACTGCAGAGAAAACACTCTTTATTGTTACCGGTGTTTCATATCACCACAGGCATCTGGTATTTACACTGAGCACCTGTCTCAGTCACATCAGGTTGGGTGGGTTTCAGCTTATGCTGTTCTTCTTGGTGCCTGTTCCAAATGTCTTCCACATGCCCCAAAGGGCAGTGATGTGGGTGAGGACATCTCTGTCACCATGACTTATCATTTGGTAGCAGCAAAGGGCTCTGCAGAAGAAGGCTGAAATCACCAAGCACAGACTGGACACTTGGAATCACAGAATCCCAGAATGATTTGGGGTGGTAGGGACCTTAAAGACCATCTCGTTCCACCCCCTGCCACTGGCAGGGACACATTCCACTAGACCAGGTTGCTCCAAGCTCTGTCCAGCCCGGCCTTGAACACCTCCAGGTGGAGCATTTCATGTGCTGCTGAAGTGCCCTGGGCATCTTTGCCTCTGAGCATCTGTGAAAAGCATCTTGGCTAATTTTTAAGTACAGAATATTGGAGGCAGCTAAAAAAATAAAGGCATGAGGGTGATGTTCATCTGCCCTGCTCCAAATTCACTCTCAATTCCTACTCTGTGACTGCTGAAGTGGTGATGAAAAAGCTCCTGCTGCGATCCAAATATCCTAAAAGGCTTCTTCTTGCCTTGCTGTGTGTGCTTTCCAGAGATCTCCACTAGATGGTGGAATGGACCACTAAAAGTTTTACAGTAACAATGGGAGGCAGCCAGATCATGCTGACACTCGTGGGGACCTCAGAGCTGCTCTCAGGACCAGATACTGGAGCCCCTCAGGCCCTCTCTGGGCTCGGTGGGATTTGGCAGAGCATCTCTGGGTTGGTCTCTGCGGTGCCATCGCAAACCAGCCATAGATTGTCCCGCTGGCACTGAGGAGGTGTGATCCTTCCTCAGAGGTCTTGGTTCTCTCAGGCAGGGGTTCTTCACCTTAAAGCCTCTTCCTAGCTAGTTCTTTTCCTCCATGGAGAAGAGCTGCCTTTTTCCTAGAAGGCAAGGAGCTGAACCCACTGAGATGCTGCAGAGCTCACCTGTACTGGGAAGGGAAGGTTTTGGCCAGAGGACTGTGACCTGGCATGGAGACAGCAGTGAGCAGAGCTGGCTGAGAATGGGACAGTGCATCACCAGAGAAGGGGTGAGAGGGATGAAGTTCTACAGGTGTGGAAGACACGTGTCATGGGGATTAAAGCTCTAAAGTGTGTGTGACAAAGCCTGTGCTGCCCTTGGACTGAGATCAGCTCTCGGTCCTCAGCCCTGGGAGGTCATCTCCCAGTTCAGTGCCTCAGTTTCTCATGTGTAAGGTGGAGTCAAGGAGTCCAACCCTTTTGGGACAGTCTTCTGTTATCTACAATGAAGTTGGTGTCAGAGCTCTCTGTTTCCTCTACTGACTCTGCTGGTGACTTTGGTCTTGTGTTCTTTGCACCTGGAGTCAGAGATGAAGCTTTAGCTCCCCTTGTGAGACTGTCCAACAGCAGAGAGGCTGAGCCTGCACTGTCCTGGCTCCCTCATTTTGGTGAGGATTACACGTCCTCCACACAGCAGACAGATGTGCCAGAGGCAGCTGTGCCCAAGGGCTGATGGCTGCTGGGCACTGTCTGGCCAGGTTGGTGAGGGTGCAGGCTGCAGACCTTATGCTTGTACACAGACTCATGCAGACTTGATGAATGCAGAAATTATAGACATAGAAGGAGAAGTTTTCCTTTTAAAAATGAAGTTTCCTTCCCTGAAGGTGCTGTGCTGGTGGGGGCTCTGCCAGCAGATAACCTGATCTAGTGGAAGGCATCCCCACTCATGAGTGTTGGAACAAGGTGACCTGTAAGGTCCCTTCCAATCCAAACCATCGTGTGACTTTGTCATTATATGACACCTTCTTTCTGAGGAGAGAGACCAGACAGACCCCCTGAAGCCTAAGGGTGTCCTCAGTTCCTCAGCATTCTGGAGTCCTGGAGAGGCAAGGACAGCTGCCACACAGTATGCCACGGAGGTGTGCAGGGACAAGAGGCAGCACTGCCAAGAGCTGCTTCTCTACCTGCATGACTGAGCAAAATTGAATTACCTCTGCTCCCAGGAGAGCTGCCTGGCCCTGGTACATGAACCATGAGGTTTAGTTCTCTAACAATCTGCAACGGGTCTGTGAGTCCTGGAGCCTGGTCAGGTACCTCTGGGAGGGACAACAACCTTGTGGTGAGTCGTTCGAGAAAAAGAACGGTGGAGGGAAAAGAGATGTGCTACCCACAGGGAACATGGTGGTTGGGTTCTGCACTCAGTCATCTGCCCTTAATGTTTTTAGCCTCTCATATTTCCATATTTCCCTCTGCCTCTTTCATGTTGTGAGCTTGACCATCTCAGGGCGATGAGGTTTCTCTGGTGTCTCTCAGACCAGAGTCCAAATCTTCATGCACTGCCTGTTGGGTTTGTATTCTCAAGACTTAAATTTTATCTGCTGTCAGGTAACACCTGTTCTTGTTGAACAAGGAGACCTGTTTAACAGCAACAGGGAGCCATCATGAAATTTTCTCACAGAGCTGCTCTTCAGTCATGGGTGTGGTCATGAGCCAAGTTTTCAAGAAGAGGTTTGGTACAGAGAGCTGAAAGGACTAGGTGAGAGATCTGCAGGAACATTTGTGGAGGTGGCTTCACCCTGGGATGTGAGGGTGTACCTGCAGGTTCCACAGGCAAACCCAAGCCTGCTACTTCACAGAATCAACTAGGTTGGAAAAGACCTCTGAGATCATCAGGTCCAATCCTTGACCCCATCCCACCTTGCCTACCAGACCATGACACTAGTGCCACATTCAGTCTCTTAAACACCTCCAGGGACAGTGAATCCACCACTTCCCTGGGCAGCCCATTCCAATGTCTCACCACTCTCTCTGTAAAGAATTTCTTCCTAATGTCCAGCCTAAACCTCCCCTGGCAGAGCTTAAGACTGTGCCCTCTATCCTATTGCTGGTTGCCTGGGAGAAGAGACTGACCCCCACCTGGCAACAACCTCCTGTCAGGGAGCTATAGAGAGTGATGAGGTCTCCCTCGAGCCTTCTCTTCTCCAGACCAAACAACTTCAGCTCCCTCAGCTGCTCCCCACAGCACTTGTGCTCCAGGCCCTTCACCAGCCTCGTTGCCCTTCCCTGGACATGCTCCAGCCCCTCAACATCCTTCCTAAACTGAGGTGCCCAGAACTGGGCACAGCACTTGAGGTGTAGCCTCACCAGCACCCAGTCCAGGAGCAGAATCACTTCCCTGGTCCTGCTGGCCACACTATTCCTGATCCAGGCCAGGATGCCATTGGCCTTCTTGGCCACCTGGGCACACAGTGCTCATGTGCAGCTGCTGTCACAGCACCCCCAGGTCCCTTTGTGCCCTGCCCCTCTCCAGCCACTCTGTGCCCAGCCTGTGCTGCTCCACAGGTTGTTGTGGCCAAAGTGCAGGACCTGGGACCTGATCTCATTAAATATCTTCCCACTGGATTCAGCCCATCTCTCCAGCCTGTCCAGGTCCCTCTGCAGAGCCCTCCTGCTCTCCTATTTGTGCCCTTGTCAGTCAAGTGTGTCTTGCTGTTGTGCTACAGTGCAGGACAGCTTGTCTGTTTGGGCATTTGGCAAATGGGCAGAACTGCTGTGGTGGAACCTGCCTAGGGCTGAGAAGGTCCCTGCCAGGCACAGAATGGGGTCAGTGCAGTGCAAGACAACACAGTCACTCAGGAAGGGTCAGATTTCAACACCTGAAGCAGGACCTCTTCAGGGCAGGAACACTCAGCAAAGCACCGAGGTGCCCAAGAGGCAAAACAGGGCTTGGCCTCGTTATTTGCAATGTAAAATACATAAATAGACTGTGGCCAAGGGTCACTTTAGTGCCTGTGTTTGTGCCTGCCAGGAGTGCCAGGCCCAGAGAAGGAGGTGAGGCACTGCCCAGACACACATGAAGGGGTCACATCTCTCCCAGACAATTTGTGTCCTCAACAGAAAAGTCAGAGAAAAGAATGGGATTCTCTGTATTGTTTTTCCTTGAATTAAAACATGCACCAGGCCCACTGTTGCCCCAGCACCTTTTTAGCTCCCATCATGTCTCAACCTTGATCCAAGAGAGACATTTTCAGGTCTGTGCCTGTAGAAAGGGTGTCTGTGTGTGCAGGATATTTAGTAGTGAATGACAAAGTCCAGGCCAGGACTCCAAGCTGAGCCCTGTTCCCACATGGGGCTGGATGCCATCTGGGCTGTCACACAGAGGCCATCACTGCTGGTAAATCAGGTGACACCATCCACAGGAGATTGTTGTGTCACAGGAAACCCCTGGGAGGGATCCCCAGAATCCCAGAGTAGCTTTGGGGATGCAAAGCTACACCTGTCTCTAATTCAGGATGTTTTTGTGGATGTGCCAGTGACTGGAATTATTTTAAATGCTGTTTCTCTGTCACAATTGTGAGTGTCCAACCAGGTCACTGACCATTGGACACAACCCAGTTGGAGCTTCTTTAAAGCTTTGTCCACATGTTTAATTTTTCTGTTCCTGTCTCTCAACCTGTACTGACAATATTTACATTGTCATGATTGAATTCCTTTCACCTCAACATTTGCCTGGTAGCAAAGGTGATTTCTACCTAACCAGAGCACATTTGAGTCTTTCTATTCCTCTGGGAATGGTCTCACCTCAGTGTGGGATTCAGCTCTATCCAAGGCATAGGGAGCTGCTTTTTCCTGACACCACAGGGGAAGGTTTGGAGCTGCAAACACATGCCAAGGTGCAAGAAATACCTTTTAGGCACTGACATCAGCCAGGCAGCTCTGGGAGAATGTTGGGTTCTCCCAGAAGTTTGTAGGTGACTCTGAAAAAGGAGGGAGAGAGACTTTTTATATGGACAGATAGTGACAGGACAAGGGGCAATGATTTTAAACTGCCAGAGGGCAGGGTTAGATTGGATATTAAAGATAAACTCTTCCCTGTGAGGGTGGTAGGGCCCTGGCACAGGCTGCCCAGAGCAGCCGTGGCTGCCCCATCCTTGGAGATGTCCAAGGCCAGGTTGGACAGGGCTTGAAGCACCCTGGGCTGGTGGGAGGTGTCCCTGCCCAGGGCAGGGGGTGGGATGAGATGGTCTTTAAGGTTCCTTCCAACTCAAACCGTTCTGTGGTTCTATGATTCCATGATCTAGGGATGAAGGCATTTGGTCTTCTGCTGAAGGTCCCATAGGATTTCTGGCAGAGTTAAGGGGTGAGATCAAATCTCCATGTTTCACTCCACAGCACAAGCCTGGCCAGGTCCCTCTCATGCAGAGAACAGATGACACAGACTCCCACACAGGAGTCCCTCTCCCTCAGGTTTTTTTGCCTTTAAAAAGGTGGACTCCTCCGTCCATTTTAGGAGCAGAGCGTATGTGACCATCAGCAGGAGAGGGTGTGCTGCCAGCAGTGATGTGTGTGAGCCCTGGGACATGCCCTGGGCCACAGAGAGCTCAGCACAACTCAGCACACGCAGGAGCTCCACTGACAGAGTGCCAGGCAAACAGAGGAGCTGGTGTGAGAGGACACCAGCATGATCAGAGCGTTGCAGAAAACAGGGGAACAAATGTGCAGGCAGAAGACTTTCCAGGCCAGCCTTGCTGGCTTGAGAAAGACGAGGTCCCATAATGTCACTTCTGTGAGCGTCTCTCTGATAACTGGGTGAGAGGAGGAGAGGCACAAAGGCTTCAGAGAGAGAATGAAGGAAATGCAGTTTGACACTGAACCTGAGAGAGGAAGAATGCCCCAGGGAGGCCTTGGATGGACTTCTACAGAGGTGAAGCTGAGTTGGCAAGGAAACCTCACAGGGCAGGTGAGCTCATGCTCTGCCCAAGTCATGTGCAGTTTGCTATCCCCCACGGAGAGGTGGCAGCTCCATGGGCACACTCAAGGGCTCAGGTGGGGTGTTTCTGTCAGTGTCCAAAGCCAAAGAAATCCAACAGAAAGCTAACAACCATCCTCTGTCTGCAGCAGGTCACAGGAGCAGGGTATCAGCGGGACTGAGGTGGTTGTTTCAGGAGCTTGATGGGCTTTGAGCCACCACAGCAAACACAGAAAATCCTGAGTAAGACATTTGACTGTGCATTGCAGGTGCAGTACAACACAGGTTATGGCTGAGCAGCACAGCCCTTGTGAGCAGCTTGTCACCACCAGAGACACCCCTGTATCCTCCCCAGAGGGTGGTAACAGCCCCACAGTGCAGCCACCTGAGTGGTACCTGCCAGTCCAAACGCCTGGTACTCTCACACTGATTTCTTTGCACAACTACACTTTGAGCCCGATTCTACAGGTGGCCTCTTCCTCCAGCTCTGCCCTTTAGTTTCTAATTTTGAAGGAAGTTGAGGGTTTTAGTCCCTTCCTGGGGGTGTCCATGCTTTGTTGGTTGGTAATAGGAGCATCACACAGTCAGTGTGGGATGGCTCAGAAGGCACTTGATGGAAAAGGACAATCACTCATAGTTCATACAGCCCTGAAGACACCAAAACTGCTGTAAGTGCTCTTTAAAATCTTTATGAAATGTGTGAGAAATACAGTGACTTTCAGTTAATTCAATTGCAGGAGAATTTGAACTTCGAGCTAATTCAATCAAAATTCCTGAAATAAAACCATTTGCATTCCTGACACAAATCCATTTTCACTCTATTTCTGCTGGGCTGATGGGGATATAATGACTTTTCATTTAGAGGCCACTTCACAGCTAATTTTTTTCCTGGTTTTGCTTAACTGTCTATAAATATTCACACACTTGTGCTACAAATTTCTGCCTCAATTTATAACATTTCCTTGCACAGAATGAGTCCTTATAGAAGAAATCCCCAAGTGCAGGCAAAGGGTTTGGGAGCTCTGCCTGCTGAGCTGCAGCCAAGCTGATGCTCCCAGCTCGTTCTGTTGGACATTCCTGCACTCAGGGGCAGACTGAGGTGTCAGCAGGTTGTAAACCCAAATCCTTGCTGAGAAGAGACCAACTTTATGGAAGTCATGAAAGCATAAAGAGCTCAAAGGGGCTGAGGGTGCGAAAAGAGAGGCAGCATCTGCTGAGCTCCCGCACCTGGGCAGGGATGCTGAGAGCTCAGCTGGTATTCACACCCCACTGGCACACCCCAGAGCAGAGGGCAGCTGATTTATTGGTTTCAGTCAGCAGGAGCACATGGATCAGGACAGAAGGGCAACTCTGTGCAAGCTCTCCTGGGTTGTTTGCAGGTATAAACCAGTGCCATCCACTGCCTGTGTCGAGGAGAAAGGGAGTAGTGAGTGGCCCGTGGGAACATCAGGAGTGTGAACTCAGCGATATTCGCCCCAGGGGGAACCCTTTGCATTTTTATTTGATCTCTTCCTCTTGATCTCTCTAGCATAAGGCTGAGCAGGGCCTTAGGAATGCAGGGAGAGCAGGGGATGTGCCATGGGGGCAGATCAGAGAGCAGCCTTTGTCCCTGCTCTGCCCGGGGCTGTGCTCCTGCTGGGCTTGCACGGGGCAGGCTGGATGGGCCACAGGAATTTTAATCCCGAATCACTTCCACATTCCTTCCAGCCTGGCAGAGCATTCTGCTGAGGCATCAACTGCCTTGTCCAGCTCAGCCTGTCCGACACCTGATAAGTTAATTGAGGATTTAATTGAAGAATTAATTGAGGCATTCTGCTGGTTACCACAACACAGTCAGCTGCCCAGAGCTGGAGCTTTCCAGTCCTTTGGACTCAGTCCTGCAAACAACCAAAAACCATCAACATCCTTGGAAATCCCTGGAGTGGTGGCTGCTGGAAACCTGAGGGATCAGGACCCTTTTTCCAGCCTTTGGGTGCTGTTCTGCTCAGCCTAAGGGAGAAAGTTCACTTTGGAAGAGAAAGTGCTGCAAAGTCTTCTTTCCTATGTGTCCTGGATGTGCAGTTGCAGCTGGTTGTGCTGTTCATTAGCTCTGATTTTGGCATTTGTTGTGGTGGCCTGGGAAGATGTTCAACTTTTGTTGGCAAAACCATGTAATACCCAGAGAGATTTCAATCTTCCTTCAGTGCATTGGTGCCCACTGGAGCTGTAAGAGGTTGTGCACCTGAAAGGTAATAATTGCACTTTGGTTAAATTTGAGTTCCTGAACTATAACATATAAAACCAAAAACTTGACAGATTTATCTCTAACTCTCTATGGCTCATTCTTGTTTTCTTCAAATTTGTGTGAATGGGAATAAGGTAACAGGAAAGTCATGGGACAAGGGGGTAGGGGCAGGTCTGCATTTCCACAGAATCAGAATCCCAGAATGGTTTGGGTTGGAAGGGACCTCAAAGACCACCTCATCTTGATGAGACCATGGGCAGGGACATCCTCTGCTATCCCAGGTTGCTCCAAACCCTGTCCAACCTGGCCTTGGACACTTCCAGGGATGGGGCAGCCACAGCTTCTCTGGGCAACCTGTGCCAGAGCCTCCCCACCCTCACAGGGAAGAATTCCTTCCGATTATCCCACCTAACCCTGCCCTCTGGCAGTGGGAAGCCATTCCCCCTTGTCTTGTAACTCCAGGCCTTTATCCAAAGTCCCTCTTCAGCCCTCCTATAAACCCCTTTTCCCCTTTATTAGACTTCTGTTCTCCTTTGTTTCCTTTTTTTCCCCCTCCCATTCCTAAATTCTTAAGGAGCTATAAACAAGGAGCAGACATTGGAACTTACCAGATCTCTGCCATGGTAACTCACCTGTTTAAGGTAAGTTGACCCCAGAGGTGTTTTGTCAGAATTAAATCCTATGTCCTTGTAGAGAGCACATTATTCAAAGTGCCAACAGGCTTTTCATATCTAAAGTTGTGTTGTCCTTCCAGCCAAATAAAGGTCTCACTGCTCTTGCCACAGCTCCAGACACCATCCCCAACTATATGAATCTGAATGATCCAAACCCATTTTCTCTTCCAGAAAGTGGAAAATGAAAACCTTGAGAGAATGTTTGTGGGCTCTTGCTGTGAGGCTCAGCTCAGGTGATGAACAGCCCCTCTAGGGTGAGCAGAGAGGGAGGTCAAGGGGATGTGGCAGCAGAATAAATGACCCTGGGAGATGTTGTCAATAGGCCTTTAGTTCAGTCTCCTGCTCACAGCATGGTCAGCTACAGGATGAATGAATGTCCACAGATGCCCGTGTGTGGCAGAGAGTGGATGGCCAAGGAAGAGACCAGTGATCCCAGTCAGGTGCCAACCAGCAGTGAGCCAGTCTGGATTTGAGGTGCCTCTGAGGTGCACTCTGCCCATGGTCCCTGACTGAGCAGATACTTCATTACACCCATGCAGCTGGTCTGGGTCTAACCAAAACTTCATTTTAACATCCTCTCTTCATAGAAAAGAACAGCAGATTCCCAGGAGAGACACCCCTGAATGCTCCAACTTCCCACAGTCTGGAGTTCAGCAAGGTCCCAAGCCTAAATAAAGTGTTACCTTTCTCTGGTAGCTATTACTTCATCATTGCTTCAGTTGAAAAGTTAAACTAAGTGGAATATTTCCTCTGAAAGGAAGTGAGACAAGCAGTGGCGTGCCAGGGAATGCAACCTGAATGCTCCAGCCATGGCAAAGGTTTCACAATCCTACTGAGACATCAGAGAACCCACAGTGAACAAAACCACTTCAGAAACCAGGTGCTCCTACAACAATGTGAGTTATTCAGGGTCCAATATGTAGCTGTGGATCCTCAGCAATTTCAGCTGCATATCCCCTGGTGTCTTTCCTGTTGCCCCTTGTAATGTCATGGAATTACAGAATGGTTTGGGTTGGAAAGCACCTTAAAGCACATCTCATTCCAAACCCTCTGCCATGGGCAGGGACACCTTCCACTAGCCCAGGTTGCTCCAAGCCCTGTACAACCTGGCCTTGGACACTTCCAGGGATGGGGCAGCCACAGCTTCTCTGGGCAACCTGTGCCAGGGCCTGCCCACCCTCATCTGCCACTAGCAAAAAGATTTTGGCTCTGTTGTTTTTGTAACTCCAACTCAAGTGTCCCCGTGCTGCCATCAGATTGTCCCCTACCCTCTCCTCTGGACCAATGCAGCCCAGACTCCTTGGCCTCTCCTTGTTGGACATGTGCCCCAGGCCCCTTGGTCTCCCTTTACTGGCCCCTCTCTGGGTTCCCCACACCCTCTCCACAGTCCAGCACCAGATACAGCATTTCAGGTGTGACTTCAGCAGTGCTGAGGAAGGGGGTGGTCACTGGGCTCCACTTGGAGCTCTGGCCATGTTGCACCAGGGTGACACGGTGGTTCCCTCTCCTGCAGGGAGCTCACCCTGTGGGGTGACACCACCCTCGTGCCCACTGTAACACCCAGACCCTTCCCAGGCTGGCTCTCATCCTGCTGGTCTGACCCAGGGAGGGGAGTATTTTGCCCCACAAGTTGGCAGCTATCCTTAGGTGAGGTTTCTGCTGCCCCCCTGCAAGGTCCCATTGCCAGGATCTCTGTGGGGTGATCCCACCTTTGATCCAACAGCAACAACCCCTAATTCTGGGTCATGCATTTGCTGGGAGTGAGCTCTGTGCCACCATTCCGAGCCCCTCTGTGCCCCTGGAGGCACACACTCCTCACTGCCCACCCTGTCAGTCTGTGCTGAGGACTGTGAAGTCCAGTGTTTGGCCAGTTCTCAGCCACCCTCGTGCAGCTGTGCCCAGCGTGCAGTGGAAGGCTGTGGTGGTGCCCAAGCACGACTTGCCCTTGGTAAACCCGTTCTGGTTCTTTGTGGTTGCTTCTCCATCCTTCACACATTTGGATAAGGACTCCAAGAGGACATGCTCCATGACTTATCCAGGCATTGAGAGGAGACTGGCACACAGTTCCCCAGTCCTCTTCTTGCCCCAGCTGATGCAATTCAGCAGGAGTGTAAAACCCTGCCCAACTCTGTCCCTGGGCATTTCTTCCAGCTTTGGATCATAAAGGATGATGAACACAGGCAGAGTAGAGCCCCAATGCTCTTCTGGGTTGGAGATGCTTTTCAAACCCAGTCCCGTTGTTTCTGTGTCTCATTCTCTTCAGCTGAGCAGCTGCTGCAGCTGTGCTTGTTCCAAATTGCAGCACGATGTTAATTTTCTCAGATCTGTCTATCGAGGAGGATTTCATTTCAGTTGGCAAAAGACAATGCACTGAAACAGCTACAGCCGAGACAAAGACATAAATTAACATTTGTAAAGGGAGGAAGGGACAAAAGAAATGTTGGTTACAAGGAAGAAAGTGAAACAAAATTGAAATCATTGTCATTGTCTGACTACAAAGGAGAAGGATGCTGGTCCAGAGATGAAGATTCATGCCATGCCCAGTCTGCTGCCTGGGACCAACTCCAGAGGGGGAAGCAGTTTGTGCACATCCACGTGGGAGCAGGGCATGGCTGTCAGCACAGAGGGCTGTGTCACCCACCTCAGTGCAGGAGAAGGGGCTGCTTAAACGGTCCATTCCTGTGGTACTCACCAGCAAAGCTGGGCATACCCGTTTGTTGGGCAGGTTGTTTTAAAATGTTTCCCCAGGAAGAGGGAAGATGCCTCAAATGACTTCCAGGTTGAGTTGCAAACTCCTGACGATCCCTAATCTTCACTCATTGCTGGGAGGTGGTGGATTAGTTGGGAGCAGACCTAACCCTGACCTGGGAGAAAGTTACTCCTACCTTGAACTGTTGTCTAGTGAAAATACACATTCCTCCTCCTTTTATTTCCAGGAGGTCTCAGAGGGCTCTGTGGTCCCATTGAAGTCCCTGTAGTCACATCTACAGCAAGCCCCACCCTTCTGAGCCTGTCCTGTGCTCCTGCCCTCTGTGGGCTCCATTTGATTGTGAGGACCTTTCCTTTGTGCCTCTGGGAAGACTGAAATGGGCCTGAGGATGATGATCTAGAGTCCTTCTCTGGGCTGGCTTGTGCCTTGTATATCCCCTCTCTGCAGTGTTAAAAACTACCATAGGAGTATGTGCTCCTTACCATGACTGCCTCGTTCTTCACAAAGAGGGACTTTGGACATGGGCACAGAGTGACAGGACAAGAGTAAAGGCCTTCACACTTGCCAGAGGGCAGGGTTAGATGGATATTAGGAGGAAACTCTTCCCTGTGAGGGTGGGCAGGCCCTGGCACAGGTTGTCCAGAGAAGCTGTGGCAGCCCCATCCCTGGGAGTGTCCAAGGCTAAGCTAGACTGTGTTGGAGCAACTTTGTCTAATGGAAAGTGTCCCTGTCCATGGCAGGGAGTTGGAATGAGATGAGGTTTAAAGTCCCTTCCATCCCAAATCACTCTGGGATTCTATGATTTTCTCCAGAAATTTAAACCCTGGTATTCTGAGGGGAAGAGGTCACCGTGAGCCACTGGGACAGATGGAAGGGTTTACCCCAACTGCAGCTCTTACTGTAGCCAACTCCTCCTCAGGGAGCAGCTAAACAGGTACAGGCAGGTGGACTAGATCCTGGGATTGAGGCCTACAGACCAGGAGCTGCAGCGCTCAGGGACGTGCCTACAGCCACTGTGGTCCCCAGGACATGAGTTTGGGGCACGGAGAGGAGGCTGTGCCTGTCCTGGCATGGATGTCACACAAATCCTGGTAACACCTTTCCCACTCAGAATGTGGTGACCAGTGAGAAGGCAGTTCTTGGTGTCCTGCCCATCCCAGCCTGCTCTGCTGGCCTGGGTGGCAAGAGCTCACCAGATGCACAGTCCTGGAGCAGGTGCTTCATCTGTTCCAGGAGGAACACCTGGAAATTGGGGGTTCACTGCAAAACGCAACACAATTCGTTTTTCCAGTCTGGGATGGTTATGCTCTGTCCATCTCAGATGACAACCAATCATTGCTCTAATTTAGAGATGATGCTTACATTACTTTTCCTGGAGACACCATCAGATGTCCCTGGCCAGTGGTGGTGTTTTGGTGAGGAGAAACCATTCCAGGCTAAGATCCACACTGGACATGAGCAGACTGATGTGGGGATCATGGTGAAGTGCAATTGCACTGTCTGGAGATCTTAATCCCATCTCCCTGTCTGGAGCTGACTCGTGGCTCTGCCTGGAGCTGTTGCACAGCAGGGACCTTCACAGTCCTGAAGTAAAGGAAAACTTTGGGACCTCCAAAAAAACATGTCTTTTGTTTCAAGAAGATGAAACAATTCTTCAGATGGCAGCTACTACCTGTAACTCAGGCAGTTCCCCAGTAGCAGGCACAGGGAAAGCTCAGCCACAGGCCAGATCTGAGGATATTCTGAGGCTGGGAATCAGCTTTGCAGGAACCACAGGGACTCATTTACAAGTAATGAATCATGAAACAGCAGGAAGCGATTGCGCCAAGAGAAAGTGTGAGCTCTGCAATTAACTCCGGAGTGCTGAGGTGAATAACAAAGCGCTGCCACACCAAGGCAGAAAGCAAGTCTCCAAGCTGGGAGTGTTACAAGACTCATTTCTATTAGCCACAGTTTTTCCAAGCAACTTTTAGTCAAAGAAATTGCTACTTTCTCTTGAACAGAAACAAATCCCACGTGCATATATTTATCAGGCAAAACAGCTGACAGCTTTTTACTCAAATTTAAATTTATGAGTGACCCAGATCAGCAAAACCCAGGAAACCATCTCCTTGAAGAGTCCCAATGGTAACTCCTGAGCTGAGCCAAGGTGAGCAGCAGGTATCAGATAAGCTCATGGGGCAGGTGAAGGATGAGTTTCCACTATGTAAGAGACACTGGTGGGTTATCAGATTACAACGAAGATGAAGGAAAACATGTGTTATTAATTACCCCCTTAGTATGGGGAGGGGTTGGAGGTTCAGGTGAGAAGGCAAGAGACTCAGGACAGCACAACCTGTGGGTGGCAGAGCCACCACCAGCACAACTCAGAGCTGGAGCACAGGAGGGTGTGTGCTGCTGCCAGCTCTGTTATGGACACGTGGTTTCACATTGCCTGGGAAGTGAGAGTGCTCTTTGTATGGAGCTTGGAGATAGAGGCAAAACTGCTATTTCAGGACAACTATGTATTATTAATATCACCCAAGTCCCAGTAAATCCATCGTCTTTGTCTGAGGCACTGTGCCAGGAGCAACAATGTCCCAGCAGCTGGCTCCCCTGCAATTCCAAGTGCAGTCATGGGGAAGAGAGGAAATTTCTCCAGAAAACATGAAGTTCAGCTGATAAGTCCATGTTTTGTGTTCCTTTCTTCCATTTCCTATAACCCCAGAAACATGAATTAGCATAAACCAAGCTGAGGTCTCTCCTGGGTTAAAGGTCAGTGTTACCAAACTGTCTTGGAGAGGAGGCATCAGACACTGTCACCCTCTGGACAAAGGGATGGAGCCCAGCTGGGACCCCACAGCCTCGCTGGGTCCAGTGAAGATCCCATGGGTCCTGCAGAGTGCACCCCTGCCCTCAGCCCAGACATAGCCCAGGGCTTTACCTGCTGCCCCTTTCCTCCTGGTCTCTAGCCAAGAAGTTTGGGTCACTCTGGCCCTTCCCATGCCCCTTTTGCTGGAAACTTCAGAGGAGCTGCTCTCCTTCCACCTGTGCCTCTCACATGGAATAACTGGAACAGACACAGAAGGAGCAGGAGGAGCAGAGACTGTGTCTCCTTGTGGCCCTGGTGCAACAGCCCCCCTGAGAGCCATCAGTTCACATGTGCAGTTCCAGTATTTGCCTGGGCACTGTGAATAACCCCAAATGCCAGTTGGCTGGAACAATTACTGCCAAGCATGCAAAGGATGGAAGGCACAGCCAGAGGCACAGCTGGAAACTTGGTGGAAGTAAGTGTTCAAGAGAGCTGAGCAGGAACCATGAGTGGTCTTGGCATTTGCGGCCTCAGCATTTGTGAGGGGACAGCAGGACTGTCACACCCAGTTCATCACATCAGCTCGTGCTGCTCATGCACTGTCTCTCTACCCCAGTGACCCCACCATGCTCACTCCTGGTCCAGAGCTGCTGCAGGACAGGTGCTGGGGGTTGGAAATGCCCTCTTCCCTTTGGATTGTTTCCAAAGTGGTGATGTCCCACACCCAGCATCTAGAGATCATCATTCCTTTGAGTTTGTTTTCTCTCTCTGCTTCTTCTCTGACCTCTTTTTGTTTTCTTTGCGCCTCTTGCTGGTTTCCCAGACCCGTGAAGGAAACAGATCAAACAGATGGGTGCTCTGGGCTTGTCTCCAGAGGGCTGGGAAAGCTGAGTTGGGCAGAGGAGGGGAGGTGGTGCCTGTCAGTGTGAGGCACCAAACCCCTGTGCAGATGCTGTCACTGAGCAGCAAAGCAGCCTCACTCGCTGTGGCTTAATCCCCTGACCTCAGACCTGTGTCACTGCAGCCACAGGAGTAATTCTGGCTGTTCACATGGGTCAGTAGCTAGACAAGGACTTGACTTGGATTTTCCCAAAGGGTCACACGGTTATTTGCTAATCAGTGGTAGCATAAACACTGCCAGGCTCCTCATGGGTCACTGCTGGGGACAGGCTAAACAAACCATCACCAGATGACAAACAGCATGGGTGAGTGGATGAGACTTGAAACAACTGTATTGGAGTCCGGAGTCTATGCCTGGAGGGGTTTCAGAGCTTGTGAAATGGAGAGGTAGTTAGCTGGGAGGTTTGGACCTCAGCCTGGGTCCTAACCAGGACAGGAGGGTGCACATGCCATGGACCCTGTGTGAGCACATGAGCTTGAATTCAGCAGGGATAGGATGAGTCTCCTCTTCCCTCAGGCTCGCTGTGTTGGGCACTGCTCCAGGGAGGCTGCTCACAGCTACACTTCAGCAACTGCTCTGCTTGGCCTGTTATGTGTGTCTGTTTAGCTGGAGCTACCTGGAGATGCCACCTCAGCTGCCCTGGCAGAGAGCAGCAGTCACGGAGGAGTGAACCGCTCACAGCAGCAGCACAGAGGGAACCTGAGCTCCCAGCTGGCACCTGCAGAAGGTGGTCGGTGTTTGTGGTTCTTGATGTCTCCCTCCCTTCCACCCATGTCCTCAGCCACGGCACAGTAAAATACAGGAGTGAGTCTGGCCCAGAGTCACCGAGCTCTGTGACAGCTGCTGGGATGGGGTGACCCAAATGTCACTGACACAGGGAACATGAGATCGAGGGCACAGCCTGGGCCACATGTGAGATTCCTTGCTGAAGAACCTAGAGAGGTGACACACCAGCAAAGTCCGTGTTGTCCAGAGCAGTGTGAGCAAGAACTTCACAATATCAAAGTTTTTAACTGTTCTCCCTTACAAATCAACAAATGACAGAGTTACAGAATATCCTGAGTTGGAAGGGATCCATAAGGATCATCAGTCCAACTCCTGGCCCTACACAGACACACCAAAAATCCCACCCTGTCCCCCAGAGCATTGTCCAAACCCTCCTGCAGCTCTGGCAGCCTTGGGGCCGTGCCCACTGCCCTGGGGAGCCTGGTCAGTGCCCACCACCCTCTGGGGGAAGAAGCTTTTGCTGAGATCCAACCTGAGCCTGCCCTGGCACAGCTCCAGCTGCTCTCTCAGGTCCTGTCACAGGTCACAGAGAGCAAAGATTGGAGCTGCCCCTCAGGATTGGGAGGGTGCTGTTGGACTGCAGGGGTGCTGTGGGACTGGGGGTGCTGTGGGGCTGCTGCCTCATAACATCAATGCCAGATAGGTCAGTGCTGGAGGGATCAACAGGTTCTTGTTGGGCTTCTGGTTTGTCCCTGATCCCTCTCCTGCCACACCAAGGCAGGAACGATGAGGAGAGATGGGAGGAGAGAAGGTGAGGAGAGGATTTCTTGTAGGGGGAGGTAGCAGGGAGACTCATTGCAGGATGACTGGATATTTCTGCAAGAGAGATCTGTGGGTCCTACCTGGAGCAAAGAGAACAGAGAGCATCAGTGCAAGGACCCAGAGTGCCAGCCTTTCCCATGGGCATCCTGCTCTGACCAGGGGCACTCTCCTCACCCTGGAGCTGAGTCCTCAGGGCTGTCCCACAGGTTGAGGCAGGGCAGTGAGGCGGCAAGGGAGGAATCTGCCTTCCCATTACCAGTCCCCACTGTCAGCCAGAAAGGAAGGAATTCAGGATTCAAGAGTCCACAGAGAAAGGAAGTGAAAATGAAAAACTCAGTGAAGAAAAGTCTCCCTGGTGAAGGGTAAGTCCTGCCTTCCTCACTCCCTTTCCATGGAAGCTTGGAGATGCTGCTGCCATTAGCCCTGGGGGGATGTGCAGCATGGCAGAAAGGAAGGAGCAGAACCGTGCAGGAAATTGTCCTGGAGGAGAGGGATGGCAGAGAAGGGATTGCATTATGATTCCACCTGCCATCCCTTCAGGCTGCCAGTGATGACAAGGGGACATCGCTGCTGCCCAAACAGCCATCACCTGCCCAGGAGCTGAGCCAGCAGGGCTGGGTGGGAGCCAGAGGGCTCCTGCCTGGACTCTGCAAGTTTTGCCACCACCTGGGCTGTTTCTCACCAACAGCCAACCAACCAAGCTGGCTGGGAGCAAAACCTGCTTCTGATTTCCAGAGCAAGCACCTTCGATCTGGAAAAGTCCAAGGGACTCTGCCAGCTTCCCAGGAAGCCATTTGCATGGAGAGGCTGTGAGGGCTCTCAGTGAGCCTCTGTGGGAACCAGGGAACCTCCTTGTCCAGGTGGGACCACAGAGACTGAGCTGATAACGCAGAAGGTAAGAACAGCCCCACCAGCTGAAAGGGCTGATGTGTTTCCACAGGAACAAGGGTCACACAGGACCTCTCTGGTGCCACAAGGTGACCCACTTTACCAGCATCTGCTGAAGTGGGAGGAGAGGACGGGGTGTGTGCACACAGGCACATGTGTGTGCAAGAGGGGCACAGAGAGGAGACAGGTCACCCTGTGGTGGTTTATCTGCGTGGTATCAGCATTCAGTTCCTTTTCCCCCATAAAGCAGCATAGTACTGCACTTGCCAAGGGGTTGTCACCTCCTGGTTGAATGCCCTTCTGAATGGGACTGCTGGGAGCTGCCTGTCTGTCACGAACTGGACCCTCACCAACACAGAACTGGGAGCCACTGCCATCCCAAAGGGTAATATGATGCTATTATGGATGTAGGAACCAAGAGATCTGATCAAAGTTGTGTTCAGTGACTGAGGAATTCTGCTCTCCACGGTGCTCCAGAGGAGCCAGGAAGGATTTCACGGTGGTGGGTTATGAAATAACAGAATCACAGAATGTTTTGAGTTGGAAGGGACCTTGAAGTTCATTTTGTTCCACCCCTTGCCATGGACAGGGACACTTTCTACTAGAACAGGTTGCTCCAAGCCCAGTCCAAAGTGACCTTGAACACTTCCAGGCATGGGGCATCTTCTCTGGACAATAATAATCCCTGTGAGAAATAATTTCCTCTCTTCCCTCTGCAAGCTACTTTACACCCAGTGATTTAGGACTAATGTTTTTATATTGCTGTCAAATAAAATTATGAAATATGATCAAGATATGTAACATCTTGATTTTACCTTTTTCTTTCTTCAGAAATCCTGGGATTGGTGTGGTAAACAGTGATGGATCTTTTTACTCTCTCTTCCATGCTGATCACTTCTGGTCTGTCCTGGGTTTGCTGCTTTCCTTGACCCCCTGTTGCACTCTGTAGCTCAGTGTTCCACCACTGACAGCAAACACAGAAGCAAAACAGTCCTTAAGTTCAGGTTTCTGGAGATGACCCCTAAGAACTTTCTCAAAACACAAGTGATGGGAAAGAATCACAGATTGATGAAACGCTTGCAGAGGAAGAGGCTGTGGCAGCACACAGGGCTGGGGGCGAGGGGGGAACGGTAGCGCTGGGTGGGCGCAGGGATGGTTACCCCGTGAGCAGCTGCAGGGAGGGAGTTTAGAGTCAGATCTGCTTTGCCTCTCGGTCACTCTGCCAGCGTGGGGCTGAAGAAGCAGCAATGTTGTTCTGCCACCGGTTTGGGGGTGAAAAGCCTCTTAAATCAAGCAAATACCAAAGGGCAGAGAGCACCGAGTGCCCCGTGCAAGCCCAGGGCTCGCTGCCCCCATCCCCAGGTCCAGCCCACTCCCTGCCCCCTGCCAGGACCTGCAATCTGCAGCACAGGCACCTCAGGTTTCCAGGCTGAATCTACAAGGGCAACATTGACCTAATTAGTCTCTGCACCAAACGGGAGGGGAAGACTTGCTGCCGTATGTTAGGTACGAAATCTTCTCCCTCTCCTTTCGCTCTCCTGGCCCCCGGGACTCATCCCAGGCAGGTGCATCTTTGATTGCAGCAGGTTTTGAATCCTCTCCCCTCTCCTTGCGGGGATGCCACATGCTGTCTTCTGACCTCGTTATCTTCTCCTCCTGTTCCACTTCCCCGCTCTGCTCTCCCAGCCTCACCGATGTGCTAATTACCACAAAGCAATCTGCACGAGCGGGGTGAGGGGGGCGGGGCGAGGAGGGACGGATGCGCTCGGAGAGTCGTGGGGGATGGAGCGAACTGGGGGAGCAGGAGCTGAGTACAGCAACGCTGATGTGGGAGCTCACACCAGGCTCTGCCCCTGCAGGGGTTGGTGCCAAGTGTGACACACGGGTGTGCAAGGGACAAGGTGCTCCCACATGGGGGGTCTGCACAGTGGGCTGTGCTGCCAGACCATAGGGCCAGCTGTGGGGTCCCACACCTCTGCAGTGGCTCGTGGGGTCTTTGACAGGGTGTGCTCCATCCAAGAGCACTGATGTGCTGTGCAGGATGAACCTCCAAGGCTGATCTTCACCAGTTATGCATCTTCACTCAGCTCCAAATTCCCCTTGGACTGACTCCTGCAGGCAGACAAGGCAGGGCTGCCAGTCTGTCTGTGGGCAGGCCTGGTGCCAGGTCCCTCAGGCCACATGTGGACAGGGCAGGCATGAGCTGGCTCTGGGGAGAGCTATGGAGCTGAGCTCTGTGCACTGCTGCTCCCAGATCATGCTGTGAGGGAAAGGTGAGTGTTCACCCCAGGACTGTACCCCTACCAAAGGCAGTCAATGGCCTTGACTTCTCCACAGACAGAGCAGGCATGTTCTTAGAGCATGGGCAGAGGTCCATCAGAGGTTCATTCCTCCAGCACTGGTTGAAAGTGAGGAAACTATAGGGGGCTTGAGGTTTGGGTTAGTTGTCTCCAGATGGAATGACAAGATTTTCCTCTTCCTTAATCAGTGAGAGAGAGCTCAAAATGGAGAGAGGAAAACCAGCAATTAAGGAAACAACCAGATCCTGATGCCCTTTGCCTTGCCATAAAATCTAAAGCAAACCTGTTATGGCTGGTGGGATTGGATGTACACAGAGCCAGTGTGAGTGCAATTAATGTCAGCTTCACTGAACAAAAAGCAAGACAAAGGAAGAGATAAGCCAGTTCCCCTGACTGTGTCTGAGGGGTGATCGAGGGAGAGGGGCAGTGGGTGATTCTCAGGAAGGACATCCTCGTGGTGAAGTCTGTTGGAAGTATGGAAAGCCATCAGGTGCCACCTCACCCAAAGTGCAAAGCCACGCTGCCATTGGGATGGTGCCTTTGGGGTCTCACCACTCCTGCACGTGTCCATGACTTGTGTGATCCCAGCTGATGCTTCTGTCTTGTTTCTAATTTCAGATATTGTCAGGACCCAGATCAGAAAGGAATCAAGTGCATGAAGAGCAACCACAGGGCTCAGCTGGGGTCTCATGTTTTCCTGGTGTTCCTTGGATTTAATACTCATGTCACGTTTCGACTGCAGAAGCTCCTGGATTAATCCACCCTCAGTCTCTGAATTCACCTGAGGGTGCATTTTGCTGGGAGAGCCTGTGTCTGCCCTTCAGGGCTGACCCACCTTTTGGCAGTGTTTGAAGGAAGTGCCTTTGGTCTCTGCTCCTATTCACCATCCTTGTCTTTCAAAACTTTCCATTGTTCTCTTTCTTCTCTTTTTGCTCCTACTTTAACTACCTGGTTAATGGACCCCCTACCAGTCTCTACCCTTCTTAGACCTTTTCGCATATCACATGCTATGTGAAAAGCAAAGGTTGTTCCATCTGCCTGCATGTACTCACACTCACTTCTCATCTCACTTATTTTGGGTCTTGTTTTCTTTCTGTTCATTTATACTCTCTTCTGCAGCTCTAGAACTGTGGGCCACATTCAGTGGTGGTAGAACCAAGCCTGACCCACTGGTGCACAGTTGCTGGAAGCTCTGGCACTGTGCACTGGTTCTCTGCCTTTGCTCTTCTTGCATCTTTTCTATTCTGCAAAATAGTCTATGATTCATGTTAAGGTGCTTGCCTGGGATCTGAGCCTCAAACTACTGGCAGCAATTCAGTGGAGGCTTAAAAGGGCTTAAAGAACTGTTGAACCCTGGACTCCTTTTGCTCCTCCCACGAGCCATTCAGCTGTATCTTCCCCCAGCAACCTGCTCAGAGGTCACTGAGGACACTGGGTCTCCTCACCATGGTATTTTGTGCCTGTTCTTACCTGTGTCAGCGCACAATGAAATCCTACAGTTTGTAGCACTTGAGTCCTGCAGGGTCCAAACTGTGCATCACCTCTCACTGGTGACAGGTCAGGTCATCACTAAAAAGCCTTCCTGAGTCAGTGACAACATCCTTATGTGTTTGCAGGGTGGGGGAATCATCCCTGGGGCTTTGGATCCCCCAGGTGGGATGTGCTCTCCCCTGTACCCATTCAAGCTGCTTCCAGACTGAGCCCTGACCCACAGCACAGGCCGTGCTGCCTTCTGATCCTGCTGGGATTGCTCCTGTGCTCCTGAATGTGCCCCTCGCAAAGGCGTCATGGCAGAGCTGCTGCACTCAGTGTATCACTGTTTTCCTCTGTAAACCCACACAACACTTCTAGGAGCAGTGTCCAGGATGCCTCCAAAGACATACCTGCACAGTGGGCACTGTTCCTGGACTGTGCTGGTTTAAAGGTAAACCAACAGGAGAAATGAACAAACTCAAAAAGAGATTACAAGTCAGAGTTACAATTGCATAAAAAGACTACAATAAAAAAATGATAGAGATTAAAAATTCATTTTAACCCACAAACCCAGATCTATAACCCAGCACTCTGGGGCACAAACAAAATGGTGCTCATTGTCCCCTGTGCTGAGTGCCACGTGGTCCTCTTGAGTGCAAAGTAAAAGGAAAGGAAAACCTGTTCGTGAGGACGATGGTCACAGTCTGGTCAAGAGTGGTAGTCACAGTCCTGTTGAGGTTCTGGTCCTCCTCTGGATCCCATGAGTGGTACCAGAAGTCCCTAAACCCCAGATTATATATACTCAGGTTCAGGTGAGAATGTCCAGTACCTCCCCCAGGGTGGGGAGTTTGACAATGGGTGATTTAACTCTGTGAGTCGTGGGGTATTTTGGACTCCTTGATGGCCCATTAGCAGACATGACCCCTCAGGCTGGGTGTGAAGGTGCTGATGCCTCCCCTGAGGGGAGTTATCTGAGTCATTGGTGTGAAGACAGAAACACTTTCCTGTCTCCCAGAGTCCTTTCCCAGCCAGCTCCCACCCTGAGGGGTCAGGTGTGCCCTGGGCAGCTGCTGCCAATGGTCCATTGGGAACAGTTCATGAGAAATGATATAGAGGGCAAAGAATACACAGTTTTGGTCACACCCACACGGTGATAAACCGGTCTGGGCCGCTGTAGCTATGACATTGGACATAAGTTCAAGCTGTTAAAAAAACCTTGAAGCAGCTGTGCCTGCAGAGCAGAGCTCTGGGAAAGTGAGCTGGGAGCAGATCTTCCCATGCAGCAGTGGAAATGTTCAGATCTTGGAGGACATCTTCATGTCCTTGCCAGATGGGATCTTCACCTCTGAGCTGTGTCCTCTTCACCTCGGGGCTTCTTTTCTCCCCTCAGTCACTGGGACTCTCCTACCACTGCAGCAGGAGATGGGTTTGCTCCTTACTCGAGGAGTCTGACCAAGGAGGCAGCTTTTGATCCTTCCTCCAGAGGCTGGAAAATCTGAGAAGGGCACAGAGGCAGGGCTATTAGCCTGAACCAGCTGCTAGCCTGAACCAGCCACAGTATTCATTTGCTGCTGCTCCCAGGCAAGCCCAGGGCACACCAGGCCCCCTGGGATTGCTGCTGACTTGGAGCTCTCTCAACAGCACTGGCTCCATGGTCATGTTAGACCCGCTGCTTCCCTGAAGGTTGAAGAAGCCCATAAAACCTTTCTGTCTGGAAGTGTCAGAGGTCCTGTGGGTCTGCTTTCCACAGCCACCATGCTGATCTGAGACCATGAGGGGCTATGGCTGCTCATCTCCTTGTTGGCTCTGCCACCCAAAGCTGCTGGAATGTGAATGAAGACCCACGGGCAGTGGTGCTGGTGCTGAGCAGAGGTGAACAGGGAGCACCAGGCCCAGCCCTGAGACATCCCTGAAGCCTGATCCATCCCCCGAGGCACAGCCAGGTCAAAACTGTTTCTGGAAGGGGCAGTGGGTGCAAAACACACTTGGGTGGAAGGTGTAGAGATGTCTCACTTTCTCATGATGCTTGAGGAGGAGGTGCTGCTGCAACATTGATATTTTTGGCATGAAAAAGACTTTCTCTTTTTTCATCCCCACTTGTAATGACTCACCTCTGAAGTCCACACTGTGCTGTTTCTTCAGGGGGCTTAGAACTGCCCTGGTAGAGGAAGGGGAGTGTGAGAGCTGTCCAAGGTGGTTTTTGTGCTTTCCACTCTAAGGTAGCAGCACAGAGTGGGATTGCACCACTGTCCTTCATCACCAGTGCATCCCACAGCAGGGAGAGTGCCTGTCTCTCTCCTCACAGGCTCTGGAACTCTGAAAGGACTGAAAGTCCCAACATGATAAATGCCACCAACACCTTAGCTTTGCTCCCTTCAAAATCATTATCTAACAGGCAGCTCTGGAGCTGTCCCACAGACATTTTGGTATTTGGATGCAGGTGAATGGGCGTTGACTCAGCTCTTCCTCCCCACTCAGCTTCCAAAGGGCACATCTACAGCACAGTGTGTTGACAGGTTTATGATAAACCCTCCAGGCCTCTGCAGGACATGATGCTCTTAAACACCTCTGAAGCACGGCCACGTGTCAGAATGAGGGCATGAAGCTTGAGAAGGGGCATCTGACTACTTGAGCTATCCAGGCCAGTGGCAGATCCCTTCAGGTGGACACTGGCACACCCTGCAATGTAAAGATCCACATGAGATACCCTGTGCCACCCTGCAGCTCCTGTTGCTTGTTTGATGAGACCTGTACACTTGTGACAAACAGCAATGGAAGGGCAAAGTCAGCTGTGGTGGTGTGTCAGAGCCAGCAGCCTCTGGGGGGTTGTAGAACACTTTTACTTCAAGGGATTCAGGTGCAGACCTCTGATGCTGATCCCTGGGAAGATCTCCAGCCCTTCTTGGAGAGCTGGAAGTGTCCACAGGACATCACTGCAAGACAGAGAGCTGAAGCCATGGCACAGAAGGTGTGTGAGCCCCTGTGAGGCTGCAGAATGTCCTGACTGCAGTGCCAGGTGCCACCAGCCAGAGCTCAGCCCACCAGTGTCAGAGCTCTGTGGGCATCGTGGCCTCTGCTCTTAGGGGGCTGCTGCAGGTAGATGTGGTCACACATCTGGCCACAATGACAACACAGAAACCCACTGAAAACTGCCCCTGTAGGCTCAGGGCTCATGTGGAGTGTTCCATGGCACTGATCACTCTGCATGTCCCTCATGGGATGGGCTGATGGATCCTTTCATGGCCCAGACCCACCTCCCAAACATGGAGCAAGCCCAGGAAAGCCACTGATTTCCCATCAGCCTGACCTTTGTGAAAATACTTCTGTTAATGCACACACAAACACACAAGGAAACTTCTTGTCCTCTCTCCCATACTGGCCAAACCAGTGACCCCAGGCACATGTACTGGGTCTGGCTGTGCTGGAGCTCATTCTCTGCACTAACAGCTCAGGTGCTGTTGTGCTGGGTTGGTGCCCAAAGCAGGGCTCACAGCACCCCAGGGCTCAGCTCTGCTGGGCCAGCCCTGCACACAGCCCAGCTCTGCTCTGTCCTCATGGGCACCCTTAGGTTGGGGGGGCACAGGGAGCTGGGAGGGGGCACAGCTGGCACTCCACTGCCCAAGGGATATCCCAGCCCATGGGGCACCATGCTCAGCATGTAAAGCTGGGGGAAGGAGGAGCAGGGGTGTGTGGAGTGCTGGTGTGTGTTGTCCCCAGTCACCGTCCCCTGGGACAGAGCCTGGCTCTCCTGGGGGTGCTGAGCACCTGCCTGCAGTGGGGAGCAGTGACTGAGAGCCTGCTTGGCCCTGCACCCACAGCTTTTGTTTCCTCTGTTAGACTGTCTGTACCTCAGCCCACCAGTTTTCAGCCCTTCACCCTTCTGTTTCTCTCCCTCATCCCACTGTGGGGGTGAATGAGTGAATTGCTGGGGGGCTCAGCTGCCCCCAAGACAACCCACTACAGAGTGGATTTTCTGCTCCCTCAATGGTGCCCTGCATGTGCTGACTCTCTGTGTGATGGTTATGGAGTGCTGACAACACTATCCAATTTTTATGAACACACAGCTGCATTTAAACACATTTTTTTTCTTCTTGTCTTCCACTTGTAGGTTTTTCTTTTCAAATATTCACTTGATTTTCCTCTTCTCTTCCAACCAGCCTGTTTCAACGCATAGACAAGAACCTCCGTGGTGTCCCTGTGAAGGTGCTGGAGACAGGCTCTCCCAAACCAGAGCCTGTCATTGCCTTTTTGTCATTTGTCCCAGACCTGTGTGCAAGGTGGAAAATGAGTGACAACTGTACTGCTTGAAATTGGGGAGATCACACAATGCTGGTTTGCCCCATCTACTGCAAGATTTCCTTGGACTTCTCTGTCAAACACCCAGGCTTTAAAAATCAGAAATTCACAGCAGATCCTTCCATAAGTGAACCATGGATTTCAGTCAAAAGCAGGAGGATGAACCTTTGGTGAGGGAAAGCTGAAGTGTGCAGGGTATGTGCTCCCATTTTGAAAAGCACCTAAAAGATGCAGAAGCCTGAACTGAAACGTGTCACCCTCAGACCAGACACTCAGCACGGTGGGGCATCACAGCACTCAGTGGGACTCAATTCCCAGGACCACGGCTGTCTCTAACACTCGTGTTCTTTGCCAGCACAAAGTTAGCACATGTCCACCACTGGAAAAGTGTCTTGGGTTGAGCTGGCAAAATGCCAACTGCTCAAGTACAGAGAAAAAGGGTTCCTCTTTCTCCTAACCAGCTAAGGGAAAAAGAAGAGGGAGAGGGAAAAAAACCCCAAACAAGGTTTATGCTGAAACTAACTACATGTATTTATACAGAAAAGAGAAAATTAAGAGAAAACTACAGTATAACACACACTTACATAAGTTACATATAACAAGAAATAACTTCCCACTTCCCAGTAAGCACAAATTTTACCATTTTAACTACAAATCATTCTAAAGAAGTCAATTCCCCAAAGACAGACTTAAGCAAAGAGAAGAACTAACATTTTACTTCCCTAAGATAACATGATGGTGAGCTGGTGCTGTGGGCTTGGGCCTCCCGGTCCCTCCTGGGATGGCACGGCGTGTCCTGCTGGGGCAACAGCTACGAAGCAACTGCCCAAGCCACTCCCACACTGGCTCCTACCCCTTCTGAGATGATGTCATAATATGGTATGGAATACAACACCATTGGCTAGAAGAAGTCAGCTGTTAGTTAGCCCAGCCCAGCTCAAGTCAGCTGACAATCCCAGGCCTGGTCTGAACTCCAAAGCCCAAATTTAGGCCCATTAGCTAAACCCATAAAAAAAAGCCATGATTTAAAGCAGCAAAAAATCAAGCCTTGGACAAGTGAAAGCACTGCTGAAGTCAGGACTGGAGCCATGGCAATACCCAGGGCACCCAGGGGAAAAGTCTGGCAGCAAACAATTGATTGCCTGGAAGTCTCTTGTCATTGGTCCATCTTACAGTGAGGCCCAGATGGTAGAACTGAGTGTCTATCCTCCTCTTGGACTGTCTTTGCTGCTGTTTGGCCTCCAGACCAGTTAAGCTGTGCTCCTTTTTGAGACACTTTGGCCACTTCAAGATTACAAATGTCAACGACTTTCCATTCAGAAGAATCAGCACAGAAGCCAATTTGATGACCATTTTCCTGCTGGGAAATCTGTGCAACCTCTTCAGTTAATCCCAGGGCTGTGCTGGAGGGTCACAGGCTCTCTGCTGCTCCATCACACACCCTCTCACTGGGGCTGGGCTCCAGTGGCATGCAGAGATTTGTGCCCCCAGTTGTGTCATCCTGCAGTGGAAGAGGCACAGGGAGCCCCTGGAAAACAGAGGTGCTGAGGGGCAGAGAGGTACATGTGGCCAAAGGGCTACAGATCGTGGGGGAGGAACTGTCGGTGCTCTAAACACCTTCCTCCCTGCACTTCTGGCTGCCTGAGCCAGCTTGGCAACAGCACAGATGGTGGCCTTGGAAACAGCTGTTGAGAACAAAGCTGGAGCCTTGAACAGAGGCTGAACGCCTTCCCTTCAGAGCTGCTTTCAAACTGGGCTCTCACCTTGTGGCCAGGTTGAACCACAATGCCCCTGAGTCACAGCCATGCCCACACCTGGCCATGGACCCCTCTGAGCCAATCCTGAACCCAGAGATGATTTCCAGGCTAGACCTTGGATCTGCATCACCACCATGAGCTTGTCTGATGACCTGGACTTGCAGGTGACCCCATTTACCATTGTCATGGGTGTCTGGGAGTGAGTCTCAGCTGTCCCCTATCCAGGCATCTGCAGGCCATGCTCAGTGTTGCTCCTTGAATCACTGGATAGGGCTGAAGTCTCAGCTGCACTGACTCAGACCCATAACTCAGCTCCTCAGACCACCTGACACCTCACCCCTTGATGTGATGTCCCTTTAAGAAAATATTTTTTAACTTCCTATTCCAGCTCTCACTCTGGGTCCTCTGCACTCCCATGCCATGGACACACAGATCTGTGGCTTCAGGATAAATTGGATCAAGGACATGTGGCCTCACTGGCCATGATAAGTCACCAGCCAGGCAGGTCCCACCAGAGGGGACATTATTTCTCACTTGGGTTTTGTTGGAAGGGCTCTGGGGCACACTGTGGATGTCTTGGATGTTTCCTTGAGAAGCATCTGTAGTTTGTGTTCATCAAGTAGATTCTGGCACCAATGAGGAGGAGACGGAGGTGAGGAAGTGCTGCTGCTGCTCCCAACAAACCTTCCCACAGCTCAGGGTTTTCAGCAGGTTTAAGGAGGTAAATATCTGTATGTCTGACATAGAAGGAGCAGAACTCTGTGCTCAGCAATGTATTGATTACTTTTGTCATTGATAAAATAATTATTTTAGTAAAAAAGTCATAATTTTACTTGTAACCAATGATTTCTCAAACTATGGAAATACTAAAATATTTCAAATTGTTATTGCATATTTGAAAGAGAAAATGGCCCTTCATCTGCTGCTTATTTTCAAGACAGCAATGGATGGGTGTGAGATATGTTCAAAAACTTGGCATGTGAACTACAGAAAAATGTCTTCTGATTAGAAAACGTGACATTTGTAACTAGGAATGTGAACATTGCCCCTGGAGCTCTAACCAGTAATTACAGGAAAATGAGAATGAATAATGGCTTTAGCTCACACAATGCATAGGCACAGCAAAACTGTCCCAGTTCAGCAGGAGGGACCAGTCTATCCCTGTGTGAGGGTGACCAAAGCTGTGCATTCTAAACCCTGCATTCATTGCCCAGCAACTTTTCCCAACGGCCCATTGGCAGCAGCTGCCCAGGGCACAGCTGAGCCCTCACCCTGGCAGCTGGCTGGGAAAGAAGCCTGGCAGAGGAGCTGGGAGAACTCCCCTCCAGGGACTCCTTGGCACCTCCACACCCACCTGAGGGCTCAGCTCTGCTCAGGGGCCAGCAAGGATTCCAAAATCCCCCCTGACTGCCAGAGTCAGATCCCCCAGTCTGGAACTCCTTGCCCTGGGGGAGGCACTGGGGGCTCCCACCTGCACCTGAGGGGACAGAATCTTGGGGTCTGGGGACCTGCGGACCCACTCCTTGGATCCAGAGGAGGATCAGAACCTGGAGAGGAGGAGCCCCCCACTCTCCACCAGACTGTGCCATCCTCTGCACCAACAGGTTTGTCCCTTCCTTTTCCTTTGGACTTAGGGGAACCCCGTGGGGCTCAGCACAGGGGCCACCAAACCCCACTGTGTTTGTGCCCCAGGGGGCTGGGTTACACTGCTGGGTTTGTGGGTTAAACCCAATTTCTCTTTGTGCCATTGCATTTATTGTAATATTGTTATTAAATTGTAGCTCTAACTTATAATCTCTTTTGTGTTGGGTTCATTTCTCCTGCTGGTTTGCCTTTAAACCAGCACAAAACCACACAAAAGCATTACCATTTGGTTTCAAATGTTTTGTAATGCCATTTTGTCATCTGTTTTCCTTATTTTCCCAAGATTCTCATACTCCCAGAATTTAATTTTACAGATTTACATTTTTCCAGATTTACATTTAATTTCACAGATTTTATTTTTCAGACTTCAGCACATGGGAATCATAGAATCATAAATAGAATCAAACAATATTCTGAGTTGGAAAGGTCCCTTCATGGTCACCAGGTCCAGCTCCTGGCTGTTGGGCTTTAGTTTTAGCCAGGCCTCAAATCAGCAGGCTCAGAGAATCTACGTAGATTAGGAGGGACAGATATCACCTGACTTAAGCAACCAAAGAAATATTTCATACCAGATGATGCAAACCTGAGATATGGGTACAGAAGCAGGAGGTGTTCACTCAGTTCCATCATGGCTGAAGTAGAGACAGGACACACAGCTGCTGTTCTTGCTGGAGTGGGCCATGCTGCTGCCTCTACTTGCCTTTTGTCTGAATCCAAGGAAATAAAAACATTTTGTTGTTATACTTTCTTGCTAGGTGTCTTCTAGGGTGCTTATAGATCTAGAGTGATGGAATCTGGTTTTGGTTGGAGGTAGAAAATTGTTATATCTAACTTGTGTAAGTGTGTATTATATTGTAATTTTCTCTTAATTTTCTCTTTTCTGTATAAATATATATAGTTAGTTTAAGCACAAACCTAGTTTGAAGGGGTTTTTTTCCTTCTCCCTTTTCTCGGCTAGAGGGAGGGAAGCTGACTCTGTTACTGGTCAGTTGGCATTTGGCCAGCCCAACCCAAGACACCAGACACCCCAACAGCCCTACCCTATGCCTGAGCAGTGCCCAGCCTTGTCCAACACTGTCCAATTGTCCATGCCCAGTAGCTTTCTCTTGACTCTGATATTGAAAAGCTTCTAAATTAGTTTCTCACTGTTACATTATTCTGTATTCACCAAGTCTTGCCCAAGTCCTCATTTTGCTGTGCTAAAGGCAGCAAAGGTGAGGATGATGGAGTTTTAGTTTTCTTTGTGTATGTTCCGCTTCAAACTCCTGATCTTCCCCTTTCTTTTTACACAAGGAGCCTCTTGTGTCCATTCTTATCTCAGTGAGGGGTGGAAAGGACACTCCCTTGTCAGGAATTTAAACCTACTCTGGGTAATTCAACCAACACCAAGATACAAATCAGGCACAAACCCACCTGCAGAGTGGAGTTTCATGAATTAGCTGAAAAATAAGTGCTATGAAATGTAATGAACTGACATTAAGGTGCTTTTACAAGAATACATCAAAGCCTGACATAATTTAATTGTATTTTAGTCCAGCAGCAATAAATATTTGGGGAAAACCATGTGCTGCCTGAGAGATTTTTGCTCCTCCACAACACCTTGTGGAGAAAAGAGGCCTCACTTTCCCTCCCTGCAATTGTCACTTATTTCCAAAGTATACTGAAAGATTCATGGATTTTTGGGGCAAACACTTTACTTCCTCACCCAGCAGAGAAACTATGGCCTCTGAAGAGCTCAAGACTTATTTATAAATGAAGCTCTGCTTCAGGCACAGAGACGTCAGCACTGCCCCAGAAGGGGAGTTTCTTGCCCAGTCACCCTTTGCAGGTCTCAGAGACCTGGTACATCTGGCTTGGAGTTGCTCCATTCTGCCCCTGCTTGGCACCAGAGTTTGCCCAAGAAAACACTGAATTTTATTGCCACAGCAGTGCTGTGTTTGGCAGAGGGACTCTGTGCACAAAACCTGTGGAAATGCCCATCAAAGCAGCAAAAGGCTGCTGGCAAAATTGATCCCGTCCCTTAGTGGCCTCTGTAGGGATCAAAGGGTCCTTTGTTAATGGACCAAAATCTTTCTCTTGGGCTCAGAAACAATGAAAGAAATGGCAAAACTGAGTCCCCCAAGATGGTGCTGAATAAGGTCATCACACTCCACGAGTCATTAAACACTTGCAGCAATTGCAGAGGATCTTGGTCCTCCATCACTTATCCCCAAACTCCCTGCTGTGATTTCTCTGACCTTCAGTGACATTTCTCCTCCTCTGTATAGGTGTGATTTAAAGGCACTGTCTTTGGCACAGTCCTTTGCACCCAGCCATGTTTGCCCCCAGCTTTAAGCTCCAGTGTCCCCTTTGCAGGTGCAAGGAAACCATCAGTCGCTCGGGTGGCTTTGGCAATGCTTCTCCCAAAGTTTGTGCAGACTGCAACAAGCTCTGTCCTGCTGAAGCAGCCTCAGTTCCACCCATGAGCTGAACAGACAAAGCTTTGGGGTGTGAACAGCAGGAGGAGGAAGAAGTGTCTGGATAGGCCAGAGGAACAGAGAAAACAGTACGGAAAGGAGTGGAGTTCAAACCTGCCATCCTCAACACCCACTCCATCTCCAGCCCCCAGGGCTCCCATCTAGGAACCTGCCATTTGCTGTAGCCTTTTTCTATAGGCACTTTCTATAGGCTTTTTTATAGGTTTTCTATAGCTATAAGTTTGGGGGGTTTCCTGTAGTGTTCCTATAGTTTTTATATAGTTTTTTCTACCTTTTCTTCATTACAAGAAAGACATTGAGGGGCTGGAGCATGTCCAGAGAAGGGAACGGAGCTGGGAAGGGTCTGGAGCAGCAGGAGCAGCTGAGGGAGCTGGGGGGGCTCAGCCTGGAGCAAAGGAGGCTCAGGGGGCACCTTCTGGCTCTGCAATCCCTGCCAGGAGGGGGGAGCCAGGGAGGGTCAGGCTCTCTGCAGGGAACAGGGAAAGGACAAGGGGAAATGGCCTCAAGCTGCACCATTGAAGGTTTAGGTTGATATTTGGGATAATTTCTTCACAGAAAGAGTTACCAGGCATTGGCACAGGCTGCCCAGGGCAGTGGTGGAGTCACCATCCCTGGAATTGTTCAAACAACGTGTGAAAGTGAGACTTAAGGACATGTCTGAGTGGTGACCATGGTGGTGCTGCTGGGTTGATGGCTGGACTCCATGATCTCAAGGGTCTTTTCCAGCCTTAACAATTCTGTGACTGTGATTCTGCAGAAGCTGCTACAGGATGCACATTCCCATCAGGAAGTGTGGGTTATGTGGGGACACCTCACCATGGAGGTGCTGCTGCCATTGCTGCTGGCCAGGAGCACTGCCTGCTCTGTCAGCACCAACCGGCACGGGAGGACACGGAGCTGGAGCAGCCAGTGACACCTCTGATAAAGATCTTCAGAATGAAACGGGGCATCGGGCTGACAGGAATGACCCACACCTTCTCTGCTGGGCAGCTGAGGCTCAGCAGGAGCTCCCAGACCTTCCTCCCTCCGAAACACAGGAGATGTGGCTGTGCCCCTCCCCACCTGCCCTGGGCTCTGCCCCACATCCCGCTGGGCTCTGCCCCTCCCCACCTGCCCTGGGCTCTGCCCCACATCCCGCTGGGCTCTGCCCCACATCCCACTGAGCTCTGCCCCTTCCCACTCGCCCTGGGTTCTGTCCCCTTCCCACGCACCCTGGGCTCTGCCCCTTCCCACCCGCCCTGGGCTCTGCCCCACGTCCCGCTGGGCTCTCCCCAGGGCTCCAGCACCGCTGGGTCAGTGTGTCTGTCCTCCAGAGCTCGCACCAGGTTCAAATGCTGCAGCAGGGAGGTTAATCAGCAACTGCAGAGGGAATACACAGGACAAAACACACATCCCTTCAGATTATGTTTGCTCAAATCCACTGCAGTGAGTGGAGGGCCACAACACTCAATTATTCCCAGCAATCAAATTAAATTTATGCTGGTCATTAAAGAGTCACTGTTTGCTGCCTTATTGGGAGCTCTGATCATCACTGTGTTATCACTGAGGGGTGGTGAATGACTTCTTGTGCATGCTTTATGCTCAGTCAATCTTTGAGGACGTCATTTTTGTGCTTTTAAAAACCATTTTCAACACAGGACTTGGGAAATACCCCCTAGTCTGATGTATTGTAAAAATGTCTTAGTGCATAACATGATTTACAGTCTAGAGAAGAAATTCAAAGCGCTCCAGCCTCTTTCCTCCTTTGAAAGCCAAACCCAGCAACACCAAGTGAGCAGGAAGGTCTGAGTGAGCTGCAGTGTGGGGATGGCACCTCATGGACCCTTGGGAGTTCAGAAACAATTCCCACAGTGTGGGAACCACCAAAATAAAAGAGCAGGACACAACAGACACAGATTGTAAAAGAGGAAATCCCATGGGAACATGAGGGAAGAATTCTTCTCCACAGGAGGGGCTGAGCCCAGATGTGATGGAGTCTCCATCCTTGGAGATTTTCAAAACTTCACGAGACAAGACCATGGGGTGATGAGCTGATAAGTTCTGATGGGTTGAGGGAGATGCCTCAGACCTCTCTTGGGGGGTGCTCCCCGCAGAAGCAAACTGATAAGATTGACAAAGGATGGAGTGTTAAGAAACAGCACGGCCTTCTTTTGTGATATCTTCAAGGGGCCACCTCACCTCAGGGCATCTGCATCACCCCCCTCCCCCAATAGACTGACCACTGGTCACACAAACACCTGGAGAAGAAAAAAAAGATATAAAAGAAGTGCAGTTTAACTGCAACTGGGGGAGAAAAACTTTGCACCTCTGGGAGGGCAACCTGAGAGCTACCCTGTCTCCCCCATTCCATCAACATTGCAGGGATGAGCAACGGAATTCTTACTTTATTTTTCTTATACCTTATTAGTTGTAATTTGCTATAGCTCACTGGAAGTATGCAGGTTAATTATGTATTTTTCCTGTTGCTTTTCTTTTGGATTATTGAGTGTGTTTACTGGTGGTGTTGAACTGTTGTGTTTCTGTTTAGTAATCTTCTGTTAGTTGAGTTTGCTGTGGGAGTGGTGACACTGCTGGGGTGGCCCTTGAAATGTGTGTTGTGCTGATTCTTTGGGGGGGTATTTTGTACAGTCCTGCAGCTCAATGTTATCACCAACTAAGTAACCCACATAGTCATTGTCACATACCTGTATTAATAAATGTTATTTCGGGAGCTATCATGAGAAAGGTTCTTTTCTCTTGTTGCTGTTAAGTGTGGTCCTCATAGGGGAGTCCAAACCTTTCCAGCCTGTGTTCTGTCCAGGGTTTGGTGGGCAGTGCTGGGTTCATAAAGTTTTGGTTACTCCAAGGATGCTTGTAGTTATTCCTCCCTGGCTGAAGTGTGGCTTCATATCAGAATCCCTTCCAACCTGTGTGCTGTCAGTTAAAAGACAGACAGTGTTGGGGGACATAAGGATTTGATTGTCTGGAAGCGCTTACAGCTAATAACTTTTAATTAATCTTTGTATTTCTGTCTCCCTCCTCCCTTTCACGTGACACAAGACCTTCAGCAACTTGCTCCAACTTTGAAGCCAGCCCTGCTTGGAGCAGAAGATTGGACTAGGTAACTGTTAAAGGTCCCCACCAGCCTAAGTGTTTTCTGGTCGGCATCCTGACTCCCAGAACATTCAATGTAGCTCCATAGATTGGTGCAGTAGTTAGGGGATGAAGAATGTGGGCCCCATCCCCAAAGACCTTCTGATACTGATGCTCAGGGTGTTCTCAGACAGCAAGCTCCTTCCACTGGGAGGGTCTGGGTTCTGGCTGCTCCCATGTCCCAGGGCCCCTGTGTCCCAGTGGCACCATGGACAGTTTTGAGTGAGGAATGGTGATGGATTCCATGACCCAAACCACTCTCCAGCCAGAGGTCAGGCAGGTGGTCACACTGCCTGTGTAGCACCCCAGGGCACTGCAGTGCCAGCTGAGGGATGAGCCCAGACCTGCAACATTTTAGAAACTATTATCAGAAAATGTTCATCATCAACCATTATCAATCTAATTGCATATGGCAAAGTCTTGGTCTCAGTTGAGGCCAGTGGAGAGAGATGAGCCCAGGCTTTGTGGACCTTGTAAAAGCCTCCCTAGAGCAGGAGAAAACTGCAGTGGCTGAGCTTGGCCCTGCTCTGGTTTATCCTCATTTGATGAGACTTCCAGGACCTCCCATGTCAGTGCCACCCAAACAGCAACTGCAAGTGAATCTGGATGTGTCAGAGTCTTGTGTTTCCTCAGTGACAGGGGAATGAAGTCCTTCTAACCATTCCCTGAGAGGAGAGCACAGGCTCTCTGCAGGTGATGCTGTGAGGCTGTTTCAGCAGAGGGAACACCCACTGACAGTGCAGCTGCCTGGGCTGGGGGAGCACAGCTGGCAGATAAATGAACAGGAGCATTTATGCACTGGGGTGTTAATGTTACTTCTGGTGTTTGGCTGCAAAGTATTATCTTCTCTGTCTGGACTAGCTAAGGCTGGTCTAATCCTGCCTAAACACACCCATAATCTCAAAAAGAATAATAAAAGAAACCTGAATAGGTTTTCAGAGGTGACTTGAGCAAAACTGAAGACAAACAAAGAAAGCAGGCCAGGATGTTCATTTAGATTTCTTTTTAATGTATTTTTTCTGTTCATAAAAAGTGGTTATGTTCACACAGAGAGTTAATGAATCACTTTTTAATATACATTATCTCACCTGACATCCAGAGTTAAAAATCATCAGCACAATAGTACTAGAGCTGAAATTCTGTCTCACCTGGGAGACTGGGACAGAACTTGATGCAAAATCCTGGCCTACATGTCTGGCAGAATGGCAGGATTGGACTTGGTATCTGCACTAGAGCTTGGGCTGACTGCAGGGCTTGCAGGGCTGGGGCTGAGTCTTGGCTCTCTCCTCTCTGCCTTCTTTACTGTCATTCAGAGAAGCTCTAAATGGCCGAAACCTTTTCTGAAATCTGCAAACTTCTGGAATGTTTCTGCCTGCCTTCTTCCTTGTAACTGGCAGACCCCACTGCCCCATCACTGAGGTGAGTGTGGAGAAGAGTGTGTGTGTGGCAGAGAAGCCAAGAACCCATTCATTTTGTGAGGAAATGTTGTGCGGTGGATATCTCTAAGTACTAAGAGCAGATAAAAAAAGTTCTTATGAGAAGGTTAAAAAATAACAGCAGATTTTTCTGAGGTTAGGTATATCATGAATATTATGAATATCACTGATCTTCCAATCCAAACCAGAAACAGAATAGGAAATTATGTCTTTCATGGAAGTCCACTTTCCTGGACAATCTAGTTTCATATAAGACCAATTGTTCTTAGGGTGCCCAGACCCCTGAGCTTGAAACCAGGAATGGGGAGCAGGAAGAATCACCCATAATCCAAAGGGAAATGGTCAGTGACTTGCTACAGTCAGACACACACAGACTCTGGGGCCAGGTGAGGTCCAGCCAAGGCACTGAGGGGACTGGCTCCCTTCACACTTTCCATCATTTATCAGCAGTTGTGACTCATCATGGAGGTCCCACTTGACTGTAGCTGTGCAAATGTCCTGACCATCTACAGGAAGAGATGGAAGGAGAAGCTGGAGAAATCTTCTCCTTCCCTGAAAGGAGGTTGTAGCGAGGTGGGCGTTGGTCCCTTATCCCGGGTAAAAAGCAATAGAGGAGGAAACAGCTTCAAGTTGCACCAGGTGAGATTTAGATTGGATATTAAGGAAAATTTCTTCATGGAAAGGGTGGTTAATCCCTGGAACAGGTTACCCAGGGCAGTGGTGGAGCCACAATTCCTGGAGGGACTTGGAAGATGTGTAGATGTGTCATTCAGGGATTTGGTTTAGTGGGACTTGGCAGTCTCAGATTTAGGGTTGGACTTGGTGATCTTAAAGGTATTTTCCAACCCAAATGNTCTCAGTTGAGGCCAGTGGAGAGAGATGAGCCCAGGCTTTGTGGACCTTGTAAAAGCCTCCCTAGAGCAGGAGAAAACTGCAGTGGCTGAGCTTGGCCCTGCTCTGGTTTATCCTCATTTGATGAGACTTCCAGGACCTCCCATGTCAGTGCCACCCAAACAGCAACTGCAAGTGAATCTGGATGTGTCAGAGTCTTGTGTTTCCTCAGTGACAGGGGAATGAAGTCCTTCTAACCATTCCCTGAGAGGAGAGCACAGGCTCTCTGCAGGTGATGCTGTGAGGCTGTTTCAGCAGAGGGAACACCCACTGACAGTGCAGCTGCCTGGGCTGGGGGAGCACAGCTGGCAGATAAATGAACAGGAGCATTTATGCACTGGGGTGTTAATGTTACTTCTGGTGTTTGGCTGCAAAGTATTATCTTCTCTGTCTGGACTAGCTAAGGCTGGTCTAATCCTGCCTAAACACACCCATAATCTCAAAAAGAATAATAAAAGAAACCTGAATAGGTTTTCAGAGGTGACTTGAGCAAAACTGAAGACAAACAGAAGAAAGCAGGCCAGGATGTTCATTTAGATTTCTTTTTAATGTATTTTTTCTGTTCATAAAAAGTGGTTATGTTCACACAGAGAGTTAATGAATCACTTTTTAATATACATTATCTCACCTGACATCCAGAGTTAAAAATCATCAGCACAATAGTACTAGAGCTGAAATTCTGTCTCACCTGGGAGACTGGGACAGAACTTGATGCAAAATCCTGGCCTACATGTCTGGCAGAATGGCAGGATTGGACTTGGTATCTGCACTAGAGCTTGGGCTGACTGCAGGGCTTGCAGGGCTGGGGCTGAGTCTTGGCTCTCTCCTCTCTGCCTTCTTTACTGTCATTCAGAGAAGCTCTAAACGGCCGAAACCTTTTCTGAAATCTGCAAACTTCTGGAATGTTTCTGCCTGCCTTCTTCCTTGTAACTGGCAGACCCCACTGCCCCATCACTGAGGTGAGTGTGGAGAAGAGTGTGTTTGTGGCAGAGAAGCCAAGAACCCATTCATTTTGTGAGGAAATGTTGTGCGGTGGATATCTCTAAGTACTAAGAGCAGATAAAAAAAGTTCTTATGAGAAGGTTAAAAAATAACAGCAGATTTTTCTGAGCTTAGGTATATCATGAATATTATGAATATCACTGATCTTCCAATCCAAACCAGAAACAGAATAGGAAATTATGTCTTTCATGGAAGTCCACTTTCCTGGACAATCTAGTTTCATATAAGACCAATTGTTCTTAGGGTGCCCAGACCCCTGAGCTTGAAACCAGGAATGGGGAGCAGGAAGAATCACCCATAATCCAAAGGGAAATGGTCAGTGACTTGCTACAGTCAGACACACACAGACTCTGGGGCCAGGTGAGGTCCAGCCAAGGCACTGAGGGGACTGGCTCCCTTCACACTTTCCATCATTTATCAGCAGTTGTGACTCATCATGGAGGTCCCACTTGACTGTAGCTGTGCAAATGTCCTGACCATCTACAGGAAGAGATGGAAGGAGAAGCTGGAGAAATCTTCTCCTTCCCTGAAAGGAGGTTGTAGCGAGGTGGGCGTTGGTCCCTTATCCCGGGTAAAAAGCAATAGAGGAGGAAACAGCTTCAAGTTGCACCAGGTGAGATTTAGATTGGATATTAAGGAAAATTTCTTCATGGAAAGGGTGGTTAATCCCTGGAACAGGTTACCCAGGGCAGTGGTGGAGCCACAATTCCTGGAGGGACTTGGAAGATGTGTAGATGTGTCATTCAGGGATTTGGTTTAGTGGGACTTGGCAGTCTCAGATTTAGGGTTGGACTTGGTGATCTTAAAGGTCTTTTCCAACCCAAATGATTCAATGAGGTCCACAAGGTCTGGAGAGGTTTCATGTGAAGTGGGTTAGAACCTTGATGAAGCCAATCCAGGACCAGCCCTCCTTTCCAGGGCAGCAGGGGCCGTGTGGCTGTGATCAGGATGGCACGGTGCACCTCAGCTATGCCAACACGTTTGTACAAGACAGAGAATTCCTTCTTCAGAACAGGTCTCTAGCTGCATGGTCTGCACCAAATTCTGGATAAAAGCTACTATGATCACTTCCTGGCATGTCCCTGTTAGCCCTGTGCTGTTGCAATCATTTAAACAGATACACACATAATCATAATTTACTCAGGGGTTTATCAATACTAAATTAAGTCATTGTTGAATGCTAACAACAGAAGTGCTGTGATATTGAAGAAATTAATTTTAGGGAAGTTGGACAAGCAGCTGTATTTATACAACAGAATAGAAACCCTTTTCAGTACTGAAAAGCTCCAGAACAGAGTCCTGTTGTATAGGTGTGTGACTGAGGACCTCCTGCCTGGAGGCTTCTTAGTGAAACAGCAAAGAAATGGGCATTTGTCAGACACAAAAAGTGGTTCTGAGGGTCTGCCCATGACCACAGAGACAGACTGAGCAGCTTCTGGACTCCAGTGGGGGTCTAGAGGACGGATCAGAGACCTGCTTGTGCCATTGATCACAGAATCACAGAATATCCTGGGTTGGAAGGGACCTGCAAGGATCATCCAGTCCAACTCCAGGCCCTGCACAGGCACCCCAACAATCCCCACCCTGTCCCTGAGAGAATTGTCCAAACTCTCTTTGAGCTCTGGCAGTGAAAATTAAAATGTGTCATAGCTTTGGGTTGTTAAAACAGTGGAAGACAAGCTCATGGTCAGTACCCCTCACTCACCGGCTGCAGTGGGAATCAGAGTCTCAGGGCTGAGTAGGTCCTCCTGGCCTTGTGTGTAACACTTGTCCAATTCTTCCACATAATGTCCCTTGAGATCATCTGGAATGTGTACAGACCCCATGGCTCTGGACTGAAAGATGGAGATCTGACGATGTGAACCTTCTCTGTGGGTCTGGAAGGAGAGCTGTTCTCCACCCAACAGCAGTGGAAGAGCAGGATTTCCATGCAAGCCAGCAGGGCTTTGTGTCCACTGGCTGGGAGGTCTCCAGTCCAGCCTGCAGCCTAGAGCAGGACAGCCCCAGCACTAAATCAGGCTGGTTATGACTGCTGAGCTGAATGAAGACCTGCTGCCTCTCCCAGGACCTGACCCAGGTCTGTACCATCCTTCCTGATGGCTATTATGGACCTCCTGAGCCTGAGTCTGTTGCTCCTGCCCTGGTTACTTCACCTGATGTTACTGAGAAGGGTTTGTTGAGGAATACATTTATGTAGGAGCTCGGGGTGCAGCTGCAGGACAGGAACCTGAGCCCAAGGCAAGAAGAGGTGAACTGCTGACCCTTTGCACAACAAGGGACCCAGGGACCTGTGTCCCAGCCAGGGGCCCTGGCACTCAGAGGGACAGAAGGAGCCCACAACCCCCAGACCTTCCTGTGCTTGGACTGTGAGGGGATAAAAGCCCAGGGGTTTCTTTGTTCTGGATTCCTCCTCAGAGGCACCAGCTTGAGCTGGTATTTTGGTATTGCACCATGATTAAATTACTTTTCGGATTGAGAGGTCTGAGATTGCAATGGGAAACGTGGACTGGAGCTGGTGAGAAACCAGGTCTGACTGTGGGAGTGTGGGGAGCAGCTGCAAAGGGGCTTCGGTTCCAGCTCAGCTGGTGCCACAGTGAGTGCCAGAGTGGCTCCTGGATGGTCAGATATGGATGTCTCCTTAGTAAATTTGATTCCAATGCCTTTGTAATTCCCCCTCAAGCACAAAATCATAGAACCATTTAGTTGGAAAAGACATTTAAAATCAAGTCCAACAACAGACCAAAGCATAAAGTAATCGTAGTCTGCTGCCATGTCATCTCTTCACCAGGTGAGCCCAGTCCAGCTCACCCAACCTCCTTAGATGGTTTCTGACACCACCTTGGTCACTCTTTACTGGCCCCTCTCTGGTTTCCCCACACCCTGTGGATGTAGGAGGATGTGGCCTCTGCTGACCCGCTCCAGGGATCCATTTTCCAAGGTCCCCATGGATTGATATCCTGCCATTTTGCATATAATCTGCTCCCTTCCCCTCCTTAATTCTCTATTATGTGCCCATTTGCAGAGAGAGACCTCTGTGTCATTGTCCAGATGCTTAATGATGTGATTCCAAACATCCCCCTGTGGTGGGCACTCATTGCCAGTCCCAACACAGGCATCAGTCCGTGGCTCTCTTGCCTATCTCTCCCATCTCTCCACCACCATTTGAGCCTGTTTTCCACACCTAGAGAGCTGCTGGTGGCTGCCCAACCTGTTCTGCCTCAGCTCCCAAGCGAAAATGCTCAGTTTGTGTCATCTTCTTCAGCATCATCACAAACACACTTACACCTACAAGTGTGGTCTGGCATTGCACTCACTCTGTACAGTCCCCTGAGCATCATTTTAGCCCCTGAAAGTGGACTTCACAGAATCCCAGACTGGGTCAGGTTGGAAGGACCACAGTGCCCATCTGGTCCCAGCTCCCTCCTCCAGCAGGGCCATCCCAGAGCACCTGGCACAGGGTTGTGTCCAGATAGTTCTGGAATATCTCCAGTGAGGGACATTCCACACCCTCTGTTCACACCCTCTGTCTCTGTTCAGAGCTGGGTCACTGCACAGCAAAGAAGTTCCTCCTCCTGTCCAGGTGGCACTCCCTGGGCATCAGTTCCTGCCTGTTCCTCTTGTGCCATTGCTGGGCCCCCGAGCAGAGCCTGGTCCTGCTCTGCCCCCTCCTGCAGGCACTGCCAGCCATGGGGGGGTGCCCTCAGTGTCCCTGCTCTGTCCCCTCCTGCAGGCACTGCCAGCCATGGGGAGGTGCCCTCAGTGTCCCTGCTCTGTCCCCTCCTGCAGGCACTGCCAGCCATGGGGAGGTCCCTCTCAGTGTCTGCTCTGGAGGCTGAACAGCCCCAGCTCCCTCGGCCTGTCCTGCTCACAGAAATGCTCCAGTCCCTTCAGCATCTTCACAGCCCTCCACTGGACCTGCTCCAGGAGCTCCATGTCCCTGCTGTCCTGAGGAGCCCAGATTTGGACCATTTGAATTTGGGTTGCTTTTCACTTGTCAGTAACTGGTGTTACCATGTTCTCCTAAGTAAAACTGCCCAGTGATTTATTCCAGGTGTGTAAAATCACTTTTCTTTCCCTGAAATCCTGGGGGGTGAATTTAGTGTTTGTGGGATGCAGTTTTGTCATTTGATAGAGTGTTTTCAATCTGGTGCTTGTGAATCCAACATCAGCCACAGTCAGAAGCAACAAACAGCACTTGCTGCTCCCTCACTAAGCCAACAGAAAACACTCAGAAGTTTTTTTCAACTTAGGTGTTTTCTCAAGAAAATACATATTCATAGTAATGTGATATATGGGCTCACATGGGCAAATATATTTGCATAAATACTCAAATGAGAATATTTGCACGAGTAATTAGGACATGTTTGTTTTTCACAAGTGTTTATTTGGAAGGAAGTGTTTTTCTACCAAATATTCATGAATAAAAGAGGTCACGAATGCAAACAAAATGATTCATGAGGATTAGTCTGCAAGAAGATTTCCCTGTGTGTCTGTAATATTCCCACTCACCTCTGGTTATGTAGCCAGTCATCTGCAAACCCTGATGAGCTCTGACAAGGCCTTTCCAAGTCTGCAGGATCATCTGGAGCATGGATGAAGGCATTACTATAGAGTCCCTAAAGCATTGAGCTTCAGCCAGTAATTAACAATATAAGAAATAAGAATATTAATTATAATAAAATAATCCTTGCTCAACATGAGACCCTGAGTCTGGGCAGACACCTGTTCATTATCTCCAAGATGCCATTCCCAGTTAATGCTGCCTGAGCCCATTAAGTTGGATCCAAAGGACAGGGCACTATTGTGTGTCTTACAAACTCAGGAGACTGACAGAAAAGATGCTATTGAAGTCTTTTGTTCCTGTCTGGCTTTAAAGGTAAACTGGAAAGAGAAATGAAACCAACACAAAAGAGATTATAAGTCAAAGTTACAATTTAATAACAATATTACAATAAATGCAATGGCACAAAGAGAAATTGGGTTTAACCCACAAACCCAGCAGTCTAACCCAGCCCCCTGGGGCACAAACACAGTGGGGTTTGGTGGCCCCTGTGCTGAGTCCCACGGGGTTCCCCTGAGTCCAAAGGAAAAGGAAGGGACAAACCTGTTGGTGCAGAGGATGGCACAGTCTGGGAGAGAGTGGGNGTTGCTGGGCAATGAATGGAGAGTTTAGAATGCACAGCTTTGGTCACACCCACACAGGGAGAAACTGGTCCCTCCTGCTAAACTGGGACAGTTCCATGTAAGAGGTTGCCTTGATTCCAGAGCTTCTTGAGGTGCTCTCCCATTCCATGTCAGAGCACAGTTTGACTCCTGGCACAGCTCCAGGAGCAGAGTGTGTGGGGCCGTGGGGCCATGGGGCTGGTTCCAGGGCCCTGAACACTCCCACCTCCACTTCTGAGGTCTCAAATGCAGTGTCAGGGTGTTATCTGCATTCTGCACTGCTGATTCCACTCTTTTCCAGATGGAAGAGTTCCTTTCCACATGTATTTTCTTCTTCCTTCAAGGTGATCAGGAGAAGCATTAAAGGATCTTTGCTCAGGATTTAACAACCTCATGAGCGCTCTGCCACTGAGGGGTTTGAGTCATGTAGGTTGGCTTCTCAAAGCAGCCACTGGCCAGGTGTCTGTGGGAGCTGTTCCTCAGCCCTCTGGGATCTTTCAAAACCCAAATTAAAGCCAGAATTACAATTACCAAATACTGGTGCAGTGGATTTGATCCCTTAAGACAGTGTGGTATCACCGTTGACTTCCTCCTGAGCTTCTCCCCCAAGAGCCACATTCCACCTCCCATTCCTGTCTTCCTGAGTGGTGCAGGAGCTCCTGAGCATGCAGAGAGGGAACTCCAGCCTTCAGCTGAACCTGCAGAGTATGGGCACAACCAAACAGGTTGGTCCAACAATTATAAAGAGCTCTTTGCAGGGATGTGAGGACCTGGAGGATGCAAAGAAGGTTCAGCATGAGTCCTGCAACTGCAAGGTAAGAAGAAGGAATAGGAGAGCCTGACCTGAGGATGAACTAATCTAGTCCATAGATATTTCAGCACTGTCCTTCACCAAGCAAAGTGGTTTGGGTGAGGGCTGAGGATGAAGATCTGAAGGAGAGATTGGAGCTGAGGTCTGTGGCACTACAGCTCCTGAAAGCAGTAGGGGAAGAGCACATATGGGAGAGACTATCTGGCACGTCAAGAAGGGGGATATCAGCTATTTTTGACTCTGAAGGTACTCACAGAAGTCTTTTCAGGCACTGGCTCCAAATGGAAAGTGTCCAGCTAAGGGTTTCTAGAGTGATTCAAGGCCCAGGAAAGATTGTTTATAGGGGTGTTACCACTGCTCAACCAAATGCTTTTAACAAAGAAATGGGAGAGATACAGCTCATAACAAACATAGGTGGATAAATAGTAAATTGATTTCCCCTGGGTTGTTAGACCAGTAGGAGAATATGTAACAGGATCCACTGGGTGGGAGTTGCAGCAAGGCAAAGTCAACCTGGAGATAACTGTTAAAGCAACCAAGCCCTGGTCAGTTCATTATGTGGGAGCTCAGTCTCAGGACATGGCTCTCAACTCTTTCCTGATGCCTCTGATGCCCAGATATTTGGTTGGATTCAAAGGGAGCAGAATCCAACCTGGCAGTTTGGATTCCCTGCTGCTGCTATGCAAGGGCCTGGAGAAGCTTTGCTGAGAAAGATAAAAGCATCCCTGTGGCAACATAACTCACAGAGTTTGGCCTTTGCAGTGAAAAGACAAGCAAGTTAATGCTAGCAGAGGTGTTTCTATGCCCAGGTGAAGTATATTTTGCAGTATATTTTTCAGGTGCAGAAATACTCCCAAAGCACCACAGTGTTGGTGCACCCAAGGAGCTCCTGGTGTGGGGAGGTCTCACTGTCCCCTCCTAGTCCCCCCTGCCCCTGACATTCAAGGGTCAGTGGGTGCCACAGCTCCTCTCCTGCTGTGCCACCTCCACTGCTGTCCTGAGCCACCTGGAGCAGCTCCCCATGGTCGATCACAGGCGGATCCACTCCAATGGCCTCCTCACAGGAGAGCAAACCCTGCCAACAGCACACGGGCAGTGGGCAGGGGAGAGGGAGGCAGCCTGGCATGGCCTGTGCCTGCTGTCACCCCTGCTGCCCCTTCCCAAGCAGCTTGGCTGGTGTGCCAAGAACTCCTGCAGAGACACAAAATGCTTGTGCTGTTCCTGCAGCTCAAGGTCATGGATTAACAGGAGGCACTAAAGTTCCCTTGACTCAATGCCCTTTCTGAAGTAAAGTTGGAGGTTTGAGGCTGTTAGTGGGTTTAGGACTTGCCAATATCCTCTGCTAATGCCATCAGCAAGTCACAGCTCATCTGGAAGCAGCTGCAGGGCAATGGTCTGGGCTCAGGCAGGGTGAACAGGAGAGCTGTGCCCTACTTAGCTGGTGTATGTATTTGTCAGAAAGTGGGACACTCAATAACCTGAGATCTGACAGCCTTCAGATCCTGTATGGAGAGATGTCAATCATTCTGGCTTATATTAAACATCTTCCCAAGCATCTGGACTATATTATAATATCCCATCAGTGCCGAATTATAAACATGAACCACACATGCTAATCTCTTGATCCTGTCTTATTTCCCTTTCAGACAGTCCATAGAAGAAGGAAAAAATGTCTTTTGTGAGCATAAGAAAATTCTAAACCACATGTGAAGGAGGGTGGAGTGAATAGGCATCGCTCTCCTGAGCCAGCTGTGGAGTTTTGCAATGGATTTGAGGGTGTGTTTATGGCCATTTTCACTCATTACCCAGGTTATAATCATAGTGGAGGCATCCAGCAAACAGTAAATGGAATTACAACAGAGGAGATCCTTTGACATTCTGTGTGCTTCTCAGTTTGCTTTATGACATGGTCCCATCTCCCCAGAGCTGGTCCCACCTCACCAGATCTGGACCTGCTGTCCAAGAGGGACAGGGCAGTGACCACAGAGAGGGCACTGACCATCACCTTATCTTGCTCCAGGGCACTGGTGGGAGCTCCTCAGGAGACATGTGGAAATCACTTGGTGGCTCAAACCAACCAACAGGTGACTTTAACATCTTGAAGTAGCTTCTGGTTTATTTTTCTCCTGAGAGTGAATTTAGTGAGAACATTTTCCTGACAGTCCTGGGAGTGGGATTCTTTGCATAAAGACATGCTGGAATAACTCACCCCTTTTCATTCTCCTGCTCTGCTCTGAGACCAGGAGCTGAGGTCAGTACAGAGGTGGGAATGTCCAAAGCTTCATCTGTTTTCAGACTAGGACAGAGTTACTTGACCAAAGAATACAACAGGAATCTTCTTGCACACCTTAGGGAGGTGGAAGAGCTTGGCAGCCCTTTCTGAGAGATGCTCAGCATCCCCAGGGGCTCAGGCAAACACTGTTATCTCTTTGGGAAACTTCTCCAAGGAGTTGGTTTTTTCTCATGAAGCACCAGAAATCACCCACTGTGGACCACAGTCTGAGTGGGATCCAACAGGAGGGCCTGGACAGCCCCTCCTGGGAACAGTGTTAAACACACATTTGAGCCCCACTATGTCTCTTTTGCCACAATGACCTTCAGGTGACCTTTCTTCCCAGTGTGAGAATAGCAGCAGAAGTGGTTTCAGTCCACTGCAACTGGAATGGAGTGGGCAGTTTGCCAAGTGAATATCTGCTGGGTTAATCACTGTGCAAATCTAATCAGGAACTGGAATGTGCCAGGCTCATTACTGAAATTAAATTCACCTCCAATTAAAGAGAGAGCTACAAGCTTCCATCACGCAGAGATGGCCCCAGGCTGCCCCTCCCAAAACCAACATCAAACCCAGTCCTGCTGAACTGCAGGTTTGCTGAGCACTGGAGGGATTTCCAGGTGTGAGGAAGTGAGCTGCTGCTTGTGCTTCCCCCAGGCTCTCTGAGGAGTTTACTGATGCCTTTAATAAGTCACCTTGCAAGTGAGAAGGAACTTCAATGGTAGGATTTCCAAGGAGTATTCACCAGGAGAAATCTGGGGACATGGTAAGTGGAACATCTCCCACAGCAGGATCCTTCCTGTGGTCTGCGAGCACCTTTACAAACTCTCAACTTCTCACTCTGAATCTTTACCTGGGACCTGCACACCTTCTGTCTCCAGTTCTGTCTAAATTAAGAACTGAAGTTTGTGAGGAGAAGAGCAAGGCTGCAAATCAAGCAGGTAAAGTGCAGAGATGGTGGCTGAAAAGTCGTTCAAGCTCCATTTGCCCCTTTGGCTTCTACCATTAGACTTGCACAGCCTAAGCACATCACCCCACACATCAGCATTTCCTCCTCCATCTGTGCTTTATCTCAATTCAGGGAAAAACTTTTAATGTCTTGGGTCTAAATAAGTGCCTGTAACTGGCACAATCCAGCTCTGGGGGCTTGGCAGAAGTGCAAATGGAATTCCCATCCTTCTTCTCTTCCCCAGTACTGAAAGAAGAAACAACCCACAAAGATTAGGGCTTGGCTTTCACCTGGAGGTGGCCAACATGCACAAAACCTCAAGGATCCCTGTACACGTCCTTGCTCCACTCACACCTTCCACTGCCTACTCTGAAAATCACAGAATTTCCAAAACTAGGGTCTAAACTCCTCCATCCTCATGGCCAGGAACCAGCACCAGAGAACAGAATAAAGAATCACAGACTAGTTCAGCTTCAAAGGGTCCACAGTGTGTCACCTGGACCCACTCCCTGCTCCAGCAGGGCTTTTGCTACCACAGATTGATCAGTGGCCAAATTCAATGTGACTCTGCCCTGAGCCTGGCTTAACTGAAATGGCATTTCATAGCCCTGCCAAAATCAGGGTCAGTAAACCGGTTGCTGCTCTGTATTCTCATAGAGCTGGGTGAGGAACTGATTCTCTTTTTACCACTTGGATTAGTAAGACATTGAAAAACAGTATTTCATTTGTTTCCAGTGTATAGGAAATTAAATACATATTGAAGAAATACCTATATTTCATGTAGGGGTTGCCCCTTAGCCCCATCAGGGGGGCACCGTGATGACAGTCAGAAGAGCTCAGGCACAGCAAACATCAGAAGGCTTGATCAGAAGGCTTACAGGACTTTATTCCAGGCAGATTCACAGACAGTTCCTCATAGCTCGTAATAGTAGCAGTAGAAGTAGTAGTTCCTAGTAGAAGATGTCTTCTCAGTAACATCCACACCTTTTATATCCTCTCACATCCAATATCTCATGACATTATTGGTCAACCAATTCACCTCACATACACCACAGCCTCTCATTGGTCACAAGTCACCACACACACTCCAGGTAGCCCTGTTCTCTTTAAGGTAGAACTCTAATGAACTTACACTCACCCCTACAATTTCATTTGACAGCCAGCCAAAGGATTTATATCAAACTGGAGTATTGAAGTATTTTGTTTCAGGAATACTGACACAAAATATTGCCCATTTGGGGAATTTTTATTAAAATTAACAACTTGGTGAATGCTACACACTTGCAGTAGGATGGTTCAGCCTCAAGGCACATTTTATGGGGGCCTAAAGCTTTGGCTCTGGATGTTTGGGTGTTCTACCTCTCTGCAGAAGCCACAGGAACTGGGCAGAGCTCAATGCCAGCAGTGGGAGACTTCATCTCTAAACAAAATGCCTTTCCCTCCCTTCCAGGCTCATGAGCCCCAAGATGGCTGTACCCAAATGGTCTGAGCAGTAGCAACAGGTGGGTGTTCAGGGTCATCCTTGCCTTGATGTGGAGGACCATCACGTCCTCACTGGTCCTGGGCTTGTTCTTCTTGACCCACTTCCCTCCAACCAGCAGTGCTGGAAGCCAGAAGGATTATGGTGCCACCTTGTTGCAGAGCTTCAATTGCAGAGTCTTTCTTTGGCACTGCCACAACCCCCTGACCTGGTAAGGTGCATCAGCCCTGAGATCTGCACCTGCCTGTCTGGGCAAGCACTGCACAAACAAGACAGAAGGTGCTCATTGCTGGCAGTGTTTGATCAATAAAATCTCCAAAATCTCTCTGCCTTGAGACTTGTCTCCTTGAGGACCTGGCTCAGGACACTATTCATTTGCAGCCTCAGGTGTAGGCAGTATCTCTGGATTAGCTTCCAGATGGCCAAGGAAGTATATTTGTCTGCCCAGAGAGGAATGGACTGGAGCCCCTCCTTCCCTCCTCATGACTTCTTTTGCCCACAGTGTCCTGCATGCTATTCCAAGTGTTCTGGAGCTGTATTTTCCCCTTTCAGCAGGCCCTGCAAGTCTGCAGAAGGATAAATTTTCAGAAGGTTCCTGCAAAATCCCTCCCTCTTTCCCTCTCTGTTCCTTTGCAGAGCACCTTTCTGGGTGACTCTGGCATGAGGATGGACCTCAGGCCAAACTCTCTTCTCTGACCTGTGTCTCTGCAGGGGAACTGCTGGGAGCCACCCCCTGCCACCTCCAGCTGCCCTTCCTTCTCCAGAGGATCATCTTGGACAGCTGCTGGTTCTGAGGCTGCAGGAGCTCTGGAGCAACACCTGCCACATGAAATAATTTCCCCATCACCCCAGGGGCTCCTGGTACTCTCTCTGCTCCAGATCACTGCAAGAGTGTCTGATGTAGTGGACATCACTGAAACTTTTGCCTCCAGAGCTGCCCCAGGGAGTGTGAACCATCCCAGCTGCATGGGGCTCATGCCTCTGAGCGGCAACAGTGTCCAGAATGTCATCTGTCCCAATTTAGGATGCAGACAGCCCTTCCCAGTCCTGGAAAGCACTCTGCCAGCTCCACTAATTCTGGCTCAAACTCCACTTGTAGACCCCACTCTGGCCACAGATAGGTGACAGCATCTGTCCATGTGTTGCCAGCAGCAGTCTGGTGGATGGAAGTTCTCCCAAAACATTCCCCAAACACAGCTCCAGGGTGTAAAGCTGGGATGTCACACTGTCCACCCCAGGGGCTTCAGCACAGCTGGCTTTGTGTCAGGGTCTGGCTCTGCTGCCAATATTGACACCAAGCCTTTTGCCTAAGTTCATGAAGGAAGCTCAGCAGCTGAGCGAGTTCATGGGCTGATGTAAGGTGTATTTGTCTCCTTTGAGGCACCTACACAGTGTTCGTCAAGTCCATCTTTAGTTTGCTGAAATGTAGTTGGGTTTTGAGCATGGCTGAGTCCTTGTGGAGATCCTCTGAGGCTGTAGATCAACCTCTGTAGGACTGACTCCTGGTCTGTTTATTCCTGTTTATTCCTGTTGAGTTATATCACATTCCATAAGCACCCTATCAAGATCAGCTGGAGTCATGGTGGAAAATAGCCAGAAGATCAGATCTGGCCTTTAGGTGTTATGCCTTGTGGTATAAACCCTTGAATGCTGTTTGCCATTCTAAGATCTGCCTCCCTCCCTCCCTCCCTCCCTTGCTGAATTTGAACATCTCTCCTGGGTTTTAGGCCCTTTGCCTATGAATGAAGTTCCCATCTGTGTGTGGGTCACTCATTGGGGTGTTCCTGATGCCTCTTCCAGCCTTTGCTTGCTGTCACATGGACTTCACCAAGGATCTCTTTGTGGAGGGCATTAAGACACGAGTGCCTGCAGGTTCTATTGTCAGCCCCCAAGTTAATTGCCAGGATTGCCTCTCTTCAGCCCCAAATCCCAGTGCCAGTCTTCCCTAAGCCCCGTTCCCCTGGGTTATTATCACTGAGCCTCAGTAGCTTCTTCCCTTTTGTGCTCTGGGTGGCTTTTCCAGTGTGTAGACACTAATTCCTGCTGGCCTCTGGAAATCTGGAGATCCCCATCCTGACTGGTTATTGCTCTATTCGATCCCCTCTAGTTTTCAATCAGAAACCCAAGCCCTGCACAGCCACTGTAAATGTCAGACCTCGTGGGGGCTGATGCTCATCTGCTTCATGAGTGGGTGTCTCAGTTGTGCTGGGAGCACTGAAGGAGCTCCAGTGGGACAGCTGAGCGTCAGGGCTGCTCCTGCTCCCTGCCTGCCGAAGGGACAGTCCTGCCTTACCCTGAAGTTCTACTTCTGTTGCCTCTTGTATTAACAGATTCGCATGAAATCTCCACAGTCACTGGAGCTGCTCAGCAACTGGAGGCTCAAGAAGCAGCGAGGCAGACCCGGGTGAGCTCCTTCCACATGTCAGCAAATAACCATTCAAAGAGCAGAGCTGCAGTGCCCCCAGCCCTGCTCCAGGGCGGGGGGAATGCAGAGGACACGTCTGAGGGGGTGCCCGAGGAGCTTCCAGGGGGCTGCGGGGGATGCACAGACCTTGTTATGGAGCAGAGAGCTCAGCGCTGCCCCAAGGGTTAATTAGCAGCATCCTTTGCCTTTGGAGGTGCTCATCTAAGCACTTCCTCGTGGAGGGACAGCCGTCTTTGTTGCCTGGATACTGCCTTGCCCGGGCTTTGAGGAAGATACCTGGAGCTTCATTAGAAGAGGATGTCAGTGGAATTTCCAGGTTTAGCTGCACTATGTAAATTATTACCCGGGGCAGCCCCGAGGCAAAGCGGCTGCCGGTTACCATCAGCCACACATCACACTCGTGCTCTGACAAGACAAATAAGGGTAATTGTCTCTCTCCCCTTAATCAGGGGGATGTGATTAGCTGGAGGAGGCCTTGGCCAAGTGCTCAGCAGAATTATCCAGCTCAGCAACCTGAACATCCCTGCCGGCCCCTGGGCTGGGCACGAGGACCGGGCTGGTCCAGCAGCCCTCAGCTGTGGGAACAGCAGGCAAGCAGCCACCTCCCACGGCTTGGGGGAAGACTGCAGAGAGTATAATCATCAGAAAATAAAGAAGACCTGATGAAATGGTGGTTTGTGCCTGTTTTCTTCCATGTTTTCTGGGCTGTACCTATGCTGGAAGAATGCATGGACAGCTCCTGGAGCAGGGACTTTCGGTGCTGAACTGGGGACAGTGGAAGTCCAGCTGCTGAATTGTTGAGCCAAATGCTAATCAAATGCTTTGTGGGACCACCTCTTCTATCTGATGCCTAACAAATATCTGAGGGAATTATTTAAATAAAAAGCCAGCCTTGGTCAGCGATGGTGTAGGAAATGATCCCCTTTCACGTTCCTTGCAGCTCCCAGCAATACCAGCACAGAGCAAGAGACATTCCAGCATCTCTACAAGAAGACATGGAGAAAAGAAAGACAAACACTGATGGCTATGGACTCATGGCTTTATAAAATCAGCTCCTCAGTGTGCTGAGTAAAATGTCCTACATACAGAGCAGTAACCCCTGATCAGTGTAGTTATAGGAGCCAGAAAGAAAGGACTTGTCCCCATGTGTCCACTTGGCTTTTCTAGTGCAGAATTCATGTTGGACACTGCAAACCCCTGAGCTGCTGCACCCAAAGATGCAGCAACATCAGTGTGAGTGCAGATCCTCAATACCAAAGCACAGCATGTTGTTGTGTCAGTGTCACCTGCCACATGTGTCACATCATCTGCCTCCACAGGGTCCATCTGGGAACACTTCATCCCCACTGAGTGCACCAAGGGAGCAGCAGCTGCTTTTGCCTTGGCAATGCCCATACCAGTGCCTGGAGCCAGCCCAGGGCATGGAGGGACCAAGGGAAAAGGGAGCACCTCATGCATCTCTTATTAGGATTTTTTTGGAAGGGAGAATGCTTGGAATTGCAGCAGTCCCCTTCCTTGTTGAGGTGCCAGCCAGGACAGTGATGCCCACTGGGGTCTCACTCTGCTGTGGGTCTGAGCAGGGGGATGGGCAGAAAACGAGACAGATGGAGCAACAGTCTCTAAGTTGGAAGGCAGCACAGACAACTGTGAGGCTGTATGTCTTCATCAGAGCAGAGGATGCTGTGCAGAGGCTGTGCCAGAGCATTTTGGAATGGGGAGAAAACCTGGGCATCAGCCTCTGCCACAGTGAAAGTGTCTGCCAAGGTGAGACTGATCTTTGCCAAGGTGACCCTCACTTGAGTGCCTTCCAAAAGTGCACAACACTTCTGAGCGTAAAGAAAGGTGAAAACCCATGTGAATCGTAGTGAGACCTTGAGACACCTTCTCATGGTGGCTCCTTCCCTGCTGCCCCCCTGGCTCCTTCCCTGCCCAACCACAGGGTTTGTACTGCCCAGGGGATGGTGACAATCTGGGTCCAGCTGGGCTGGCTCCAACTTTGAAAGCCTGGGATATTCACCTGGAGGTTATGGGACTTCTAAGCATTGATTTAACAAGAAACATATCAATCACTGGAAAATTGTTTGATTTAGAGATGGAATGTCCTGGTGCCATATTTAACATTTTGAAATGCATTATGTTCTCTTGTTGCAATAGAATCATAGAATACAATCAGAGAATTATTAAGGTTGGAAGAGACTTCCAAGACCATCAAGTCCAACCTCTGACTGATCTCCACCTTTTCATCCAGACCAGAGCACTGAGTGACAGTTCCAGTTGTTCCTTAAACACCTCCAGGTATGGGAAATTCACCATCTCCCTGGTAGACCATTCCAAAGCCTGACACCCATTTCCATGAAGAAATTCCTCCTGATGTCCAACCTGAGCCTTCTCTGGCACAGTCTGAGGTCATTTCCCCTTGTCCTGTCAATGTATTCATGTAATGACTCTTATTATTTATGTAGCACAAGTTCTCCAAACTCCTGCCCACTTATGCTCATATACATTTCAGCCACTGGCTTCATTAGAATATTCTGATGCAATTAGAGGCATTTCTGTTCATTTCCCCTGGAGAAAACTCATCTCAGATGATCCCTAGCAGGCTGGCTAGGCAGCTCCCGGTGCTTACAGCAGATACTGATGCTGCAGGTTGTCCTTCCCAGGTGTGGTTGATGGTCCCTTTTGCAGCTTCCACACGCTGCTTTCCTCCACCTGTTCATGGTGTTTTGATTCCAACACGGCTGCAGCATCTGCAGCCCTACCCCTCGGGACTCCCCAAGCACAGGGCACCGAGGATGGGGGGCTCTGGTCGGCCCCGGAGGTGCCAGCAGTGCAGCCCTGTGCTGGGCTGTGTTCACTGCAGGCAGCACCATCAGGGACTGGAGGAGCTGAGACTGGTTATTTTGGGCCATGTGTCCTGTTCTCAGGGCAGAAATAAAAACCACTTTGGATAAGTGTCCTTTAATTCTTAGAGTCTGGCACAGCCACACAGAACATCTCTCAGCACCTGCTGGAAGTGGTTGTGTTGACCTGTCTGTGGTGAGCAGGACTCTTCCAGCTCTGGTGTTACACAGCAGACCAAGCTCCAGCCTCGCAGCAGCTGTGACAGGAGATTCCAAATGCAACGTGGCCATTGTCCTGCAGCACCTGGCACTGGCAGTGCTGCCCATCTTGCCTCAAGGCAGGGGAGAAGCTCATGCTCTTGCAGTTTCACTCCACCTGCGCCAGGCAATTGTGCCCTGGGGTTTGGCAAGTGAGTGTTCACTGGGGTGAACCTCCTTTCCCCCTCCCCGAACATTTTGCTCCTGTCCTTTGCTGATGGATGCTCCGTGGGCAGTGCCAGGAGGAGCAGCAGGACACGGCTGTCACCTCCATGTGATCGTGAGTCCCGCAGAGCCCGGTGGGTCCCGCGGAGCCCGGTGGGTCCTGCAGGGACAGGTGAGCCGCAGCACTTTAGAAACTGCCTCCCTCTTGTGGTGGCTGCGCTGCTGCTGAGGTCACACGGGCTCCAGACACAGAGAGATTTCTGATGCTTGGCCTGCCACAGAGAGTTAGAGGAGGAGGGTAGTGGTCCTGGGCAGGTGGGATTCCCAGCAGCTGTTGCTGGTGAGAACCAGAAGCCCTTCACTGATCCCAGGGATGGCACCCAGGAACCCTGGCAGGAGATGTACCCAGAGGACTCAGCTGGGACAAGCAGGGGAGAGGAGCACAGCTTAAATGCTGGCAGCAAAAAAACAGATCAGAGAGAAAAAGGATGAATAAGAGATTATATGTGCAACTTTGGAGTTGAATCACAGAATCTCCTGAGTTGGAAAGGACCCACAAGGATCACTGAGTCCCACCCCTGGCCCCGGTACAGACACCCCAACAATCCCACCCTGTGCCCCAGAGCATCACGCAAACCCTCCTGCAGCTCTGGCAGCCTTGGGGCCGTGCCCACTGCCCTGGGGAGCCTGGTCAGTGCCCACCACCCTCTGGGGGAAGAGCCTTCTGCTGAGATCCAACCTGAGCCTGCCCTGGCCCAGCTCCAGCCATTCCCTGGGTGCTGTCCCTGCCCTGGCACAGCTCCAGCCATTCCCTGGGTGCTGTCCCTGCTCACAGGGAGCAGAGATTGGAGCAGACCCTGAGGAGGAGCTGCAGCCCCCACTGAGCTCTGCCCTCAGCCTGTTCTGCTCCAGCTGAACACACCAAGTGCCCTCAGCTGCTCCTCATACAGATTCCTCTCCTGACCCTTCAGTATCTCTGTGGCCATTCTTTGGACACTCTCTAAAAAAAAAAAAAAAAGAAAACACCAAACTTTAGATCCTTTTTATATTGTGATGCCCCAAACTGCCCTCAGGACGCAAGGGGAGGCTGCACCAATGAAGAGGATGTCCTCCAGCAGTCAGAGGAGACTGTCTGAAGATGCCCTTCAGCTGCAGATTCTTGTGGAAATGCAGGAGCTATTAAGGAACAGAACAAAGGCAGATAATCCACGAGGGCAATGCCAACACAGGATGCTCAAGGGTGCACTCAGGGGAGATCACAGAGCAAGGCAAGCAAAACTGGCACCAGTTTGGCAAAAAACTCGAGCCAAACCTGCACTTTATTAACTGAGGAGCTGAATGTCCCTGAAACATGTCCTGCAAACAGGGAATTGTGACCAACTGCCACAGAAAGGAGCATTATGCAAATATATGCAACATTATCGAGGCTATGTAAGCACAGACACTGACAATGCAGAGAGCAGGTGAAACGTTCACTGGAAAAATGTCCTAAACAAAGGAAAGGAAAGAGTGGAGGAATTAAATGGCAATACGCACAAACTCAAATGCGCCTCAGTCAGGGTGCTCAGGTGATGGGTGGACAAAGCCAGGGAACTCAGGAGAATGAGAATGTGACTCAGAGAGTAAAACAAAGCCCTGAAACACCAAGTCATAGGAAAAACACAGAAGTTCCCACAGACAGGGACATATTTTACAAAATGTATGATTACAAGGGGTGGGCCCACTTGGTTGCAGGTCACTTTGGGAACTGAGAAGATTTAAGGCCAACCAACTCTCCAACATTTGTTTACTCAGTGAGGCAGATGATTGGGCTCCACCCTTTGCACTGAAGAGATCAGGTTTTGCAGGAACTAAAATGCAGAGGGGACAGCATTGTTCCATGGCTGTTTGGTGGTGGCTGGATACCTGCAGTGATGACATCAGGAAAGGGTTGTGGCCCTCAAGCGCAACCTTGTACAGGTCTGAAAAGATGCCCACTCTGGATCTCTAAGGCTGGGAAGAGCTGCAAAATGGAAGCTCATGCTTCAGAAGTCCAGAAAATATTGTTTTCTTATCAAAGTACCAGCTCCCCCACACTGGTGGTTTTCATATCCTGAAATGGCCCCAGGGTGTCCTATTCACCTGTGCTTCAGAATCAGAACCTGAGATCTCTCCAAGAACACTATTCTGGAAAAAAACCGGAGAAGTCATATAAAGCCATACCAGTGTAACCAGTCATCAGCCAAGGTCCTTGGGACTGCATTGCACAGGGAGGGTGGTTACGAGTTAATGCATTGTTTTATGAAGAGTAATTAATTAATTAATTGCCTGCCTAGAGACTGGTAGCCCTAATCTTGGGCAGGGTGCCATGACATGAAACTCTCTATAGACAACAACATGGAGCAGAGGACACACTCTGCCCAGAATGCAGCCTGTGCAGGAGGCAGGAGATGGGGCATCTCTGCAGCTCAGCACCTGCCTGGAGAAGGAGGCTGGGTGAGAATGTCACTCCTGGGCAGGGCACACTGGGGCAGGACACTGTGGGTTTGTGTTTCCTGCCCTGCTGTGAGGACCAGAGCCCAGAATGGGCTGTGGGGGTAAAACACAATGCTGTGGGAATCATAACTGCTGCTTCAGCATGGCAGGAGCTGTTGGAAGATGACTTGATGCCAGCCAAACTGGAAAGGTTGTGTTCTAATTGTTCCATAGGCCTGTGAGTCAGATGGGGGAGTGGAAAGAACGTGCAAAACTGGAGAAGGAATTGCCTGCTTTGGAACTGCCTGTTTTTTCAGCAGTGAAAGGATGAAACCTGTGCATAGGAAACACCAGGAAGGGAGTAGGAAGGGGAGTGATGCAGTGTGGGTGCTGAAGTCCTGGAGGCAGTGGAAAAAGGTTGAAGCCTCAGCACCAGGGACAGAGATGTAGATAGACATCCTCCTCCTCCTCTGTTTCTGCTGCCTGAGTGGTGCTGGCTGACTCTTTGTGGGTTGTCTGGTTCAGGAGTAAATGTTAAACATCCACTGTGTCCTTTATGATCTTCTCTAGCTCAAGTTGCCAGGAATGATTCTTTGATTGAAGATATTAAACCTAAAGTTTTCATCTCTGTATTCTGTCCTGCTTCTTCCACTTGCAAGTCCAGCATGTTTATCCTCCAAACCAAATGCCCTCAGTTGTGTTTGTGGGGTCAACCAGACAGACCTGAAACAACAGAGGAAGATGAGCTACATGACTTCATTGACAGTGACACAGACAACAGTGTCTCCCTTCCTGCTGTAGGAGTGGAAAGGGAAGAACTGGGTATGACACAGAACCTCCCTGTATAGGAAAGGGACTGTGCACTGAGAAATCCAAGCACATATCCTGTCACCTTCTGCATGTGGTATACCCGGTGTGAGCACTCTGAGCCTTCTCACAGTCCCCCTGTTTCATGCAGCACAAGTGTCACTGGAGACTTCCTGAGGAGACTGACAGGGAGACAGAAGTGCTGTTCCCCTTGCTGATCTGAGGGCATTTCAGATCAAAGGCAGCATCCAGATGATGTGACAGTGGGGGGTTCTCAGATGTCAGCCCAAGAGCAGCTCAGCTAAACCGACTCCAGAGCTCAGCAAGGAGCAGTAAATGATGTGGTGAAGGACCTGGCCACTATCCCAGGGAGCACCTCACAGTTACCATTCCTAAGCCACAGTGGCCTCTCCATTTCATTCATTCAGCCTGGAGGATAACAAAATGAACAGGAGCCAGAGCAAATTAGGCAGATTTAGCTCCATGCAGGTGCTCCTCAGAGATGAGGATTGATGGATCAATTGTCAACCACCACAGCAGCCAGGAGGCTCAAACAGGGGATCAAGAGCAGGGGGTTTTGCAATACTTTATGGTAATAAGGCCAAGGTCACCATGGGCCTTTCCAGGTTTGCCACAACTGGGAGTTCATGAAGGTCTCAACAATAACAGTATGGATTGTGGATGTGGCTTTTCAAACACTTCCCATGAAAACACTGGGCACAATCCAGGCAGGTGATGAGCTGTGTGACATCTCCCTGTGCTGAGGTTGGTTTGGGGCCATCAGGAATGACACAGTTCCTAGATGTGTCGTCAGTAAGGACCAAGAAACTTTCATCAGGAGTAATAACAGAGCTTCCTTTTAAAGAACATTTATGGGCAGAACACTCACATTTGTGAGTCAAAATGGTCTGAACCATACAGGTAGTTTCTCCAGGGATCAGCCTCACTGCTTTCAGTTTAAGCACATCTCAGACTGGGAGTGGGGCAGTAGTTTTCACAAGTTGGTCACTGAAAATAGGCCAGTTATGGAGAACTTCCTCTCCAAACCCCTAACCTGGAGGTGGAGCGATGTGATCTGGCATTCTTCATACCAGCCAGCACAGTGCACCAGCCTTGGCCATCAGTTCTCCTGGCTTATAAACACGTGTGTAATCACAGCCCTCACTACAGCACTTATGGCAGCACATCATTCCAGGTGTGCTCTTTAGGAGGAGGACAAGAAACAGCTTTTTGGCCTGGCAGATTTTGATTGCACCTCCACAGACCTGTGCAGACAATGCCTGGGTTTCATTTAGGGCTTCCTCCCCCATCAGTCCATGGTAGTGGATGGCACAGTGACATGTCCCTCTGACCCACCTGGCAGCATGTGACTCAGAATGCTTCAATGCCACAAAGCCACACAGGGCAAACACATAGTCCTTTATTATCCCTTTTCACCCAGATGAATGAACCCTGAATCAGATGTCAATAACTGCTTGGCATTCCTGGAGATCTCAGCATTGCTGATGAGTTTATCTCCCTACAATTTCCCTGTTGAGAAAGCAACAAAGGACCTGAGCACCCACTGCTCTGTGCAATAGGAAGCTGTGGTAGAGGTTGAGCAATCCAAGGAATGCTTGTAACACCCACTTGAGTTCTGGCTCTGGAGCCTCATGTTTTGCCTCTTCTCCATGTTCTCTTGGGTAGATGTCTCAGTTTCTCAATTCCTGCCACTTGGCCTCAGTGTCTGCAGAAACACTCCTCTCCTTGCCAGAATCCCAGTGTTGTATTTGTAGAGCAGAGTGCACAGGATGGAAGCAGAGGAACAAGCACAGAAGCACCCATGAACACATCACCAGCTCTTGCTGCAGCAGGAGAAAGGCAAGGAGGGGACTGTGCATGACATGAAGCTATCAGGACAAATGGAACAACATCCTCTGCCTGACACAGTGTCCTGGGTTCAAAGCTTTTACCTGCACACCTCACTTTTGGTTTCTGCTGAGCCCTGGGAGCCACATGCATGGCTGTCTCATGGCTGTACCTTGCACAGGAGCAGCTCACCCAGCCTACCCAGAGCTCTGGTACCGCCCAACAACATCACAGGTGGCAGGTGTGGCAGTGTTTGAAACCATGACCTCTGCAGAAATGGAAAGTTTAGGCAGTTAAGCAGCTCCCTCCCCCAGTCTGCCATGGGAGCATCTCTGCAGCAAAGCTGTGTGTGGCTCTGGCTGCTGCAGGTATCTCAGCACAGAAACCCCCACAAGCAGAGACTCCACCTGCAGGTGGAATTGAGGGTCAGTAGTTTGCAGTGATTCACTTCATTGCCACCCTGGGGGGCTACAGAGCCACCACTGGGACACACCTTTCCACAGGCAATGGCAGGTGAAGAGTTACAGCTTGCGATGGGTCCCAGCAGTTACATTTTGAAATCCTCATGTTGGAGCCTAACCTGGAACTTCAGGAGTCCCCATGTGTATTTGTGCCCTTCTAAGCCATGGCCTCACCACCAGACACAGACAGGATGGGGCTGCGTGGTCCTGGCTCAGACCAGCCCTCTCCAGCACGGTGAGTGTGCAGGATGTGTCATGCTCTGGGCTGTACTGGGGTTGTTACAGACCTGTCTTTGGTGCTGTGAAAAGGGACTTGTTTCTGATGGAGACACAGGAGGAGAACTGACGGGTTCTACAATTCCACCTGGGAGGTTTGTGACGTCCTAGCAGTGAGAACTTCTAACAGTGTCAGTGTGAGCTGAGTTGTTGCTGTGAGTCCTGTACATCCTTCCTCTCCTGCTGCTTTCGCAGACAAGCACCTTTGACTGCCCATCACCAGACCAAGACCATAACTGGCATCGATGGTAATGGAAACACCATCCACAGAGGGGATGGAAGTGCCCAGCCCTGTGCCCTAGAGAAGGTTGCAGGTGACAGACATGTACTATGAGCTCCAGGATCAATTGCCTACTCCCCACCCTGAGAATATCTCCTAACTCCTGGTCTGGATGAGACGGAGGAGCTTTCTGCCCCTTTCTCACCTGCCTGTGCCCTGAAGCAGCCATGGCTGTGCCTGCATTCCTGCTCTGACCAGCCTGCAGGACACCCAGCTCTGCCTCTCCCTTCACACCGAGGGGCCGCCCTTGGGTGTCAGAGATGGTGAGTGTTGCACTGACACACACAACACACAGAAAACCTCTCAGAAGAGCACATTTTGATGCCTAAATGGCTTTTTTCCTTCTCTCCAGAACCCTGCAGGGGTAATCTCCGGCATGCTGGGTGCCTGCAGCCTCTCCAGTTTCCTGTTTTCATTCCAGTATTTGCAGTGCTATCATACCACATGCCTCAAATTCCAGTCCTGACACAGCAGGAAAAGGGGCCAAGGGCAAATTCATGGGATTCTCAGAGCTTCTTGTGTCCTTTCCTCAGCCAGAGGATACTAATAACTCCCTGACTCCTTCCTTCCTTCTTCCTTTTCCTTCCTTTCTCTTTTCTAATTCCCAGAGTTGCTGTTATCCCTCAACACTTCAATGCTGCAGTATTCTGGCAAGGAGGGCACTGATCTGCCCTGGCTTCCTAAGAGCAGCAGCTGGGAAGAGCTGAACCAGAGCAATGAGAAAATGTGTACAAAGGATTGCTCTGACGTCCAAGAGCTTCTGCAAAAATGTGGCACAGCCACTGTAAAGCCATTTCCCCACTGCAGCAGGAACTTTCTAATTCCTGCCTCCTAATGGTTAAATCAGGAGTAAAGCTCTTAAGCCAGTGGAAGGATCGTCTTGGCAAATATTTGATGACAATACTTGGAGCACAGTGCCAACCAGATCCATCCCTCCCGTGCCTTCCCTCAGCTCCCAGACAGCACTGACACACAGCACCAAGGCACACAAAACTTGGCAATTTGTACTTAAGGGCCAAATTCTGTTCCTTTTGATTCCAGTGGTTAGTTAAGGCCAGATGTTGACAGCAGAAACAGAAAGCTGTGGCCAGTCTGAAACCCCAGCAAAGTGCAACAGCACAGGAAGGTATTTCCAGCCCTGTGTATGGCACCTGCTGTTGGCAGGACCCACTCCCATCCCACCTGTGCTGGTGCCCACAGGGAATGATGGATCAGCCATGGCTGTGCCCACAGATGGGCAGGACACATACCTTCAGCTGCAGGGACCAATGGCCCCGCCCAGGGGGATTTCTTCCCAGGGCTGTGCTGTCCTGCAGTGCCTTCCCCACCCAGGAAGGTCTCAGGGATTCAAGAGCCAGCAATGCAGAACCATCAGGTTTCCACCCCAAGTGAAGTTTCTCCACAACCTCCCCAGCCCTCCCTGGACATGCCTCCTGCAGCTCTCCAAGCCCCAAAGAAGCACCTCCACAGAAGCAGGAACCTCCTGGCTCCCTGTGCCCTCTGCCTGTCCCCTCTGCCAGCACAAGCACCTGTGGGTGGGGAAAGGAGTGTGGCCCCAGCTCCAGTGTGTGAGCACAGAGGGAGGGAGGTGCCCGAGGCACCAGTTGGGAGTTATGGGGGCAAAGGAGCCCACCAGGCTGCAGGGCAGTGCCTCCATGGGGCTCTAACACAGCACCAAACCTCAACCCACCAACAGCACTCAGGATTCCAGCCCGGCAGCAGCTGGAATCCGAGGGGCACTTCTAAGGAGCCTCTGGACAGTGAGGCAGCACATGACCACCGGCTTCAGCCCCACAGCAGAGCCCACAGAAATCTCCTCAGTGAGGGACAGAGCAGAGGCAGCTCCTGCTCAGGGGAGAGGTGTTGCACCCACTGCACCTCCCTGGAGAAGGCCCCAGACATGGTGGCCAGAGCTTTGTGTGTTCACTCCAGTTTCTCGGAGCATTTCAGAGTCCATTTTAGCTTCACTTGCTTTTCTTTGGGCTTTTGATGAACACTCCAGGTTTTGCCTTGTTTTAAAATCATATTCTCATCCCACTGAAAGATCAGCTTGAACTGAGAGGCTTAAAAGACAAACACTGTCTCAGCACATTTTAATTATTTAATCAGGGAATGAGCTGCACTTTGTCTTATTTTTACTGTCTTGAAGACACAGGTAGTTTAAAGTGAGCACATGATTATTTAAAATTGAAAGTGCTACTTTTTCGTGAAGTATTATATATTTAAAATATTGCTTTTGCTAATCTTTTCTTTTAATCCCTTCACCTTCCCCCTCCTTGTTTTTCATCTTCAATACATCCCATTCACACATTTTTCTAGTGAGAAAAATAGGACAATTTTTGAAAAATATGAAACTATGTGAGAGACAAGATGATCAAATTGCTTGTTTTTTCCTGTGTTTAAAGCACAGAATCACTGTGCAAAGTTCTTCAGCATTCTTGCACAGCTCTAGGAGAGGCTTGTTCTGAAAAGTCTGTTCTAATGAAATCTCATTTTCCGTGACAAAAAATGTCTCTGAAAACACATCCTGACAGCCTGCACTTGGCTTTGCCTGCTGGCTGGAGATGGCTCTTTTTCTGTTACTTATGTACATGTTGTCAAGGCTGAAGTGTGGGAAGGGGAAGCTTCTCCTGTGCCTCCCTCAGTTCTCAGCCTGGTTGGCAACCAGGTTCTCCCAGGTTATCACTCCAGACAGGACAAAGTGGTGCCCATGGGCATCCCAACCAGCGAGGACCTGAGGCCTCAGCATCTGTGGAGGGCAGTCCCTCCTTTCCCCATGTGAAGCTTCTCTGGGGCCAGAAACACCCCTGCTGGAGGCCACGAGGCTGCTGAACTGGGACAAGCCACAGGTCCATGGGGTCCATCCATCCCTCTCCCAGCCTGGAAATGCAGCCACTGCTGAGGCAGCAAAGGCCAGTTGGAGGTCATCAGCTCTTCCTGTTGCACATCCCTCAGCCTAGTCCGCTCTGACCCACCTCCCTGCCAGAGGCACCTGCACATCCTGCACTGGTGGCTGAGCTCACCTTGGCAACACCTTCATGCAGGAGGAACAAGTGGTGAAGGATTTCACACAGCTCCTCTGATGCCTCCTTTGTGTGTGTCTTTTCAAGTGACCTTTCCCACCACATTTTTTGACATCACTCACAAAAGAGGCATGTCTTGCATTTTCTGTGTCTCATCAACAGAAGGTCCCATCCTGAGAAGTTTAGTTCCTGACTGTGATTTCGGCAGTTTTCTGGAAGCCATTAAAAATCCCATCTCCCTCTGAATTTTACTTTTCTTTGAGGACAAGAAATTAGGAAGATTCCTAAGAGGAAGTGAACATTTTTTGCACATGAGGAATACCCTGATGTGATAACAGACAGCAAAGGAAAACACAGCAGAGATGTTCAGGGGTTAAGCCAACTTTGTTTAAGCCGATATTCAGAGATGGGATTGGAGCTTAACATAGAAGGAAACGTCCTGCATCTGCTGCTGCAGGGCTCTGGCACTTTCTGCCCACTCTCACCTGGAGGAGCAGGGGCATGTGTGGCACTTGCTCTGTGTGAGGAGCTCCAGTGCCCTCCCAGCCATTAAGGAAAGGCTTGGGGGCAGCAGGGCTCTATTTCTGGACACCCTGGTTCGTGCTGACCATGGTTTTAATAGCACAGCATGGCTGGAGGACTAAACTGATTTAGGTGACTGTCTGAGCCAGCAGTGCTGGAGCCCTCAGAGTTGTTCCCTGCAGGATCTAATGCCCATGGACAGCTCCTGGTCCCTCTGACATGCTCACCATGCTGCTGTCCTCAGCTCAGGAAGTCCATGAGCACAAATCAAACCCAGGCGTGAGTCCCCAGGTGGGTGTGGGACACAATCACTTCCTGGGCACACAGTCCCTCTACACATCCCTGAGTGCCAAGTAGCAAGACTGTGGGCATCAGCACCATCTAAAAGGCTTTTTCCCACAACGGATCATCACACAGTGTGGCTTTCCCAGCAGGAAAAAAAGCAGGGCAGGGACAGTGTAATGTGAGCCACTGCTGCCCTCAGACCCACAAACCTCCATCCATCCCAGCCTTGGCTTCACACAGTCCTGCCCTCCCATTGCTGCCTCTCCTTCCAGCCCAAATTCATGTCCTAGGGAGAAAGGTGGGCAGTGCTGATGTTTGTGAGCAAAATAAATCAGATCCTGGAGCTCCTGAGCCATCTGTCTCTCCCTGAATGCTACACCAGGCAGAGCCCAGCCAAGCCATTAGCCCCTCTGCTGCTGGCAGGACTCCCAGATCCCTCCATTTGTGACCAGCCAACATGCCCTTCACTTGTTCCTCTCAACCTTCATTTAATTCGTTTGGGAGTCCAGTCTGAGTGCTGCTTCCAGAAAAAAAGCATCTGCTCCAGATAAAAGCATCAGCTGGAGGCATCAGTGGGATTTGTAAGCACATGAGGAACAGAAGGCGCCCTCAGAGTGGATCTGACCTTCACAGGCAGGAGCCAACAGAGCCATCAGTGGGTATGGTGTGAGGCAAGGCTGGAGTATGGAGGAAGAAGAGGCACAGAGGCCCTTCCCTTCTGCACAACTGGGCCTGAGAGGCTGTGAGAGGGATTGATGAGGGGCAGGTCACCACAGCAGCATGGGGGGAAAGGTGTCACAGAGAAAAAGGGAGAGTAGGTGGAGAACATGAGGCAGGGAAAGGCCAGTGGGAGCTGGGAAATGTCAGCTTTGGGGGTTAGAGATGGCTGTGGAAGTGCGGGAGGGCAGGAAGGGTTCTGCTGCCTTTCCAGGTGTCTGACCTCTCATTAGCACTGTGGATGTGTCCAACCCTGGTGACTCCAATGGGAAGGCAGATTTCCCAGCCCTGGGGTACCCTTTGTGTGTGGTCCTGGGAACAAAGCACTGCTTATTCCTGCTTCAGAATCTCCACCTATAAACCAGGAGCTGCCCTGAGACTGTGACCCCCATTGCTGGAGCAGTGCTGGATGTGACCCCCATGGCTGGAGCAGTGCTGGATGTCACCCCCCTGGCTGGAGCAGTGCTGGGTGTCACCCCCCTGGCTGGTGCTGTGCCCCAGCATGGCCAACAAGGGCCTCTCCCCAGTACAGCTGCTCTGGGGGTGATAAAGGAGATGGTGCTGCACAATGGAAGACCCCCTACATTTTGGAGGAGGAGAGGTCTGGATTTGTCACTGAGATGTGGGAATGTGCCAATTCAGCGGTAGCTGCTGGCTCAGCAGATCATCAGCACTTGGCCCTGCCTCTTGCCTGTAGCAGCACCAGGGTCCTACACCAGAGTGGGACAGGGAGAGCTCTTTTCTTTCTTTAGGTCTTTCAGATCAATCCCACCCCTCTACTTCTCTCCCAGCACCACACAAAGTCATTTCAGGGAGTGAAAAACAAAATCCAGATTCCCTCTCCCGAGACATAGTTTCTGTAAAAGCCCAGAGAGTTTGTTGGGAATTAGGTAGTGACGGTTGTCCCTGAGAATCATAGAATTATAGAATGGTTAAAGTGGGAAAATACATTTAAGATCATCAAGTCCAACCATCAATCCAGCACCACCACCATGTTCACCACTGAACCTTGTCCTCAAGTGTCATATCTACTCATTCTTTGAACTATTCCAGGGATGGAGAATCCGCCATTGCCCTTGACAGCCTGTGTTAGTGCTTAACCGCTATTCCAGTGAAGAAAGCTTTCCCAAAATCCAATCTAAGTCTCTCCTGGCCCAACCTGAGGCCTTTTCATCTCCTCCTGCCCCTCCCTGGCTCTCCACTCCTGGCAGGGATTGCAGAGAGTGAGAAGGTCCCCTCTGAGCCTCCTTTTTCTCCAGGCTGAGCCCCCCCAGCTCCCTCAGCTGCTCCTCATCAGACTTGTGCTCCAGCCCCTTCTCAGCCCTGTTCCCTTCCCAGGACAGGCTCCAGCCCCTCAGTGTCTGTATGAGGAAAATCTAGAAAAAATATAAAGAACTATAGAAAACTTATAGGAAAAAAACCCCAACCAAGCAGTGCCAGGTGAGTGAAGTGACAGATCTTCCCAAGTGACAGTGCCACCATCACACCAGAACTGCAGAGGAGGCTGGACACTGGGACACACTGGGGACTGCCAGCCACAGACTGATCCTGGAAAGTGCAGGAAAACAGTAGGTAACAGAGCAAGGAAATGCCACTGCAGGTGAGTGACCGTGAATAATCCACATAACATTTTCTTCTGTGTCATTATCCTTTTTAAAAATTATAGATAGTAACATGTTACTGTAGTTAAAAGTGAGATAATGGGGGATTTTATGGAGATAAAATTATAATGGTATCCAGGGAGGGAAGGGGATAGGGAGAGACAATTGAAAGGGATTCATTATAAATTTATCCTCACTCATAAATATTCCCCCAGGTTAGGACTTTTGGTGTTAATAGGTAACCAGAATCTTAGGAAGGCTAAAGGAACTACAACATGCACAAATCTCCCCACTTCAGCACTCCCCATGAGCACGAGCCTTGCCCACCACTCACCCCAGTTACTGTGGCAACAGGACATCTGCTTTCCACAATATCCTTCATTAATCATTTACACCCAGGGATAAAAACAAAGTCTTGGAGGAATGATGCCACAGGAGCTACTTCTGCTCACCTGCCACTGGTGAGTGGGGGCAGCTCTGAACTCTTCAACTCCTGTTTCCAGCTCCCACACAAGGCAAAGGCTCACAGTCCTCACAGGCACAGTCCCAGGTGCTGCAGAGGTATCTAAAGGGAGTGAGTGCTGATCAATCACATCTATCAACTGAAAGAAGAGATCTGTGTCCTGAAGTAGAGTCCATTTCTTCTCCCAGACAGATTTCAGGCTGTTTGGTTCCACAGTGTTTATCTCTGAAGCACTAGAAATTGTGCCTGTGCACTGTGGTCCCTCTCACCAGCCTTTCTTTCTTGCTGCTTCATGGTTCTCATCATACCTGTGCTGCTGGGAAGGGGCCTCCAGTCCAATACCCACTCAGAGCAGGACCATTGCCAGCACTGGTCAGTCCCCCTGGCTCTGTTTCTGTCCATGAAGACATCCATCAAGTCCCAGGAGTCAGTGGGAGGAGGACCAGGAGAGGATAAGACAATTACTTTGGCAATTGCACTGCCATAACAGCCGTGGAGCACTTGTCATTCCCAGAAGGGGAAGTGCCATGTGCACTGGGAGGGGAAGTGCCATGTGCACTGGGAGGTGACAGCCACCCTTCAGAAAAGCCCACTGAGACCTGTGGAGGAGCCCCTCGTGCCAGCAGTGCCTGGAGAAAGTGCTGATGGTGTGGAATGAGGGGACAGCAAATGTCCTAAAAGGGTAAATCTTCAACCACATTGTGGCTCAGACCAAGCTGCAGGAGGTAGATCGTAGAAGCACAGAATCACAGAGTGGTTTGGGTTGGAAGGGACCTTAAAGCTCATCCTGTCCCACTTTCCTGCCATGGGCAGGGACACTTTCCACCAGCCCAGGTGGCTCCAAGCCCTGTCCAGCCTGGCCTTGGACACTCCCAGGGATGGGGCAGCCACAGCTTCTCTGTGCCACCACTCTCACAGAGAACAATTTCTTCCCAATATCCCATCTAAACCTACTCTCTTTCAGTTTGAAACCATTCTCCCCTGCCCATCATGGTTGTGGGTATCCCTGCCTCACAGGACGGGTCCCACAGGTCTCATCACCATCTCCTGAGTGCACAACAAGGACCATGTCCAGGATCAGCACAGCATCACAGCACCTCCAGTGTCCCAGCAGCAGAAAAGGCAGGACCCCACTCCCCCACAAACTTCTGTACACTCTGCCCTGGACAGCACAGGTGGATAAATGGGATCCAACCAAAGTGTCCTCATTAACAGGACGTGCTCTGAATTTCTTAGTTCTGAGGAGAGTGAACCCATCCCTGCAGCCAAGTGCAGAAGGTGTCAGTACTGAGTCACTTTGCTCACAAACTCTGTGCCATGAGGAAGGAGGTGAGGAGGGGTTGCTGCAGAGGACACTGCAAAAGGGAATTAGTTGCACCTTGCAGGAGTTGGACTTTGATGACGAGTGTGAGTCACTTCCAACTCAGGATACTCTATGATTCAGGATATTCTGTGATCTCCATTCTCAGCTGCAGGACTGTGCCTGCAGAGGGGAGATTGCCAGGAACTGGATGTGTAACTCTGGGAGCTCATCACTTCAGTGTTCCTCATGGAGACACCAGGATGAAGGCAGCTGGTGCAGAGGCACCAGGGCAAAGGAAGCAGCACACTGCCAATCCAGGAAAGCCTCAACTTCCCAGGAGCATTCCAGAAGCACCATTTAGCCCTGGAGACCCAGAGCCCTGTAGAGGGTTTTGGAATCAGTGGCGACTCATGTTGGAGTGATTTTCTGTAGCACAGGCAGAGTGCTTTGGGTGACAGTTCAATGGCAGAAGAACTTAATGGCAGAAGATGTTCTGGGCTGCCTGTCCTGCAGCCCAGCAGGGCTGTGTGCTGGCTGTTACAGGCAAACAGTCTTCCTAATGTTTTGGAAGTGATCCAACAATGAGAACAGAGGAACCCTTTCCCTTCCACAGGAGCAGGGAGTCTTGACCCCAGACCTGGACAAGTCACCCTGTGCCTGACAAGGAAAGGACCCACAGAGCAGCCCCAGCACAGGAGCACAGCACAGGCTCTGCACAGCCCCACCCAGCCCCTGGTAATGAGGACAGCAAATCAGAGCTCTTTAAATAACCAGGACCTCTTCAGGAAAGGGAGTAAGGTCCTCAGACGGCCTGATCTTCCCTTAATCTCTGCAAACAGACACCTCTGATTAGGAGGATTGGTTTCTTCTGGAGGGGAGCGGATTGAGGGCTTTGCCTGGCACGAAAAAAAGGAACATCTGGTGCTGTGTTTCCTAACCCCAAATAGGCCCTGACTTCTGTCCCCAATTTAATGCTCAGCCTCTTTGCTTCTCCTCCTCATCCCAGCACCAAACCCCCATCCTTAGCATCTGACCTGGAGCAGGAGCATCCATATCTCCCTATGGGGCAGTGCAGCCTTGCTGGGATCAGAGAGGAGCCCTGAGGCCCCGGGAGGGGCTGGCAGGGTGGGCAGCATTGGCAGGAGCTGCCCTTGAGGATTCAGTGCCAGTTTTGTGTCAGGGTTGGGTGAGCAGTGAGGCTGCTCTGCACCCCCTGCACCACTGACACAAACCAAGGAGCCACATCAGTGACACAGAGGTCTCAGTTAATGAGTGGGGACACTAATGAATCTGTGTGTTATCTGCATGTATCTTCTGCCCCAGGACAGCCCCAGGGCACCTCAAGCAAACAAATGAAGGAAACATGTCTATTAGTGCTTGCCAGCACCTGGGCTGTGCATTTCCAGCAATGTATGTTCACAGCAGCAATTTGTACAGACTCACAACAAATATTTTTGCTGATGATTTTCTGCAAGATTTGCCAGGGCTTTTATCAAAACCAAAAGTGAGTTTTCTCTTTTTTTCTTTTTNTGATGAAGATCAGATTTGGCTGGAAATAATTTTGATGGAAAATGCTCAGCTGTCTCTGCAGCAGGATTAAGCCCTGCCATGAAGTGCTGGAATGACCGAATGCCTTTGCTTTAAGAAGCAGCAAGAGAACAGCCCCTGGCAGAGAGAGAAGAGCCCTTTCAATCCCAGCTGCGTCCTTGGAGAAGCCTGGAGGAGACCCACGGAAGTGCTCAAACACTCACCTGTCCTGATGAGGAACACATTGCTCTCTGGTTGTTTTCTTTCCATCCTACCCCAGTTGGGTGGCTCTGAACACACCTCCCAGACTGAGCAGAAATGCAGGTGGGCAGAGGATGCTGAAAGTTTTGGCACCTGGGCAGGCTTGAGTGGGCAAGGCACTCAGACACTGCCCAGAATTAAGAAGGGGCATGAGGTCTTTATTTTGCTAACTCAGGTCTAGGATGACAGTTTTGTAATTGTCCAGTGTCACGTCAAAGGGAGGAGGGAGACAGAAATGCAAAGATTTCTAGTCTTAACTATATTAATAAGAAATTATTAGCAATAAGCGCTTCCAGACAATCAGATCCTTATGTTCCCAACACTGCCTCTCGACTATGGACAGCACAGAGGTTGGAAGGGTTTCTGACCTCTGATATGAAGCCACACTTAAGCCAGGGAGAACTTATCAGCTAAATAAGCGCTTCCAGAAAATTAGAGCCTTATGAACCCATCACTGCCTGCCAAACTGCTGGACAGAACACAGGCTGGAAGGATTGCTAACCTCTGCTTTGAAGCCAAACACTTAAT
>VWZD01005491.1:171520-189429 GCA_013396695.1 Sakesphorus luctuosus | reverse complement strand
AAGAATCAAATTAGCTGTTAGCATAAGATGTAAGATAGATTGTATAAAGGAATAAGCTTTGTGAGAAAGTAAAGGTAAGAAAGTAAAGTATAGAGTATAGAAAGGACATGGTTTCCTTACCCCTACCTTGTTCCAGGAGGTGGGAGGAGGCAGGACAAGCTGCTAGAAGTCACCCCAGCAGAGACATGGCATTTTTCCTTCTCTGTTTGAATTTAAACTCCACATTTTTCATACCTTTTTTTTTCTTCATGTGGTTTCATGTGACTAAAGTCAGAGTTATGGGGGGTGATACAGATGCCTGAGGTGGGGTGGCACTCTGAGTAGTCATGGACGATATCGCAAAGGGCCGTGTCATCTTTACAACACTTTGTTAATCTCATCAGCCCGAAAGTTCTTGTCTTAGGCTGGGAGCACACCTCCAGGGGGCTGAGGTGTTTCCCTCAATCCATCAAGGTTTAATCAGCCCATCATCCCACACCCAGTTCCAAGAAGATTTTTTGGGTAGCAATAGCCCCAAAGTTGGGTGTCACCAGGAAATTACAGAACTGGCAGGGAGTGTGAGTGGAATGGTGGGTCCTGTGTGATGGCTCTGCAGAAGAGCTGAGGTGATGTGTGTGCTGGAGCTACCACAGGTTCTGAAGGAAAGGACATCCTGGAGGTGCTAGGGAGGTCTCATCCACTCTTGTGATCCACAGGGGACCAAGAGGTGGGAATTGTGTGCTGGGAGCGAAAGAGCATCGTACAGAGCAGCGCGGGCAGAGCAGCACATCCATGGGGACCAAAGGAGGAAGAGAACTGGAACAAGAACAAGGTGGATTTGGGGGAAACCCTGGGCAGAAACAGCTGGAACCATTTTTCTCCTTGCTTGGGTGTGCTAAAGACCCACTGTGAAGTAAATGCAGTCTGCCCAAGGCTTGACCACTGAGCACTGACCTATCCTGGGGCCAAAATCAATGAGAGAATCATAGAAACCCAGAATGGTTTGGGTTGGAAGGGACCTTAAAAACACATAGATACAACTGCCCTGTCATGGACCTCCCACCAGCCCAGGTTGCTCCAAGCCCTGTCCAACCTGGCCTTATACACTCCCAGGGATGGGACAGCCACAGCTTCTCTGGGCAACCTGTGCCAGGGTCCCACCACCCTCACAGGGCACAATTTATCCCCAGCACCCCATCTAACCCTGCCCTCTGGCAGTGGGAAGCAATTCCCCCTCATCCAAAGTCCCTCTCAAGCTCTCTTCAAGCGCCTTCAGGTACTGAAAGGCCACAATATGGTCTCTCTGGTGCCTTCTCTTCTCCAGGTTGAACAATTACAAAATGACAGAATACTCTGAGCTGGAAAGACCGAGAAGGATCATCAAGTCCAACTCTTAATGGCCCACAGACGGGACTGAACCCATGATCTTGGCGTTATTAGCACCAGGATTTTTAACAATTCTCTCAGCATTTCCTCCCAGCAGTGGTGCTGCAGCCCTCTAATCAACTTCATGACCTGAGGAGGATGGTATTGTCTAAGGGTGGTGGAACACAAGGGTTGTGGGGGAGAAAGAAGCAGAGCAGCAAGGGAAGAGTCCATGATCCTTGTTCAGGCTCTTTGGTCTTGCAGCTTCGGGTCTGCCTTTGGAGAGGTGCTGGGCAAGGTGGACTGTGGCCCCTGCTCTGCAGCTCTACAGGCAGCTGGGGCTGGGTTCTCCCCACGGTCCTCTCACCTGAGCTGGTGTCAGGGGGCTGACAAAGGGCCCCCTCACTGGCTGAACCTCACAGTGCCATCAGGCCCAGCTCCGCAGCAAGCCCACTCCTCATCCCAGCGCAGCCGGACACCGGGAGCAAGAGGGGAGGGGGAACTGTCTGTTTGTATATCCTACACTGCAGCCTTTTGGGGTGGAAAATAGCTGTGAGCACCAAAGAAGAGAATTAAAGTGCATTTTAATGATACATGTCTTATGTCTGAATGAGCAGCTCAGATTACAATCTCATTTGGGTCTGTGGGATGAACTCCAGCCAGTGAAAAATCTCCATCAGCTCCTTCTGCACCAGTACATATATTTACATTTTACAGCTAATTTCAGCTGCTGTGTTTTTTCAAAAGTAATTAAACTGGGCTTCAAATGAGGAAATAACTATATGTACTTACTCCCTACTTGCCAGCCGTACATGAATATTAAAGAAAATGGTCAGAAACAGATCTATTTGTGAAAAAAATTACTAATTAATTAAATACAGTTTTTCTTCCCTGCAGCTTCATTCAACCTTTATATCAAAAATGACATGAAATGCATCTGTGTTCATTTGTTTAAAAAATTCCTTTGAACACATCTTCATCTCCATTTAAATTAAAAAAATGACTTAGCACAAGAGTAACAAAAAGCCTTCTGTGCAGGAATACAATGAGTAATGAACTTCAAATCATATCTGCATGAAAGATTGTCAAGTTGGATATTGTTTTTCCATATGACCTGTTTCTTTCTAATTATTATATTTGTCCTGGCTCTGATTTTATAAACAGTGGCACCTCTCCCCTTAGCTGGCTCTAAAAGAGGTTTATTTAATCTTTGACATTTCCTTTTTCACAGGCTGCTTTGCAAGTGTCACACAATAGAGCGTTGTTGGTCTCAGTTTAATTAAACATCATTTCTTTGCTTTAAGTAGCAGAGGCAGTGACACTTTAAAATGTTTCTTTTCTGCTTGAAAAATAATACAGTGTCAGCGAATAATTAAAACACACAAATCATCAGAATTAATTAGCATCTTCACACTTTTAAGTGCTCAAGAGTCTTTATTTCTGGGCATTTCATTCAAATGGCGTTTTGGAAATGGATAGAATGTGCAAGTAGTTTCTTCATGATGTTCTCTGGGGTCATTGGCAGAGATCCTCACCCTTTCCAGCAGCCTGAGGAGGAGCTCAATCCCTGCAGTGTGCCATGAGGTCACCTGCGATGTGGAATCCTGGTCCCTGCCTCCTCTGAATATGCAAAGCCCCTGCTCCAGCACAGCCCCCCACACCGGGGGGTCACAGCACCTGGAAGGTGAATCCTGGAGGGGCCAACCCCATTTCAGTGCAGGTCAGGTCCACTCTGATTTTCTGGTTTCTCCATAAAAAACCCAAAGCTGTACATCCATTTCCAAACACTGCTATATCAGCTGTTGCTGAGAACATCCAGAGAGGCTTCTCTCCTCACCTTCCCTGCATGAACTGACCCCAATCAGCTCCAGCACTGGCTCCACTGCACGTTGGGCTCCCAGTCCCCTATTCTCATGTAGTTCACATGTGCCTGCAGAGCCACCCATCAGTTCCTGGCCATTCCCATACACCAGCCCATCAATATTTATTGCAGTAATTCCCACCCATCTGAATAATAGAAACTGCAGATGAAAAAGCTGGGCAGTGGCAGGAAGGAAATTGGGTGTTGCAGTTCTCAGTCAAGTGCCTGGAAGTGGCTGCTCTCGTCTTGAAACGCAGCTTTGTGCCTTTCATCCCATTGCACCTCCTTGTTCCAAACCAGTTCTTCTTGCCCTTTCATGAGTGCACTTTTCAGATGATAATAAGCTGGTGTCATGCCCTTGCTGAACAGAGACTGCCGTGCTAAAAATACTAACGCGTTTCATCTTTGCTGCTGAGTCCCAGACGGGTTTGGTGGATTTCTCTGAACATTTCAAATATGTTGATGTCACTGTAGAAATGAACTTGCCCTTTTCTGGCTATAATATGCTAATCCATGGCATATGCATGTGAATTTTTATTTCAGAGCCATTTTGGCCATGCAGCACCCAGGCAGCCCCTCTCTGCCCATCACACTGGTGCATCACATCACAGACAAGTAACTCATTCAGGACCTCACAGTGGAGCCGGGAACAAATGTCCACAAGTTGGTGTGGTCTTCAACACACTCACAGTTTGACTGACCATATGGATGTAGGAATTGTATCTCATATCCTACTCTTGTCCAAGCTGGACCTTCTTATTGCACTGTACTGGGCAGTCAGAGGTTTTGAGTTAATGTATTGCGATATTCCCAATATTGCCTTTGGAAATGTGGCAGGGCCAAGCTCAGAGTGCACAGCCAGCCCCGGGCACCCTCTGCACTGCAGCAATGACCAGCAACCTGGATGTTTCAGATCACCTGAGGAACCTGAACATCCATGAGTCTACAGGACCCGACAGGATGCATCCCGAGTCTAGAGGGAGTTGGCTGATGCGGTTGCCAAGATACTCTCCGTGGTATTTGAAAAATCATGGCAAGCAGGTGAAATCCCAGGTGACTGGAAAAAGCAAAGTATTCACCTATTTTTAAAAGGATAGCAAGGACTACTCTGGGAACTACTGACCTGTCAGCCTCCTCCTGTGCCTGACCCAAATTTTAGAGACTTTTGTGGTACTTGTTGCTGGAGATTCATGAGTTTGAAGAATAAATTCTGCAAGGGCTTTTATGTGGTTCCCCCCAAATCCTTCTCTCTAAATTGGAGAGAGAGATTTGGTGGATGGGCTGTTGAGTAGATATGAAATTGGCTGGATGGTCACATCTACCTGAAATCACAACTCCCTGAAGGGAGGCTGGAGCCAGGTAGGGATTGGCCTCTTCTCCTTCGTAACAACCAACAGCATGAGAGGACATAGCACAAGTTGGACATCAGAAGGAATTTCTTCATGGAAAGGGTGATCAGGCATTGGAAGGGGCTTCCCAGGGAGGTTTGGAGTCCCCATCCCTGGAGATGCTCAAGGAATGACTGGACGTGGCACTCAGTGCTCTGGGCTGGGGGACAAGGTGGGCATCAGGCACAGGGTGGGCTCCGTGGCCTGGGGCGGGGGTGGGATTTTCCAGCTTCAGTGGTTTTGTGTTCAGAGAGTAGCAGTCAATGGCTCAATGTCCAGATGGATACCAGTGACCAGCAAAGTCCCTCAGGGGTCCATACTGGGACCAGTACTGTTTAACAGCTTCATCAGTGACACTAATAGAGGGATGAAGTGCACCCGCAGCAAGTTCACAGATGACACCAAGCACTGTGGTGCAGTTGACAAACACGAGAGTCAGGATGACATCCAGGGGGACCTGGACAAGCACAAGCAGTGACCCCTCTTGAGGTTCAACAAGGCCAAGTACCCCTGTAGAGGCTGGTATCACACCAGGGGTTTGGAGCCTGCCAGGCTCCACTACCCACCCATGAGCTGATGGGAACCTTGCCTGGAGTGCCAGTGCCACCCAAGCATGGACCCACTGCTGGCTCCTGTGACCACTGCCCTCCAAAACCAACACATCTTTGCTTGGCCCCTTGTGGTGCTGGCAGGAGTGTCCCAGCTGGGCTCTGGCAGCCGCACAGGTTGTGCTGTTTGTGAGCTCAAGCTGTGTGTTGGTGCTCTGCAGCAAAGTACACCATGAGCTGCAGTGGGGATTGAGCTCAGGACATGTTGATGCATCCACCACTCTCAGATCTCAAAGCTCAATTTTACCCCTCTGCCAGAACCTGCCTGTGTCCCTGCATTTCCCTGGAGGCAGCAGGCAGTGCCCCTCTGTGAGCATCCCCTCTCCAACCAGTGACACTCTGGGCCAGGCTGAAGCCTGTCAGGAAGGAAAGGAGGCTGTGGCTGCCATCCTCCTCCTCCTCCTCACACCTGGGAGTCCCACAGACATGCCACTCCATGTCAGTCCCTCAGGCACAGTGGGCTCCTGTGATCCAGGGGCACTGAGCCCTTGCTCCCAGAGTTGTCCCTGAGATGCTCCACAGCAATCTACCACCCTCTGCCCTTGGACAACACACACACCATAAGGGCACTTGATCATTTTTTGCACATCCACCCTCCACTCAGCTTCTTCTCTGCCATTCCTGGAACAGGAACAGGAAATCCCTCTACCACCCTACACCAATGACTGACTTTTTTACATTGAACTGGAGAGGGTCCTTAGAGTCAATAAACCTGTGTCAGAGCACAACCTACCAAAGCTCTGCAAATCTGCCCCAAGACATGTCCAACTCTGAGCTCTGAATAGATTTTCCAGGAAGACTTCATCCCCTGGGATGGGTGGTCTCACTATGAGAGGTAAACACAGCAGGGATTCTTTGGGGAAATCTCAGCTTTTCAGATAGGAAAGGTGGACATTCAGGCCTCGGTCACTCAGGGTAAAACTGGTAACGCAGAACTAACAATAAAGTTCTTGTCTACGGTAGACTCCAGCAAAAAACTTTGAAAAGGAGGCAATGTTTTCTTTAGATAACTGATAATAGCCTGGGTATAATGTGCAGCCAATTTAATACTTAGCAGCTTTCTGCCTATAGCAGGTGTTTGTTTAAGAGAGATTTCACAGTACACAGAGATAAATAGCAGGTTTCTTCCTTTAATGGGCCTCAGGCTCATTAAACAACATTTCACTTTCTCATGCACAAGGTTTTTATTCATTAAAGGGATTCATTCTATTTCCAAGAGTGTTTTATTCTCTTTTATTGACAATTCACCTAATGTGCTGAAAGTTGTACATCTGAGTGGAGGACAGGCAGTTGCTGTGCCTCTGCTCTCAGCCTGAGTGTACTTCCTACCTCCACAAGTGGCTCCTCTCACTCTGGAAATAACAACTTGACAAATTTCATGTTTTCTGGATTTGTTCTTTTCTGAAAAACAAATTGTGTCTTCAAAAGGCTGTATTGTGCAACCTCAAAACAGGCATGTCATTGCAATCAGCAGACCCAAAAAGGCAAGGAATTAGCTCTTGAGGAGAACCAGCTCAAAATTCAAATTCTATAATCTCTACAAAATCTTTGAGTTCTCTTTCATTTTTCCTCCACCTTTGATATTTTTTTCTTTTCTTGCCTCCAGAATCTGTGCCTGTTTCTTCAGGACAGGGCTGTGTGGAACAGGGGCAGCCTCCACAGGGAAGGTGCACACAGGAGGAATTACCTGGTCAAGAAAGAGCCATGAAACGTGGAAAGCATCAAACATTGGAGGCAGTAAATGCCCTCAGATGTGTCATCTGGGCTTTTTTATCTCTTGAATTTGTAGTTCTGCTACAGCAGCCTGCCCTCACCCAAATGACCCTGCCCTTACCCAAAGGATCCTGCTCTTATCCCCCTGTCCCAGTTCAGCAGGAGGGACCAGTTTCTCCCTGTGTGGGTGTGACCAAAGCTGTGCATTCTAAACCCTCCATTCATTGTCCAGCAACTCTTCCCAATGGCCCATTGGCAGCAGCTGCCCAGGGCACAGCTGAGCCCTCAGCCTGGCAGCTGGCTGGGAAAGAAGCCTGGCAGAGGAGCTGGGAGAACTCCCCTGCAGGGAGTCCTTGGCACCTCCACACCCACCTGAGGGCTCAGCTCTGCTCAGGGGCCAGCAAGGATTCCAAAATCCCCCCTGACTGCCAGAGTCACATCCCCCACTCTGGAACTCCCTGCCCTGGGGAACCCACTGGGGGCTCCCACCTGCACCTGAGGGGAGAGAATCTTGGGCTTTGGGGACTTCTGGGACCACTCATTGGATCCAGAGGAGCATCAGACCCTGGACAGGAGGAGCCCACCACTCTCCACCAGACTGTGGCATCCTCTGCACCAACAGGTTTGTCCCTTCCTTTTCCTTTGGACTCAGGGGAACCACGTGGGGCTCAGCACAGGGGCCACCAAATCCCACTGTGTTTGTGCCCCAGGGCACTGGGTTATACTGGTGGGGTTTGTGCGTTGAAACCAATCTCTCTTTGCGTCATTGCATTTATTGTAATACTGTTATTAAACTGTAACCCTGACTTACAATCTCTTTTGTGTTGGGTTCATTTCTCCTGCCTCTAAACCAGCACACTGCCCTTGCTCAGCCTGAGCCTGTCCATCTGAGCCAGCCCAGGCCCGTGGACATCTCAGGTGTTCATTGGCATACACGTGACTCAGGTGTCGAGTTCAACACAGGACAGTGAGGAAACTTTGCTTGTGACATGTGGGACTCTCCGTATGTTTCAGCATCTCTCCTCACAGGTCTGGAACACAGGAAACCAAGAGATGCCCATTCACTGCCCTGCTCCCTAATGGGTGATGGAAATCCCGTGCCAGCCAAAAGCAGCTTTTGTTGTCACATCTGGCAGCCTTGGCACGGAGCAGAGAACATCAACTCTGCAGCCTCACTGCCAGGCAGGGCACGAGGCAGGTCACAAAGTCTTTGAGTTCCCCCACCCACACACTTGCAGCTACACACGAAGGACCAGGCAGGGTTTGAAGCCAACTGCCCCTCCATGATTTGGCCATCAGAAGATCCAGATGTTGCAACTGCAAGCTTGACATCCTCTCCATCCTCTTAGCTCTTGCATCACCTCCTTCTGACCAGCTCCTGCTCCTTCTGCTCCTTGGGTCTGATTTAAAGAGAAACCCTGAAGGCTCCTGATCTCCTAATTCTCTCACATTCATAACGTTTTGATGGGATTTGCTGAGCTAAAAGGCAGTTTTAAGATAGGAATCAAAAACATCTAAAGGTCCACAAGTACAGACAACTCCAGAGGCACGACCTGGAGTAAACATAGGAACCTGTTGGAAAACCATATAATCACAGAATCACTAATGTTGGAAAAGACTTTTAAGGTGATCAAGTCCAACCATCAACCCAGCGCCACCACTATGTTCACCACTGAACCATGTGGTCAAGTGCCACATCCCCACATTGTTTTGAACACTTGCAGGGATGGGGGACTCCTCCCCTGCCCTTGACAGCCTGTTCCAGGGCTGGACAACCCTTTCCATGAAAAGAATTCCTAATATCCAAGGTAAGTCACCCCCAGAGGCTTACACAATGTTACATATTTAGTTTATATCAAAATTAATTTTACTGTCAAAAACTTCAGCCCAAAAGCCTTATTCCCCTGAAACCCCCTTCATATCTTCTTCACTGACTCATGATGAGGTCATAGGTCCAAAAGCAAACCCTGAATCCCACGTGTGATCAGTGCAGGAGCTGAGGACAGTTTGCATCCACCTGGGTTCCAAGGCACAGCTCCTGAGCCCTGAACCACCACAGGGAGTGTGGGAGCAGATGTCCTGCTCATCGGATGTGCCTGCTGAAGTCTTTGGCTTCACACTGTAATGAATAAAAGATCAGATGCAGCAGCTCACCCACACCATCTCCAACTCAATTCACTGGGAGAAGAGTGTTTCCTCTGAGAGAAAAAAAAAATCAGACTAGAAAGAGAGCTTTGAATTAATGGCTATATAATTTGGCAGTGGGGTTTGAAAGTTCCTGATCAAAGAGAGATTAATGGTCCAGATAAAAAAAAATACTGGAAGAAACAGATGTGTCATGTTTGCACACTTGACAGAGCAATGAAACAAGGCAGGAAGAGCTGGATCAGCTCATGGCCTTGGTAGGGGACTGGGTCTACCACAGCCTCCACCACCAGCAAATCAACTCAGTAGTACCATAAAAAGTTCAAGCAGAACTTCTTTTGTGTCCTTTATATCAGAATTTAGGAGTAGTTTGCTCTCTTAAATTCTTCACAGCTTCAGATCTGTGGGAAATAAACAAATGGTAGAGGATACTAATTGTGATGGCACCATCACTCCTGGTGGGATGCTCAGCTCTTCTCCAGCACATCAGCCTTTCCCAGGCTCAAATTCCCTGCACTTGAGGAGCTTTTCAGGTCCTTTATGACAGGAAAAAAAATAATAAAAGTTTGCCCCATTCTTTTTTTCCTGAGGAAGAAAGGCCTGGAAAAAGTCTTGCAGGAATGAAATCAAAAGAAGACAATTAAGAGGATGCTGACTTAGCTCCTCTAGATGAAACATTTGCTCATTTGAACACATTTGAGGGTTTTTTTCCTTCAAAGCTACAGAATAAAAAAAAAGGAACAAAAAATAGTTAATGATTTTTTTTGGTCAAATAAACCATTTCTTTCCATTCAACCCTGAGAGACTCAGTTTTGTGTCAAGCAGCTGGCAGTGAGCCCAAACTGAGAAATATTTCACAGAATCATAAAATATGCTGAGTTGAAAGGGACCCATCAGGACTATCAAGTCCAGCTTCCGAGAGCACACTGTGTTTTTTAGCACAGATAACTCCTCAACAGGACAAACTCTGGCTTGTCCCTCCTTCACTCACTTCTGTGACTTCTTGCTGAATGAGACACCACTCACACTAGGTCCCTGCCTGACCCTCCACTGAGGCCCCCCAGCCTCTCCCTTCCCATCTCGACATTTCCAAGGATTTGTGAACTCTGAGCCAGGCTTTCAGCTGCTGGAAAAGCTGGAGCCCACCAAACACATGCCTGCACATATCTACAGATTCATCACTCTGTATAGGTTGAGAAATCATGTGAAAACTCAAGAGAATACAAACACTTGTTGGGGTTATTTAAGTTAAATTCTTCTTTTGCGTTACCTTTGGCTTTTGTGTTGTATATCCAGTCAAAGCAAAATTATTTTCCTAAGACAGCCAATTCATAAATCTGGAATTATTTTTCCTCACCAGATGTCTCAGGTGCAGAGCAGTGGCCTCGAGCTGAGGGATGCACAGGGAGTCAGGGAGGTGCTCCTCTCCAGACAGTTCCTGTGAGATCTCCCCTGTTCACCATGACCCCCTCAAGCAACAAAGGACCTTGTCATCACCTCCCAGCCCAAACACCGCAAACTCAGGTGTCTTTATAGAGGAAACCAAGTGTGGTAGTTTTGGCTTTAGTTTTAGCTAAGCCTCAGTTCAGCAGGCCCAGAGAAGCTGTGTAGATTAGAGGGGACAAACATCACCTGACTTAAGCAACCAAAGAGATATTTCATATCATTTGATGTCAAATAAAGTATTAAAGAAGGTGTAGGAGGTGCCCAGCTCAGTCCCTTCATGACCTGTGCTGAGCAGACCTGCTGTCACCATTGCTGGGGGTGTTGGGGTTCATCACCACTTCACAGCTGTGTGGCTTGGGAAGTACATTTTTTCCTCTTGTTGTTGGTTTTCTCCTCTCTGGCTGAGACTCCTTTAGGGGAAGCTTGTTTAAGGTAAACAATAAATAACACAGAGCAATAAGGACACCACACACAGAGATCATTGTGATCAAGCAAATGCCCTTTATTACACACTGCACATGGTTTATGTAGGGTTAAGGCTGTGCTCCATTGGCTAAATTGAACCCCACACCATCTAACTGCAAATCCTAACTGGTTATAATCCATATCTCACAAGTCCTGTGTTTTGGTGAACTCATCCTGACTGTTTTCAGGAACATCTCCGGTATCCTGTGGGAAACCTGAGGTGTTCTCATGAGAAACTTCTGGGGAGTTGCTAAGAACTCCTGGGTAGTGATTTCTCCTTTACCGGACAACAGCAGCTGTGGCCTTGTTTATTCTCAGCTGCTTTCAGTCTCACAGGGTCTGTATAGACCTGTATTGCTCTCCTTTGATTTTTCTGTACCAACACTTGTTGGAGTGTTTTTGTGAGCTGGGGTTGTGAAGGTCTGTGTTGTTTGGGTGGGCAACTCGGTGGCTGGTGGTGGTGGTGGTTTGGGTTTGGGTTTTTTTCCACATTTGTATACGTGTGTGTTATATCATATTCTGTTTTTAATTGTCTCTTTTGTACAAATATAAGAAGCTTGCTGGTTTGGGGTTTGTTTTTGTTATGGTTTTTTGCTTTGTTTCTCCTCTCTGGTTTTTTTTTCCTCCCTCCTCTTCCCTTGGTGACCAGGTGGATTCTCTCTCTGTGTTGGGCAGTTGGCATTTTGCCAACTCAGCCCAAGACACCAAGAGAGGCAGGAGCCCTGAACCCAGAGCCCCTCATCGGGAGCCATGCCTGGGGTAGGTCATGGGGATCTTCAGGATCAGCGGTGGTTGACGCATCTTCAGAGGTTCCAAATCAGAAATCCAGTGGCAAAATCATGAAAGAGATTGTGAAGTTCCTCTGTGTTTTCCCACGCCTGTCCCTGCCACCATCTGTGAGTGCGGAAAGCACCGTAAGGCTTTGGCTGCACCAAAGAAAAGTCCAGCCCCACAGTGTGGTGACACAGCCAGGGCAGGAGTGTCACCCTCAGGAGGATATTGCCTCACTTGGAAGGGCCTCTACATTGGAAGGACATGACTTCAGAGTTTCTTATGAAGTTAGACTCGGATTTTCAAAGATAAAATACTTGAAAAAATCAGGAACCAGAACTTTAAATACACACAGAATGTCTGAAGTGATGAAATCACAGGGAGAAGCACAAAATCATCAACTCTGACCAGTGCTCTTGCACCCTCAGTGTGAGTCAGAACGCTCAGGGGACCGAGATGATTTCATATGTCACATCATGCCCAGAGCAGCCAGGCCTGTGGGCCACCTCTGCACTGCTGTGAGTCACTGCTGGTGACACCAGGAAAGGCTGGGCCATGGCTTGGGCAATCTGCCTTTACTCCTGATGTCAGCAGAGATACTTGCAGGATGAGCATGGCTTTCTCTCAATCTTTATGCAGTCATGGATTGCCTGGTCAGGCAGCCTGACCTGCTGGCACAAGGTCACAGCTTTCTGGGGTTAGGTTTGATGGTCTAGAGAACTATCCACACTTGAGTTACAGCCGAGGACCTGAGGTGCAGGGGCCAACTGCTCTGAGAAACAATTGGGAGTCCAAATGGATGTGAAGGATGCAAACCCCACTGCTGTTACAGCCACAGGGAGGGAAGGGGAAGGGAGGGGAAGGCAAGGCAAGGCAAGGCAAGGCAAGGCAAGGCAAGAGTGCCTTAAGTGTGTGTGTTGTGTTTATGGGAGCAAAGCCGTATTTGCAGGCTGACACAGAGGAATAACTGTGGCTTTTCCCCGTGCTGGATGCCCAAACCCCCATGCAGGAGGATTTCCCCCATCACCAGGTCAGTGCCAGAGCCCTGTCCCTGTGCTGCTCAGCAGGAAAGGCACTCAGTCACTAATCCCAGGGCAAACAGTGGAAAACTTGCCATGGCACTGAGTGCAGCTTATCTGTGTTTGGGAGGAGGTGTCACCTTGCCAGTCTGGGTGTGTATCAACAGTGAATACTGGATATAGATGGTGCATTTCCCTCCTTTCTCTTCCTTGTTCACAAATGCATTTGTTAAAGCAGGGGGGAAATGTTTCCCTCTGCAAAATCAAAGGGAGTCCAAAGATTGGCAGAGCCTTTCCCTGTGTGCCACCCCCAGCTCAGGATCCTCTGGTACCACAAGCCCAGGCTGCTGTCTGTTCACCCCAGCACTGGGAATGTGTCCCCACTGCCTGCCCTGTACAGGGAGAGCTCACTGCCTCCTTGTCAGGGCAGAGAAAGAGAAGCTGAACTCTGGCAGCTGGGCTGGGGCTGTGCAGAAAGCTGATAAATCCTGTTAGGAGATTGATTCAAACATAAAAGATTGACATAGGAAACCCATCCAGAGATGGGGGTTGGATCAAGCTTGGCTCCAGTCCTGGCCCATGGTATCCCACAACCTGAGGTCATTCACTTTGGCACAAGGAGAGGGCAGAACATGCCATGCTGAGATGCTAGGAAGGAAGCTGGCAGCTGGAGAGCTGAGGGCTCATCTGTACCTTCTCCAGTCACAGTATTTTTCTCCTTGGGGTGTATAGTATTGGTCAATATGATTTTGCACCTTGCTGTCCTTGGCAGAGGCAGCTCAGCTCATGGCTGTGTGCACATCTTCTGGGTACCCTGGGCTCTGCAGCAACCTATGGAGGAGGTGCTGGGAGATCAGCTCAGATCCAAAAGACCTCCTGCTGCTGTAGGAGACCACCACCACCTGAGATGGTCTTTATGTTAAGCCTCTCTCTTAGCTGATGGATGGGAACGTGGCAGGGCTGGGAAGATCCCTGCTGGCAGGCTGCAGCATGCCTGGCACTCGTAGGGATGTTCTTGCTGTGAGTTGGCACAGTAACTGCCTCTTATTGGGGTGGCTTCAGTACAGAGACTCACTGGGCAGCAACAGGACTTGCTCTGTCCCCTGGGCCCAGGAAATCCCTCTCCTATGCCCAGCAATGTACCCACTTCCTGGTGTCCTCTGTGTCCCCTGACAGAGCACAGGGAGGAGACACCCAATGACACACACCGTGTTTCTGACCCCACGTGCTTCTGCTTCTCCCTTCTGCCCTGAAGAGCAGGTCAGAGAGGTCTGAGGGACAGGTTAGTCCTCAGAGGAGACCTGGGGCGCAGTGACAAGGGTGGTCAGTGAGCAGTTGAATGGTGAAGGTTTGGGGTAACTCTGCTCAGAGGACCTGGTGGTGTCAGGTCACCGTGTGTCCTCACAAGACATCCCAGCACATGTGTTAGTTGGGGTCACTGCACGGTGCCCTGGGGCTGGGCAGGCTCACAGAAACAGGAGCATTGGGGTCTCCACCGAGGTTAACTTTGAGTAGGTTTGAAATGCTTACTTTAGTCAATCAGGAGTAAATCTTTCTTCTCATGATTAAATTTGGCTGAATTTCAACAGATAAAAGTTGGAATGACCACACTTTATTTAAAAATCCAATTTTGAAGACCTTTTGGTGGCTAAGAAGGACTTGAAGCCCTGAAACACTGGTCACAAAGTCCTGTGTGAACTAAAAGCCATTCCATCTCTGTCTTATCAGGAATGATCTCAGCTGGCTGCTGGCTCTCAGTCTGGATACTGGAAACACCTTCTGGGTGTGGGAAAGGTGGTGTGGACTGAAGAAAAATCCATTATGAGGATGCATTCAGCAGACCCCGCAAAAATTGCAATTGAACAGCCATGAGGATAAGGACAAAGACTTGGAATTGCTGAAGAATATCTGAAACAAATACACAGGCTGAAGATCTCAGAGGTCCTTTACTCGGTGGGAAGGATTGGGTTGTGTCTAGGAGTCTACTGGGATTAACACAGCTCCAAGGAATTCACAAACTGTTTCGTTAATATTTGGAAGGACAGTGGGAGAGGCTTCCTCAGCCATCTGAGATAACACAGAAGTGTCTGCCCCACCCGCAAGAGAAGGAGGGTGTTAAACTGCAATCAGGAAAACAAAGTTTGCTTTGTTTGCTTAGAAACTTCAAAGTTAAACAGCTCCATTAGTCTGCAGCCCAGGGTCTGGGAGGGGACGGTCTCAGGGGATGATGATATTTTTAATAAATCTAGGAATGCCATGAAATATTTACAAGGCTGGGAGAAAACAAATGCTGCGGCAGCCTCCACATGGGACCAGCGGGGAGGCACGAGGTAATTAGGGAGCTGCCACCCTGCTCCAGACACCGTGGAAGCTCAAGCAACGGCTGTCACATCCCCAGATGCTGCAGAGTGCTCACATCCCATCATTAAAAACAGTCGGTTAATGAGGATTTCAAAAGAATGCAGGAAGGTCTAGAAAATCTGTCTCGTGGTGAGAAAGGTGGGACGGTGAGTGTGTTTAATTCATTTGGGAACAGGCTGAAGGGTGAATTTGAGAGAAACTGAGACTTGCCTTTGAGCCAGTGCTGGAAAAGCTCCAAGTGGAAATAAGTTGTAGTTAAAGGGCAAATAAGCAACCTTAGCTCAGGAGCACTTGATTTTGGCATGGAATACGTTTTCCAGAAGGTAATATCTGTATACAAGGATTGCAAGGCTTTAGAAAGCATTTCTGGTGCATTTGGCTCAGGGAAAGAACAGAGGAAACCCATGAGCTGCTATTCAGGCAGTCACACAAGCAACTGCTGTCACTTCTTCGTGTTGGCACTGCCATAGTTTGGGGACAGCTGTTTAGGTCACATGGGGACATGGGGCTACCAGTGTTGCAGGGCCAGGGAGCAGCAGTGGGGCAGCTCAGCCCTGAGGCAAAGCCCCATCTCTGCCCCACTGCAGCCTGTTGGTACAGAAAAATCAAAGGTGAGCAATACAGGTCTATACAGACCCTGTGAGACTGAAAGCAGCTGAGAATAATCAAGGCCATGGCTGCTGTTGTCCAGCAAAGGAGAAATCACTCCCCAGGAGTTCTTAGCAACTCCCCAGAAGTTTCTCATGAGAACACCTCAGGTTTTCCACAGGATATCGGAGATGTTCCTGAAAACAGTCAGGATGAGTTCACCAAAACACAGGACTTGTGAGATGTGGATTATAACCAGTTGGGATTTGCAGTTAGATGGTGTGGGGTTCAATTTAGCCAATGGAGCATGGCCTTAACCCTACATAAACCATGTGCAGTGTGTAATAAAGGGCATTTGCTTGATCACATTGGTCTGTGTGTGGTGTCCTTATTGCTCTGCGTATTTATTGTTTACTTTAACAGCCAACTGGGGCAGCACTGACTGGGGACACTGGGACTCCTCCAGCTACTGGGAAACAGCTTGGGCTGTTTGTCCTTAGCAGTGATGGTGATTGACAGCTGTCAATCACACAGTCCTGGAAACATCTGGACTGTTTCCTGGTAAAGGAAATGTAAAAAGTTTCAGCTCCAGCCCATTTCAGGGGGAAACCAAATTTCAACTACCCCAAATATTCGCTTTCTTGGAACTCCTGCTTTCCAACCAAGTTTCAATTCCCTTTTTTTAGATGATGTCTAAGACTCTGGAGTTTGTCTCATCAGGGTCAGCAAACATGGTTTTGCCCGTGGCTGGTGCTGCCCTGGCACAGGGACCATGGGGTCTCTGAGCAGGTGGAATTTAGAGCTCTGGCTCCTACAGTCACAAACCAAAATATTTGCATAAAATCCACTTCCCCTCCACCTGTGTTATTGCTGCCCTGGATGATGAAACACTGCCCTATTTCCATAACAATCAAAATGCCTGAAGAAATGGCCCAGAAGTGCTCAGGACTCAACACTTGTGACAGCACTGATAGGATCAGCAATACAGAGAAACCCTTGAGGCTCTAAGAGAAAAAATGGAGCTTTTCTATATATATATTTATTTCTGTTACTTCTCATATCTTTGCTGCATTTCTCCACCATGAGGACAGAGATGTTAATGTTCTTAGATCTTAAAAAACTAAACTTAAAACCTTAGAAAGGGATTCTAAATCTCACTCATTACCTGCTCCTATGACAAAAAAAAACCAAAAAAACAAAAAAAAAATAAAAACAACTAACATTTCAAAACCAAGAGGAATTTGGTAACTGCATGGACTCCCTTCTGATGTTATTAAAGCTTGGGGCTAAAATTATTTTCAAGATCACCTGAGAAATATACAACAAGGAAAGAAGAACTCAGGTTAAACCCATTTTTGCTGGAGGTGCTGTAATCCATAATTTCTGGAACTGTTATTTTATTATATACTGTATTGATTCATTAGCTGTTGTATCAGATGTGGAGGCACACAGAGTTGTGAACCTCAGGAATGGTGCCGTGGCTGCCTCTGCCTGCCCCTGTGTGTGCCAGCAGCAGTTCCTGTTCCTGTTCCCCTGCCTGGGCTGCAGCTCCTTCCCAAATGGCTCTGTGATTTCCACCTCTTCTTTCTTGTGTCCCTGCCCCAGCCCTGCAGCTGGACACTCTTGGGTGCTGCATCATGGAAAATAGTGTCAAATTAGCATTTTCAGATGTGCAAAATCACGTCAGTGACAGAATAGTTGCGTTCAGGGAAAAAACCTGAACCACAAGAGCAACAAGACCTGACAGAGTTTGCAGAAACGGTTTCAGTTCAGCTGTCTGGACAATGTGAACTTCCACTTTCCAAGAAACGGAAAAATATCCCTGTTTTGCCTCTCTACAAAGGCATTATGATGAGGCTTCACCTCCTGAAGACCCTGTTTCCTGCCTGTATTGTCCCTCTTCCAAAAGTGTGAGCAGCTAAGTACAAGAGGATCAATAGGAAAGAGAGCAACACACTGCTGAGGCTGCTCCACAGATGCCCTTGGCCAGCTTTGTAGGTGCCACCAAAATATTAATTAAATGCATTTACTGTCATTGGTGCAGCTGAGTGTCTTGGTTTGAGGAGAAAAACCAAAAATGTTTACCCACAAGCGGGGGAGGGGGCCTCCTCCACAATAATCACGCCACTCTTTATCAAATTTAGAAGAAGGAACTTTAATGCAAGAAGGATAACTGTTCTTAACTGCTATATATATTTAT
>VWZD01005491.1:31864-169343 GCA_013396695.1 Sakesphorus luctuosus | reverse complement strand
GGGCAGCACTGGGGGCAGTGTTGGGGGCAGTGTTAGGGGCAGTGCTTGGGGGGCAGCATTAGGTGCAGTGCTGGGGGCAGTGTTGGGGGGCAGTGCTGGGGGCAGCATTGGGGGCAGCACTGGGGGCAGTGCTGGGGGCAGTGCTGGGGGCAGTGTTGGGGGGCAGTGCTGGGGGCAGTGCTTGGGGCATATCCAAGCCTAAAACACTGTCAGTGGAAAGACAGCGTTTGTCCTGTTGAATGCCATGACCGAATGTTCCACTGCCAACATCAAACCCTGGTCCTCTTGGTTTAAAGGGTGGGGGGAGGGGACACTGCCTAGCTCAATGTCTTGTAAATTAACTGGAAGGGAGAATAAATAAAGATCCAAAAGCACCTGCTTTTGGGTGGACAGTCTGATGGACACAGCTTCAGCTCATAGCTTCAGTTTCTGGAGACAAAACACGCCACTGCTCTGCAACCTGGGAATGTCAGGGCTGAGAAGGATCATGGGATGCACAGACTTCCTTAGGAGAAAGTCACTGAGGCAGATAAGGAGGCACCAACCTCCTCAGCACATTCCCTGCAACCCAGGTAGGGCACGTTGATCTGCATTTTCCTGCGGGAAAACAAATGCATTTGGCAAAACTTGGATGTATTTTGCATATGGCAACGTGGGTTTATGCAACTAAGCCCCACTCCAGAGCACTTCAGTGGAACACTCCTGAATAAGTACATCAGCAATAATGTTTATTTATCAGGCACAGCCCTTCTGTGAGATAAGCACATCCCATCTAATGCTGGCCCCTAGGACAGACCTGGTCCTTGTAGCTCCCTGCTCGAGGCACGGCCATCAGACAGCCCTGACTCTGGAGGTATCCTCAAAGCACCTCCCTCACCCCCTCCCTTTCCCTCCTTCTAACAAATCAATTTAGGAAATTTTTGGTATTTACAGCTTGGGATCTCTTGTTTGTGGCAATGCAAATGAACCGGTGTTGGAGCTGTCAGGGCTGGAATACACAAAGCCTCTGTGAAGTGCTGATTGCTCACACCAGGCTCACCCTCCTGCCAGGAGGCTGATTGAGTTGCCACCTTCCCAACTCCTCTTTTCCCAGGCAGCTGGAGGGTGTGGTGACACCAACATTTCTGTAGTGGCAAAGCCAGTTTGAGACATTCCTGCCCCCACCCCTTCCCTTGTGTCAATACAGCTGGCTGGGGAGCTGGGTGGTGATTGGGATGGCTCACACGGTCACATCCAGGGAATAATTGGGGGGAAGTATTTGTATCCACCTGGCTGATGTCAGCAATGTTGTCAGAAGGAGCCCTGCACAGCAAAGAGGAACCAAGCTACAGCAGGAATGAGCAACCAGAGGATGGAAAATCCTTAAACTCACTTTGCCCCCACTAAAACCTCTTCAGCTGAGCCCCCCAGGGCATCCCAGCCCTCCATGGCTTCATGGGCACCTGTAGGTCTGTGCTGGCTGAGCATCACCTGTGCAATGGCCAGCACAGCTCGCTAAGGCTGGGCTGGGTAAGGCTTCTTATGGGCTTGTGGAGACCCCAAATGCCTCCAGAGCAGGCTGCCATTTCATGGGATTAATAAAAGAGATTTCTAAGTGTTGTGAATCCCAAGAGAAGTTCTGAGGTAGGGTCTGATGCACCTTTGGGGTCCAAGAAGACTTGCCCTCTGAAAACACCTAGTCAGTGAGTGAAACTGCAGCTTGAAAGAAGCACGAGGGTGTGTATGACTCAGAACAGAGTGAAGAGTGTCCCTGGAAAACCCACATGGCCCATGGCTCAGGATGAGATGGATATGCCACATCCCTGACACACTACAGGAACATTTATCTCTCTTGAAGATACCCCAAAAAGATGGAAATGAGGGACAAAAAGACTCAGTGGGTGCTAAAGATAGTAAAAGCCAGAAGGTCCAGGAAAGGTACAGAGTCCCCTGCAGAGAGCTGGCCATCCTGGAGAGAATCTGGTGACAAGTGCAGTGGGGACCTCCTCCCTCTTTGGGGGGACCAAGCAGAAAGGAGAGAAGTGGATGCTCCTCTCTGAAGGACTCACCCTCAACCCTAAGCAGCTGTTTTGTGCTTATCTCAGAGAAGCAGAGATTTCCTCACACCAAGGAGGGCTCAGGGTACAGTGGTTAAAGGATTTCCAAGTGAAGTAGGTGTTTTCAGAAGGGAGTTGGTTTAGAAATGTCTTCTTTGTGCTGAGTCTCTGGTAGTGTATGTGAGCATCAGACTGTCAGACTTGGCTGCAACAAACACGAGCACCTTGGCACTGGTGGCAGAGTGTGGCAGCTCTTGTGGCTGGACCCACTGAACAGGGTGACACACAGGTAGTTTGGGGTCATCATTTTGAGCTGGACCATCAGCTTCACTGGGTTTCCTTATTCCTGGGGCCAGAATGTCTTCCTGTTCTGAAAGGTTTGGGAAACAGAGGAATTGTGTCTTTCAGTTTCTCCTGGATTTAAGCAGTTTCTAATTATACTGGAGGAGACAATTGTCTTCTTAGATAATGATCAGCACAGTATGATGAAGTCCACCTGCCCCATGCCCCTGGAGAGGAGCAGCCGTGATGGCTGAAGGCTGGAAGTGTGCAGAGATGAGAGCACATCATCTTCAAACCAGCTTTGCAAGTCTCTGCTCTGCAGTGTCTGTGACACAAAGAACAGCTTTGGTCTCAAATGGGTGGTTTACAGGTATCATTCCTAGTCCCGTTCTCCACAGGGTGAGCTAAAATCAATTATAACAGAGAATGGGGCAAGAGTTATCAGAGTTACCTCAGACTTTACTGCAGGTGACAGCAAACCACTTTTCCTTGCTGGTGGTCAGAGAGCCAAGGGCTTGGACCTCGGATCTAGCAAGTCCACCATGCCCCACCTGAGCAGTTTCACACTCTCCTCTCCATCCATTCCCTCTCCTGCCTGCCCAGCTGGCTACAGGCATGGGAAGGGTTCTAAGATTTCAGCATTCTCCAGCCTTGAGCACTTGCTCAGTGTCCCTCTGTGTCAGTCCCTGCCAGCCCCTGTAAAATGATGTGAAAGTGATAGCAAACCGGTCAACAACAGCAAACGAGAGCAGAGCAGTAATCAGGAGTGACATTTGGGAAACATGGACTAGTGTTGGCCCAGTGTGAGCAAGAGGCTGGACTAGAGATCTCCAGATGTCCCTCCCAAGCACCACTGCCATGACTCTGAGTCACTGATTTATGAATTCAGAATATTCATGTTTTCTGAGACCTGGTATCATCTAGGCCTGGTTCCCCGGGACATCAAACAAAGGTGAACGTGTTACTTCTCTCAAAAAGTGGCAGCAGCACAAAGAATGAAGGTCCATAACTTTTCCAGGAGTGAGCCAGGAAAACAAACCTCTGATCCTGCCATAAATCATGTAACCTCAATCTGAAACCATAAGAACTGTAAAGGTGCACAGGAAAAATTCCCTTATGTCACGGAAATAATTGTTCACAGCAGTCAGAGAAATATGGGAAATTAGAAGGATAAAATCACCATCCTGGGGAACAGCAGGGGCTTCATGAGCAGATAAAATGACCAAGAGATTCAGGCCTGGTGAAACCAATGGCCAGGCCAACAGCTGACTTGTGCTGTAGACTCTAAAAATTGTTCTTGTAATAAATTCTGAGAGAAGCAGTTCTGCAAGAAAACCACCCTGAATTAGGTTGGGTTCCTCATATCTGAGACTCTAGGACTGTTACTCTGTTCTGAATTCCAGGGAGGTTTTAGCAAAATTCACGAGATGCAGCAGACTAAACAGTTATTGGACTGATAACAAAACTAATCTCTGCTTTTTGTTGGCAAGGCTTAGGTACATCCTGATGGATAACTGGGAAAGGACCTTGAAATCAAGATGCAACCGAAGAGTTCAGTGTCACATACACGTGTCAACAGGAGAAGCAGCTGGGATTTGCTTAGATCAATGGGTTAAAAAGCTAATTGGTTTCTCCAGGGACCAAGAAAATGGTGCCAGGAGTTTTGAAATTAGCAGTGAAGATAAAAAGAGAAAGATGAGTGAACATGAGAGAGTACTGCAAGCATGAAATGAGCATCTTCAGATGGGTCGTTACAAGGAGTGTAACATTAACAAGTGAGTGTAACCAACAGGTTTGTTGATGACCTTTGGGCTCAGCTGCCCTCTGCAAACCTGCTTGGTTAAGGTTTGGCAGCAACAAGCACTTGGGCAGCAACGAATACTGTTTGATCTCAGGCAAAAAGCAGCAGACACAGGGATGTTTCCAGGACACAGCCCAGAACAGAGTCCACCAGCTTTTCCTACTTGACTACAGCTGAAAATGCCAAAAATTTGCCAACACAGCCCTTGTTCAGCTCTAGGGATGGTCCCCACTCATAAGGAGGGTTCATCACAAAAAACCCCCCATGAAACTGGAACAGTATTTAGCTCAGAGCTGGATCTGAACAAGTCATTCTCAGTTTTGCACCAGACCCAAGTGAAGGACTTCCTAAGTGAACTCTCAGGTCCTTGAAGTGTGCCCTGCTCCCTCAAGGGCATGACATACCTTTCTGATTGGTGCAGTATGTGCTGATAACTTTGCTGACCATCTTCACACACCACCACACATGGTTTTGCACCTCAAAATTAAACTGAATCTGGATTTTATTTCAACCCTTGATAGGAAACAAATGTTTTACAGCTCCAATTTTTGAGACAGAAAGATAATGACAATTGGGGATTGTATTTTAGTTGAGATCAAAAGTGTTTCAGTCCCTTGTTTTTCAGAATTCCCTGCCAGTGACCACATCTGGTCCATAGTTCCAAAAACCAGGTCAGATTGGAAAATGCAGACAAGCCTGGCAATCACCAGGCCCAATAGAAACATCTCCCAAACAGCCCCTCTGCACAGCAACATTTGCTTCCAGATTTATTTCCCATTACCACTGCTGGCTCTGCTGATGGGCAATCATTTCCATTGATTTTTTCCTATTAAGCCCACAAGTGCACGATCCTGCCTTTGGAAGCACTTACAGCCTGGCTGCTTCCCAGGGGCTGCCTGCTCAGGGCATCATCCCTGCTGCACCCTCCTCACTGGGCAGGACAGGTCTCTATCCTGCATCACCTCCAGATCTTCCTCCTTCCCTTCTGGCCTCTGTGATGAGGCTTTGGAGAGCCCAGCCTGACCCTCACTGTGGGAGATGAAGAGAGGGAGGCAAAAATACGGCTGGAGGTCCTGCTGCCCTCGTCCTGCTGCCCTGAGTGCCACAGGCATAGCAGCAAGGGCTCCTGGGCCTGTGCTCATGCCATGCGCATGGCCAACAGCTCTGTCCTGCAAGGGACATGGTACTGTGGACAGGGAATCCCTTGGGATGTGCAGGGCTGTTCCCAGCACTGACAGAGGCAGGCAGTGTCAGCATCCCAGCACAGGACAGACAGCTCTCACCAACCATTCTGCTGTTCCAGGGACTGGAGCAAAAGGCCACTGGTTTTGTCAGTGCTGGATGTTTCCTTCTGTCAGCAAAGGTTATTGAGTGGTCATTGAAGGGCGAATGTGCTGAAGAAACTGCTCTTTGTGAGTGGCTTCACCAAACCTCTCCCCACATCCACCCATTTCTGCTCCAGCAGTCACTGCCCCACAAGGCTGGCCCAGGCTGGGACCTGCTGGCCCACAGGGCTGACCCAGGCTGGTCTCATGCTGCCCAGCTCACTGCCCAAGGCCCTTTGCCACTCTTCCACCAGCAGCAGAGGGGTGTGGGTGATTTTGCTGCTTGTCTGTCCCCAGTTGCCAGCACATTGAATGCAGGTCATGGCACTGGGAGGGGTCAGCCTAAAGCAAGCAGAGCATCAAAGCTTTTCTCAAGTCAAACACAAATAGTTTGATGACAGCCTGAAGATCCCAATCTTACCCATGGCCTGAGAGATGGAAGTGCCAAGGCAGTGCAGCCCATGGCTACCCACACAACCAGCTGCCTGGGGCATATTTCCACCTTCCCCAACCTATCTCACTTCCCAATCTGTCTTCTGAGAGCCCACACCACTGGCTCCAGGCACACAGAGAGCAACCTCAAAAACTGACAGGGCCAGGGCCAGCCCAACCTAATCTATCCAAGGAGCCCCAGCCATCCTTCTCTCCTGCCCTAACATGCTGCAAGTCGATCTCATGAATGGTGATCTGCTGAAGGCCTGTCAGATGCTGAGCAGGCTCCACAAGAGCTATGTTGACTTCTTCATAGCAGTTAGAAGATGCTGCCTCCTCCTAGCTCCCTGCTTCATATCCTGTCCTTACCCAGTCTGGGTGGCAAGGGAATTCCTTGGTTCCACCAGTGTGGGAGCAGAGAAGGATGCAGGTGAAGATGCAGCTTGCATGCTCAGGAGCAGTGTGATTGAGGTCCTCAGCCCAGCCTGTTTCAAAGTGGTTTATGGTAGAAAGAAAAATATATGGGTTGACAGTATTCAAATGAGCACAAAGATGACTTAGAGTTGTTCTGCTTCTTTTGGGCATTAGGAAGGACTCTGCTGGATTTTCTGTAGTACAGGAAAGTATTTCCTTAAATCCTGAGTGATTTCCGAGATGTCATTAAACCCCACAGAGCTCATACTTTGACAACATTCCCTGTGCATGCACAGTTGGTAGCTTGCAGTTTGTGCACAGAGTCCAGGTCAGACATTAAACATTAACCATGGCATTTAGAAATTACCAGTAATTTATAAATTATGTGGCTGTCAATCTGCCCAGCAGTGCTGAAATTTAAGAAAACTGTCTTAGTTCTTCCCATCACAGGGAACTCTCAAGGTCTGTCCTTAAAAAAGGCATCTCAAATATTCTTCTTTGCCTTCTTCAATGGGGTTCCTCAGAAAAATGTTGGAGTCTCATTTCCTGAAGATTTTCAAAACTCAACTGGGCAATGCTCTAAGCAACTGAGGGTCCTAAACAATTTGAAGTGAGCCCTTCTTGGAGCAGGACATTAGACCAGAGACCTCCAGACACCTCTCTGAACTTAAATAATTAAAGGCTTATGAAATCTGCTAATTGAGAGCTTTCTCCTAGTGGACAACGTGAATTACTTCATCTTGGCCTGAACCTCACCCTTCCCAGTAAAATGGGGAAGCCAGTTGTCCTGAGCACAAGAGACTCAGGCCAGTGGCAGAGATTCCAACCCCTTGTCCTGCTTTGGCAGCTCCCACATGGAGGCAGACACAGCAAAGTGCTGTACAACAAAGTTGTCATCTCCTGCCTCTTCCTTATGTGCATCTGTCCCTCGCACATGGAAACTGGAGGATGCTCAGCTCTGAGGCAAAGTCAAGTGGTGGCAAAAGCATTACCCAAGTGGAAATGCCTGGGACATGAGGTCTGTCATAAAGCCACTACCCACCAGTATGCTACAGGTAATGTGATCCCAGGGCACTAGCAGAGATACCTCCAGTGAAGAGAAAGACCTATATCAGATGTCATATAAGACCGCCAGCAAGAGCAGATCTGCTCAGTGAAACACAAACTCCCAAGGGAACCAAGGCATAGGAGTTCTGCAATGAAGGCAAAATAAACACTTTCCTGAAGGCAGGTGCTAAAGGGACTTGGCCTCTTTGCTGGTGAGATGAAGGCTGCAAGGAACTGCAGTTGTCTGGAGAATATGATGGATTCTGGGAGGGAAGAGATAAGGTCACATTTCAGCTGTTAACCAGAAGGTTCTCAGGTGGGTTGTGCGGCTCTGGAGTCTTGCCAATGGATCTGTTGTGCCCATCTGTCCTACCAGGATTGCATCAAAAATTATCTGGGATAAACTGGCACCTGACACCAGTAAGGTGCTCTCTCCAGGAGCTCTATTTTGCCTCCTTGCCTGCAAAGGGGTGCAAACAGCCACCTCAGGCAGCTGCCTGGTGTTTTCACAGGTACACTCAGGTCTTCTGCAGCCAAACTTCCCCAGCATGTGCTTGGCAGCATGGGTTGGTTTAAGCCGTTTAACCAAACCGCCCAGCATGTCAGTGTTGGGACATGCAGATGCATCAGGCTGGTAATCCCAACCATTCCCAGCAGGCAATGAGCCCTCATGGGGTGCAGGGTGCAGCCAGGCAGCAGCAGGTCCCTGCCAGGCTGTGGAATCTGGCATGGGCAGTGCTGCAGCTGCCCAGGCCTGGGCATACCTGGCAGTGCAGGAGGGGGCTCATGGGCCATCAATATTCTTGTGGTGACCTTCTTAGCATGTAAGCACAAATGAGAAAGCACACATGGGTTTTGATTGGCAGTCTGGAACCAGCCCAAACGATCAGAGTAATGCTGTACTGCCTGCTGGAGAAACTAAAACTGTGGAGGAACTCTTGGTTTGGATGGTGTTTCCACATCCTGAAAGATTTGAATGTGAGTAACCCTCGGAATGCGTTTTTCCATCCATTAGCTGTGCTTTGCTACCCTGCTCTGGATGTTGGTATCTCTTGGAGCATTAGGCTGAGCAGATGTGCCTGCACTTGTTTTACCAGAATCCTTCTGAGCTTTGGCTGAGATCTCAAAGGGCACAGATCCCTGCCAAGGTTGCACCTGAGAAGGCACCCTGCCCACCTTCAGCAAAGCTGAACAGAGCACCGGGGTTGGCAATGAGAACCAGCTGCCAGGAGGAGTTACATCTCCTGCCCTGAAGGGAGTGGGAAGAAATGAGGCAGGGAATATCTATCCAAACAAGTTTGTACACACAAGATTTTGTAATGTGCTGCCTAGAAGAGACTTTGTAGCCATGGTGTGGCGGAGCCCAGAGAGTATGATGAGGATCACAGCCTTGCCCTCAGGGGAGGATGGGGCAGGAAAGCACAGGGCTCTCCTCTGCCATTTGGCCGCCCCAACCCAACCTCTGAGATGGTTTTAGGAGTAGCACAGCCTTGAGTGCTGTGAGGACACAGAACAGCTCAGACTCGGTGAGTTGGTGTCTCCTTTGTTTACCTGGCCCTGCAGGAAATTCCTGACGAGGTGCCAATAAAGCTGCCAGATGTCAGTGATGCATATGGAGGCTGGTTTGGCTGCACACAGCAAGGCAAGAGCGGATTTCAGAGTGAAGCTGTTTTATGGGTCCATATCTGAAGAGTAAACCATGCTCTTTTGCCAAGAGGGAGACAGCAGGTTTTACTAGCACCAAGAATAAACAAAATGTCAGTAACGAGGGTGCTTAGGTCCCAGGGAAATGTTGCTTTCAGATATGCTTCTGGATCATTCTCGAGAAAAATTAGGGAAGTGCTGGACACTTCACCAGGAGTCAGAGTCTACCTCAAGGCATGACTTTCCTGGAGCAACTCCCTCTCCCCTGACCAAGCCACACTACCCCAACCAGAAGTGTGAGCAGAGACCACCTTTAAAGGACTTGCTGGGAAATTATCAGGTACAAAAACAAATTCTACCATTAAAAAATCTCCCTGGACAAGGGAGAGACAGAAGCTGATTGACAACGTTCACCCTCTGGGACAGTTACATTCCCATTGGGCATGACCCTGCAGACCAGAGAGTGGACAGGCAGCCTTGCTGGGCACCAGCACCCCCTGAGACCCCACCTCTCCACAGCCCTCACTGGGCACCAGCACCCCCTGAGACCCCATCTCTCCACAGCCCTCACTGGGCACCAGCACCCCCTGAGACCCCATCTCTCCACACCTCTCACTGGGCACCAGCACCCCCTGAGACCCCATCTCTCCACAGCCCTCACTGGGCACCAGCACCCCCTGAGACCCCATCTCTCCACAGCCCTCACTCAGAGGCAGCGTTGCTTCTGCACCCCAACAGGGAAACACCTGCACATGGTGACACTCAAAGGACAAGCTTGCTGCTCACTTCAAAGGAGTCCCCTAGAGAGAATGGGTTTATTTGTTGTCATAAATTGTGTCTCCATCACCTCCTGTGCCCCAGAATGGTCTTGGTCCACACCCACCAGTAACACCTTTGGTCTTTCCTGCTGACTTGCTGGCTGATGGGAATCTCATCACCTCCCAGAGCTCCCAGCCTTGTGTGTGCCATGAACTGCTCCTGGGAACCCCCATGCTGTTACCGATGTTTAAAATGGGACACGAATGCATTCAGGTGATGAGTTGACTGTGTAATCAGAAACAAGAGATGAAAGAAAAAATGGACTTGGAAGGTCCCTGCTGCAAAATCAGCTCCTCTCTCCTAGATGCCTCTTTCTGCCAAAGCTGTCCAGAGCAGTAATGTGGGGCCTGCCCAGTCTGACCACAATGCTCCCTCCACTGGGAAGTGGGTCTTGCTCTGCCTGAAAACAAATCTGCAAACAAACCCTTGAACACTGGACCAGTTCCCAGCCTGATCCCCACAGAGCCAGGGGAGCCACACACCCAGTTGGTGCTGAGGGAGACACGGGCACCCCGAGGCTGATGATGTGCCACACCCTCAGCCACAGCTACTCCCTACCTTTTCTTCAAGGTAAGATCTCTGGCTCTGTGTTGTGTGATTCCCAAGCTCTCTTCCCACTCCCCTCCCCTGCAGCCACCAACAGCCTTCTGGCAGTCTGGGACACCTCAGCTTCCTCTCCCCTCATTTTCAGAGCACCACAGGATGGTACCAAATGCAAGCATTTCCAAAATACTTCCCTGCTTTGTTCCCCAATCCAAACACAGCCTTGTGGGTTTGCCAAGCTTTTATTAGCATTTTCTGTATCACACAATCTGAGAAATGGTGACTGTGCACCCACTGAGTGTTGTCACATGCTGGTAGCTCAGTTCACCTCTGGAGAAGAAAACCAAAATCAAGGATCATAGAATCACAGAATCATAGAGAATCCTGAGTTCGAAGGGACCCATAAGAAACTTATTGTTCCTTGCCCTGCACAGGACACCCCAATAATCCCCCCTGTCCCTCACAGCATTGTCCAAACCCTCCAGGAGCTCTGGCAGCCTTGGGGCCATGCCCACTGCCCCAGGGAGCCTGTTTAGTGCTCACCACCCTCTGGGGGAAGTACTTTCCCTGATATCCAGCCTAAACCCTCCCTGATGAGCAGGGGGAACACCCCATGCCTCCCAGAAAGTGTTGCCATCCCTACCTTCCCTGCCAGCACCTGCCCCCAGTCCCATCCCACAGCCTGCAGCGGTCTGGACTCCTTTGCTGTGCTCTCCAGGGCGGGACCTGCGGCTGTTTCTGTGATCACAATGTCTGAGCACAGCATGACCTTGTGCTGCCCAGGGCCTTGGCAATGGCAGCCACAGGAGCAGGGGAGGACATGAAGGTACCCCAATGAAGAGGACATGGGCACATCCATCCACTGAGCTGCCCCAGCTCCGTTTGCAGCCTGACAGAGCCGTAGCCCAGGAGGAATCAGCGTGATTGGGAACTCGGCATTGCTCCCATGGGACTGGCTGCAGCACAAAGGACTGCTGCCAGGTTCATTTTCCTCGGGGCTGTGATCTGCCTGAGCTGTCCCATCCAGGGGCATTTGTTCTGCTCACAGGTAACCCTGGTAGGGGGGTGTTCTCAAGCCGCTTCTGCCACAAAGGAGTGCTCCCACTCTTTCCACACTGGTGCAGAGCAGAGTAGATCATCTTTGATCAATGCAAAATCAGGTGTAAAACAGGAGTATCCAGCCCAGGCCATTTAATTCTCCAAGACAGAAGCAGGCTCATAATCTTCATCAGCGTTGCTTCCTGCTTGAAATGCTTTTCATTAGCTGCTCATTCAGAGAACACAACCACTTCTGCTGCCTCAGCAGAACACATGCCACACTTCTTGCTCAGCAGCAGAAGGCAAACGTTTTATTGCATTTTAATCACCAGCAGTTTCAGCAGTTGCTTCCTGCTCTCTGTGTTTCTTCCACCCATCCTACTGAGAAGCCTCTATAAACTTTGATTGCTTGACCAAAGCAATCCAGGACCTCCACAGCCTCCAAGTGGCTGCAGGTCCTGGGGAAGGTGAAGAATGAAAGCTTGGTAATCTCAAAGGCCTTTTGATCCCATTCTGCAAGAAGTGAGACATTCTGAACACAGCTGTTGGGTTGCAGAGGTTGGCTGCCCTGCCTTTGCCATGTCATTGGCCTTCCTGGGAGATCTCATGCAAAATTTTTCTTCTGAAAATAATGATTTATTGGAGCTGAAATGTTTCAGAGGAACATTACAATGATCTAGAGGAAAAAAAAGAAAGGGAAGAAGAAGTTTTGAATGGCAAAATGGAGAAAACCCACTGATGGGGTGCCTTCTCCCACCCCAGCCATCAAGGAACCAGAAATGCTCTGTGGCAGCAGTGCAGCCCTCTGTCAGGAGAGGGTGAAGGATCACAGCCCACTGTCACAACATGATTAAGGCTTGCTCCGACCCTGCACTTTCAAGCCAAGAACTGTTGAGCAACCAGAGAAAGGCCCAGTCCCAACCCTGGCTGATTGGGTCCAGCCCAGTGGCCCAGGATCCCTCTGCTGCTCAGTGCCCCTGGCAGTTCTGCCAGATGATGCTCAAGGCCAGGATCTCTGGAGATCAGTTCACCTGCAGGACTCTCCTTTCCCATGGGCAGACCTGATGCTCCTCTTCCAGGCTCAGTCTTCCTGTGCCTCTGAGTCTCATGGAGTGTTTCAAAGAAAATTTTGGGGCCTCATTTCTTCATTTTCCTGTGTCCAGGGGTTTCCCAGTTTCTGATCCACACCTTTCCTGCTGCAATGGAACTCATTCTCCTTGCTTGGGCATGAGCCTTAGAGTACCCATAATTCACTCACAGCTCCTGTGTTAGTGTCAGCAGCCTCTTCCTTTGTTCTGCTGCTGCATCCATGGCAAGGCAGACAGGAGATGGGGCAAGGAGTGGATGTTAGAGCCCCCACCAACTGCTGATGGGCCACAAATGGGCTGGATGAGGGCTGGCAGAACCCATCACTGTCCAAGGATGGGACTCAGGACTGCCTGGGGCAGGGGCAGTAGGACCACCAGCAGCCCCCAGCAGCATCAGCCTTTTTCCTGCTCAGGCATTGCCCTTGGTTTCAGCAAAGCCCTCCCTCATTGACTCCCATTTACCCCATAAAAATGAATTACAAGATCAGGCCCAGGTTGTGGCCATCAGCTGTAACTCACTCTGTACAATTCCCTAAAGAAGAGGATAAATTTGGCACAGAAACCCCAGGAGAGCAAAAACAAAGTCTTTCCTTCCCCAGATGGCATTCTCTGGGGTCCATCACTGCCACCAGTAACTCCATCCCTGCCCCGTGCCCGCCAGGCCCTGCACAGTCATGCTCCAGCTGTTCTGTTTCATGGTATCTGAGTTGATCTCTGAAGCCCCACAGGACTCTCCAGGTGGCCCTTTCAGCAGAGGATTTTGCTGAATCTGCAAAATAATCCAGCATGGGGAGGGGGTTATTTATGGGCCCCCAAACCTCCAAGTTTTCTCCTCCAGTCCTGACTTCCCTGACTGGGAGGTCTCAGGTTGCCCTGAGACAGTCACTTGCTGCAACTGTGCAAATTCAGTATTTTCTCCTTTGCCCAAATGCTGCCATGTTTTCCTCCTCCCCCACTGCACCCTGAGGGTCACACTGGTAGGTTGTGTGACCTGATGAAAGGAACAGGGAGAAAGAGAAGCCCAGAGAGATGAAAATTGATCCCTGCTCCAGCTGCAGCTCCAGCCTGTCCCCTCTGCCCCTTGTGGCTCCCTCCTCTCTGCCCCAGGACGTTCACTCTTTGCTCCTGGGACACACTTTCAAGTTTGTTATGAAAGCAATTGTGCATTCAGATATTCTAAGAACGGGCAAAGCCTTTTGTCCAGGGAGTGGATGGGAAAGCTCCTTAGCAAAGGGTTGTGTAACCCTGGCATGCTGCAGTGCTCCTGCTGGCAGGTGATGAGAAACTGGGCAGAAAACAGCCTTGGAAATGCCCAGCTGGACGCAAAAGGGCCTCACTGGGGCCCTGGCCCCACCTCACCCCACTCATAACCTGATGGCTGCTTCTCTGCCCAGGAGGACACACTCAGGGATTTACCAACAGCCCAAGTGCTGCATCTGTACCAGTAATATAAATATGCCTGGCACTGCCCTTGGCCCTGAGGCCACTGACACTGAACATCATTCAACTTTCTTATCCCCCAAGCCAGAATGGGTGCAATCATATCAGGGTGCCCTTAAACTCTTTTCAGGAATTGTTTCTGAAAGCATTAGTTGACATGACCCAAAATCACATGCCAGGGACTGGCAACCACAGTGAGACCTGGCAATGTACCTGATGACCAGGGAGAGTTTCCAGCCCTGATCCTTGTGGTCCAACCCTCTATCATGCCCAGATTTGTGAGGGCTGGGGCAGGGTGTGCAGGAGAGGCAGCTCCAGCAGGAAGAAGTGACTTGCACATCCTCACCCAAATGGCACAAGGCTGAAGTTTGTGCCAGTTTGCCTGGTCCTGGAGCTCCCACTGTCCTGAGCTGAGATGTCTTGTGCATTCCCAACCCACTGTGCAGCTTTCATTGCACAGCCCTTCCCTGAAGCACCTTGGTGATGCCTCAGCCCTGCCTCAGGGACATACAACTGGAGTCCTACCCCCACCTGCAGTCCCTCTGCTGTGAAGGATTTGCCTTTGGGGCACCCCTGCCTGGCCATGTGCCCCACCGGGAGGGCTGTGACAGTGTGATGGGGAACAAACACAGAGGAGGAAACACTGCTTTGGCTCTGAAATTCCAGGGGAGAGCAAGATGCAGCTGCACTGGGACACCTGCTAAAACAGAGCTGAGAGCAGGAGAAAGGGCTGTCCTCTAAACCGGGGCTGGGACAGGACATTGTTCCTCACTGAGGCCAGGTGGACAGAGGCACACAGTCCCTCAGCTCTGCCTACTGGGGAGGCCAGATGCAGCATGGGGGAAGGGATGAGGTGAGGACACCTAAAGTCACTGGCAAGGCTGTACATGTCCTTGAAAATCCTTGCTATTATTTGAAGTTCTCCCCAGCACCAGTGGGATTTTCCTGCCTTGTTTACTAAAATCCCCACCATGGTTTTCAGTGCTAATAAGCAGAGTTTTTGTGGTAAATACAGGCCAGTGGGACTAAGGAAGCTTCAGGAACTCACTGTTCTTCCTATTGCTGATGGCAATGGCATTATGGTCCCCAGCAAGGTCAGCTGAAGGCTATTTCCCATCACACTGTAAACCTGAGGAGCTCTTGGCCTGCTGGTGACTGCACTGCCCAAAGGGGTTGGCATACCCAGCCCCAGCCCCTGTATAAAACAGCCCCAGAGAGAGGTCTGCCCTTCCAGACCCGCCCCTTCCTAAAGCAAAGCACATGGCAGGACAGTCTTCACCGAGAGAAGCTCTGTCTACCCAGGGAAACCTTTCCCTCATGCCCTGTGTCCATGCAACATGGCTGAGCTCCCCAGAGGCCAACCAGGGCTCTTTGGAAGTTTGAAGCAGGACCTTCAGTTCATCCCCACCACTCCCTGAAAGGCCAGGGAGGGGTTAACCTACACCAACCTCTGGAGCAGGAGCATCCATCCATAAGCTGAGTTTCAGCTCCAGATCTCTGTGCTCCCCTTTTTTCAGGAGTGCACTGAGAAGCTCCCTTGTTTTTACCATTTGGATCTGTGTTTTCTGATGCACCAAACACAAATGTTCTGCCCTGGAATCGTGTTCCTGGGCCTGAGTGCTCAGATGAGCCCCCCAACACACTGGGAGAGTGTCAAAGTGCTTTCTGCAGAACTGCAGGACTCTTGTCCAGCAAATGTCCTGTCAGTAGCTGGCCTGTTTGAATATCCAGGGAAATCAAGTGCAAGCTGCAGATTGGCCAGCTGTGTTCCCAAGAAAAAAAATTTTACCAGGAGTTTTGACAAAGCAAGTGCCTGTTTTGACAGAGCCTTGAAGAGGCATGAAGAGCATGGGCATGAAGAGCAGCACCTTTGTTTGAGTGGAGTCAGGTGGTGACTCTGCTCCTCCTTCCCAGTGTGAGCCCCAGGCACAGGCTCCAGAAACAACCATCTTCATCAGGAATGTGTGTTGAAGTTCTCACTGGGCCAGGAGAAGGCTGGTGTGCCTGGTGCCCAGGACACCCCTTCAGATAACTGAGCTGCTTCTTTCCAGGGTAACATCCTAACCACAGGACTGTCTTCAGCAATAAGGTCCCAAATTGCATCTTCTCAAGCATGAACTGAAATGCTCAGGATTTCATGCTGCTCATAAATCAAACAATTGGGGAAACTCTAGGGTTGCTTTTTATTGTTTTCACAAACCAAACTTCAATTTCTCACAAGCAGTTTGAGCTTCCTGAGAACATCTTCAAATTTTTAGTTTGGTTTTTCTGTGAGGCATCATCAAATATCAGGTGGAACAACACGCTCCAGAGTGGCCACCACACTGTACCCTAAGGAGCCAACTCAAGCAGCAGGATGAGGTCCTGCACGGGACTACTCCAGGAATTGCACCAAGCACATGGTGTGATTTTGGGGTTTTTTTTGTGCAGGACCAGGAGTCTGACTTTGGGATCATTGTGAGCCCCTTCCAACCCGTGATGTTCTGTGGTGTCACGATCAGCAGCTGTGTTTGCAGTGCAGGACATCCCAATGCTTGGCATCAGGAAAATCACACTTCTTCCTGGCTGTGAAATGCTATTGTTAGTAACAGTAATCCTGTGGTACAGGAGCTGTGAGGGATTAGGAAGGAAGAGCCTTCTCCCTGTGTTGTGGGGATTGCACAGTAAATTTCCACAGGTTGGTGTGCACTGAGATGAGGATTTCTCAGCTACAGCAGTTCTGTGATTTGTGGGCTCTTTAAACAATAAAGGAGTCAAGAAAAAGTTGTACCACTAGCATGTAACTGTCAAACTCCAAAAAATAGTTATCTTCTTCCAGAACAGTGGTAGGGCCCAAATCTGCTTCTATAATAATTTTGTTGCTGTTGCTTGGATTTGGGACAAGTGTCGACCTCAGGACGGCTTTCCTGGGACCACAGGGTGGCTTATTTCTTTAACAAGGAGTTTCAGAGTTGCCAGTCACCAGCAAGCCTCAGAAGTATGAAATCACATTAAAATAAAGATATTTAAGAATTCAAAAACACATGTTGGATCCTATTTTGCCTACTCACCTTTGTTTTCAAGCTTTTGTCTACTTCAAGTCACCTGAAAATAAAGAGGCTCAGATGAGTCTCCACAATGGATTTGTGGTGGGAAACCTGTGCCTGCACTTAGAGCTCCTTCCCTGTCCTCTGCTCACCATGGAGCCCCCTGCCCTCAGGCATCCCCTTCCCACTGCAAAGTCAGAGCCTTGGCTTTCCCACAGAGCCTTGACCACCCAGCTCTGCCATGCTGGCACCTGAGGGAGAAGAACAACACCTCTGCCTGTGGGCCTGGCTCCCATTGCTCTAGGTTGTGTTCAAAGCCAGGCTTTGCCAAAAAACAGCAGTCTGCCCATCACCCAGAGTCCAGCCTAGGCTTAGTGTGCAGTGTCTTCCTTTGGAAGCAAAACCTCACAGGAAGGATGTTTTTTTCAGGTTTTGTTGCATAAAAGTAATTTAAACTCTTCCACATATGATAAATAGCTGGGATTGATGTGCTTTCAGAGGCACCAGGGAGGGCACAGACTCAAGGAGACACATCCTCCTGCATACCATGGAGCTTCTTCCCCGTTCCCACAGGTGTCAGCCACAGCCTTGCCCAAGTTTCCCCTTGACAGCATGACTGGAGCTGTTGTCTGCAGTCCATAGCACTCCAATTTTCCACAGGGCTATAACAGGAGATGGAGTGGTGACATATGACAGACTGATTTAGGCCCTGCTGAGAGGATGTTTACAGAACTGGGACACTGGTGACGTCTTACAGAGAAGCAGGATGTCTTTGCTCCTCTAACTCTGTGGCTCAGCAGAGCTTAACCTGTTTGCTCCTTCCATAAATGTCCCAAAGAGATCCATGAGGGGTTCCAGGCATTTCCCACCAATGTTCAGTTAGTGATGTTGCTCTGGGGGGATTACAGGAAGGCTCTTCTAGGCCAGTGCCATGCCTGGTATTGCCATGATGGCAAAGAACCACATCCAGAGACTGAGGCAGGTGTAGCACAGTGTGAATTCCCATTTCTTTGGGGGATTTCAGTGGCTATGGGAATGCATTTCCCCAGAGCCAGAGGCTGCTTGGAGCTTCAGGTGCTTCTGTCTCTTGCCTGGGAAGAAGTACAGCCCCTCTGGTGAGAAATGCACCTGATCATCCTCATGTTGCATGCCCAGAGTCAGAAATTTTCCCCATGAGTGTGTGTGAGTGCTCCAGCCAGTGCTAGTGGAAGAAGACAGAGAGGATTGAGGCATCCAGTGACTCAGAATAACTCTAAAAATGATTGGCCTTTCCACTGAATATAACCTGGTGCCTGATTGCTCTGACCACAGCCTCAAGAGAAGGCCATGGCGTGGCCCCTGGCCATCTCTGTGTGGCTCCTGAGCTGTGCCAGGTCAGAGCAGGGCTGCAGGGGCAGCAGTGCTCTCCTCCAGCAAAGCACCAGGAGAGGGTTTGGAAGCTCCCAAAGTCCATGCTGTGGTTGGGTCATTTGGTCAAGGCCCAAGTCAGGTACTTTGTCCCTGTAGTGAGCAAGAAGGCTCTGAGGTCAGGACGTGTTACAGCCCTCACAGACCTGTTACCTGTGCAGCCCAGTTGTGTCTGTGAGCCTGCTGGGTCCCATGTGTCCTGAAATCCACCCTCCTGACATGAGTCCTGTCCAACCTTTCCATGATATCTCATGTCTTGCAGGTATTAACTCCAGATCATCTGGACTGTAAAGCTCCCATCAACTCCCTCAGATCTATTTGCTGCCTTGGAGCAGCACAAGGTTGGAGGGAATCAGCTGGTTCCCCTCTCAGAATCTTTAATGCTGTGACTTGCTCCCCTCAGGTCAGCACACACAGACTGCTTGGCCATGCCTGCCCTCCTCTAGATGTTATATTTTCCCAGGGGAACTTGCTGATGGGAACACATAAAAGGCAGGAAATGTAAAAATCCAAGATGTGCTAATGAGAGGAAGCCTCTTCACCTTGTCTATCTGAGCATCTCAACAATCCCTTCAGGAGGTGTGGGCCAAGGCATCCACATGGCACAGGGCTTAGTGCACTGCAGTCAGGAATGAGAAATATTCATGTGCCGCATCTGGTGCATGAGACTTCCCTGCCAGGGGGCCATTGCGTATATAAATAAACTGTTTCCTGAAAGACCTGTGATATCTCATGTCTGGTTTTCACCACTGTCTGGTTTGTTTTGAAGGAGAACAAGGCACTGCAGGCCCAGTTCTGCCTCCATATATGTTGCTATGTGCTCATGCACATATGCTGGAGCTCAGCACCTGCCAGCAGCCCCTTCGTGGTCCCCAACCCAAGTGCTCGACCTGCATTGTTGAGCAAGAAAACACAGATTTTTAATGGCTGTCCAGAATCTGCTTTGTTGTTACCTCCTGGGATTGTGGATATTCCTGTTGTTCTAGAAATTGCTGATAAGACTTCAAAGCTCCCTAAATTGCTAACTCCAACCTCATGAATGCCACAGGCAAATGGCAAGCTCAGCTCCTACTGTTTGAGCTGCGCTGGTGACATCTTCATTCTAGAAGATGTTTCCCAAGTAACTCACAGAGGACCTACTCATTAAGCTGCTTTAGAGGATCTCATGAGCTGTGGGCAAAGGAGGAGGGAGAAGATGAGGCCATGTGAGTTACAAAATGAGTACAAGCTGCTTACACAATGTGCCATGGAAAGGTGAAAGGATGATAAAACAGGTCTGGGGGACACAGCAAGATGTCAGCTAATCCCCTTCCCACACAGTGGTGGTTCTGGCACTTACAACACTGTCTGACCTGGATTTAAAATCCTCTCATGCTGAAGTCACAAGATTTTCCCCAGACATTTCCCCAGCATTTGCCCGTCCTGATGGTCAAAGGTTTTGCACTTGTGTTGAACCAAAACACTCCTATTTATAGTTTATTTTCACTATCTCCCCTCTTTCTGCCCATGAACACTTGTTGTCTTCTCCTTTGTGCAGATTTCTCTCTTGAAATACATCTCAGCAGCTGTAGAAGCTACACCTGCCATTGTGAAGACATCGAATTAGTAGGAGGAATGTAAATGGTTTCCCTCAGGCTCCACCTTTTGTGAGCACACCCCATCCCCACCTCCACATGGGAGCATTTTCCTGTTATTATTTTGGGAAGTGTTCTTGTTCTGGCGTGGAAGGAGAAGATGAGACTTGCCTGCCCCAGGCAACATGATCAACTGTCCCCAAAGTGAAGTGGGGTATGAAGCGGAAATAAGATACCAGATTCCAAAACTTCAGTGGGATGCAGTTCACCTCCTGTGTGAAAGGGCTGAAAGACATGTGAGGAAGTCATCTCCAGCTCCATTTATAAGCACTGGAGGGAAAAAAGTCCAAGTGATTCATCTGGTTCTGACCTACCTGTCAGGCAGGTGAGTTGTGCCCCTAAAGTCCCTCATTCCCTGTATTGACCCTGAAGCTGCTCTAAACAGCTCACTCAGAGGGAGGCAGTGACAGCATCTGCCACATCCCTGGATATGAGGGGAAAAGGGTGTGAAGCCAAGTCAAGAAGCTCCAGCACCGAAGTGTCAGCCTGGGCAGTCAAAGGATCAGGACTTTTTCATCTTGTGACTGACCCTAATTTTTGCTCCTTGTTTTCTCTTTCAGTGTAACCTCTTTATATGGAGTCCAATCACCAAGTCTCTGCAGTTTTCAGATGTCCTTAAGCTGCAGAAAATTATGATGGAATGGAACAGCATAGAATAGGACCAAATGGCATATGTTAGTTGGAAGGGACTTACAACAATCAGCCACTGTCCAAATGCCTCCTAAACCCTGGCCTGGGGCACCAACCAGCTCTCTGGGAAACCTCCTCAGTGTATGATCAACCTCTCAATACAGAAATGTTTCCTCATGTCAAGTCCAGAGCTCTCACACATCCTGAAACCATGTCTATGCCATACCCTGAGCAAAACTGGCTCTTGGCTGGCTGTGATGAGGGCAGAAGAAAACCTCACTTCCCAGCCCCACAGGGTAACTGGTGTTCCCAGACATGGTTCTGGGAGAAGAGCTGGTGAGGGATACATGTGTGTGAGGGCCATTTGCAAGGCTGCACTGTGGAAGCAGGATGGCTCTCAGCTGGCAAGGGCTTGCCTTCACTAATGTGCCAGCCAAGCTCTTGGGCACTGGAACTGGTGCCAGCACAAATCCAGACTGACTACTCTTTAAGAAAGCCAATGTCCCTGATTGGGAATTTTTGTAATACCCCTTGAGGCAAGTTAAACACACATTTGCTCTTAAATATAGAAGAGTGATTTAATGAACACAGTATTGGGCAGGGTCCTACTGCAATACATGTTCTACACAGAGTCTGCAAAGATGCATCACAAGCAGTTTCCTTACATACCTTTGTTCAAGCACCAGTCCCTTGCAAGGAGTCATTTAGTCTCTGGCATTTCTGTTTCCAGTCCGTTTAAGTGCTTCTTGTATTTCGCTCTCTTTGCCTTCTCTGTGCCAGATAATTCCTTGGACATAAATTCCCACTGCTGAGCAGTTGCAGAAATATTTTCTTCATTCCAGATAAGACCTTGGAACCAAAAATTAAGCCTGTATGGGTGTACAGGAGAGCAGGCTGCAGTGATGTCCTTATCTCCTATGACTAAGTTTGGCAGGAGGTGACCAAAGTGCAGCTCCCACAGCAGTAAGACGACTCTCTGGGAATCTGCCTGATGAGGAATCACCTCCAGGTCCAAACTGAGATGATGATTCAGCTGGAAAATCCCTTGGGTTCTGTGCCCCAGCTCCTTGGCCACCCATAGTCTAAGGTTTGTTTGACAGCCCCTGGGGCTGAGTGTTTTCATCAGGACAGAGCATTCCACTAGGTGCAGAGCAGGAGCACACAGTGGGCAACAAGCACAAGAGCTGCTCTCAACCCAGGCCTCAACCAGAGTGGCAAAGCCATGCTCTGAGCTGGTAAGATCTGCCCCCATGGCATTAGAAATAAGCTGGCTTAACACCACCTGATGAGCAAGAAAAGCTTAAAAATGGAGGTTAAGTGAAGTGTCCTAGGAAGCACATCCTGGACTCCAGAGTTCCTTTGGGAAAGGGAGTCCCTCCAGTGTAATGTCAGCAAGTCTTTCAGGAGGTTCTCTCTCTGCACAACATCCAGCAGGATGCATTGGCCAGAGAAGCTGTGGCTGCCCCATGCCTAGAAATGTTCCAAGTCAGGTTGGAAGGGGCTTGGAGCAACCTAGTCTACTGGAAGTCATCACTGCCCATGGCAGGGGGGTGGAACAAAATAAGCATTGAGGTCCATTTCAACCTCAATCATTCCATGATTCTATGATTTTATGTCCTGGTGGTCTCCTCCCTCACACAAGGGACTTGTGGCAATTCTTGAGGGGCAGAGTGTGCTTGTCCTGTGTGCTCCAGGCCAAAGCTGCAGGTCCAAGCTGAGGAGCAATGGGCAAAGCTGTGGCCAGCCAAGCTCCTGCTCATGTAAGAGTCATTTCCTGTAGGGACACAGCAGGCTCTGGATGGTGGAAAGTGTGCAGCCAGTGGGCTGAGAGAGGTGGGAATCAGACCTGGGGAATAATCTGTGAGTCATGGGAAGAGAATGCATAGGATCAACAAAGTGAGTGGGGGTCATTGACTGCCAACATTGCTGCTGAGCCTTGCAGAGCAGCACCCCAAATAAGCACTTAAAGAGCAGATTTGCAAATAGCCCAAGAGTCCAAATTACGGCTCAACAAACAGCCAGATGGACACTACTGCCTTCTGGACACCAGGATCATTTATTGATGCTCTCAGGACTCAGCCACACTGCCAAAACTGGAGGCACAGGCCCCTCGGCAAGGCTGTGCCCAGCACATCCTCCTACTCTGCCACAAGGACAGAACAAGCTAACCAGGACTGACACTGAGAGCTGGAGCCTGGCCCTGCTGCTCAGCCTTCCTGGGAAAACCTGCCCTGAAAGCCAAGCTTTTGGAAAACTCTGTTCTGCCTGTGGAACCATCTGTCTTGCTCCAACTTACTAATGAGCCACATTCTTACCTTTGCTTGTGGGGGGTTTCAGTTCTGCTAATTCTTTTCAAGCAGCTTTGCTTTAGCTTTATGTTGACAAAGATGCTACCCTAGAAATCTGTCAGTGCCAAAGATGCCCATATCCACAACCTTCTCCAGGTCTGCGTGAGTGAATTAAACATTTCCCAAAGCACTGGCATGAGATCAAGCAGCCCAGCCTCCCCACACACAACCTTGCTATGAAACTGTGAGCCTCCAGAACAGCACGGTGGATGCAGCCTGTCTGATGGGCCCAGTGGCACTCTACAGGGAGCCCTGAACTGTGCCCAGAAGTCATCTGGAAGAGCTTCAGTTGGCCCAGGTGAGCTGTGCCCACAGTGCCTGGGCTGTCTGTTGGCACCATTTACTCGACCAATGGAATGAGGCAGAAGAGATTTTTAACAGTAGCTCATCATTCACTCCAATTTTACTCCACTTTGAGGCTGTTGCGTTGGCCAAGAATAGTGGAGCCTTCTGCCTCCAGCACCCCCGTGGAGTGGTTGCTCGAGGCACAGGGATCTCCAGTGCTTACATCTCATTAGTGATCTCATACAGCTAAATAGAAAAACAAAAAAAATAACCAACCAAACCAAACAATTTAAGCCTGTGGCACAAGGAAGTAGGCTGACCCTATGCAAATATAGCCAGAAAATCCCCAGACCATGTTCCTGGAGGCTCTGTAAAAGGTGTCTGAACATAAAAGCTGGGGCTGTTTTCTTCCCCCTTTTCAGCAGTTAGTTTTGTCTTGTTGGATTAGCACAGCTTTGAACATGGCAGCTAGGTACAAAATTGTTGTCAACACTAGAAAAATCACTTGCCCTGTGGACAAGCTTAATACTCAATGAGCTGCTGTGGTGAGGGCACAGATTCAGCACGTCCGAACACGGGGAGCAAACAGAGGAGCTGTATTGCTCCTCTCTGTGATGAATGAACTACAAGCAATAGGCTTGGTTAAAGTACCACAGAAAGCTTTGTCTCTTGGTATGAATGGATATCTGATTAACACTAATAAAAACGTGGCACTGAGTGTGTCAGCTCGTCCTTCCCACCCCACATTCGGCACCGTCACTGCCGCATTAGCGCCGCACACAAAGACGAGGTAACCTGCTTGAGAGGGGAAAAGGGCAGCAGCGAGCAGATGCCATCTGCGAGGGCACTGACCCTGAGCCACTCTGCCCTGCAACAGGGACTCCAGTGTCAGAGCACAGCTCTGCCTGAAAGGGTGAAACAGAGCAGTTGACCTTTAGGTGACAGTTTGCAGAGTGTCAGCTCAAATGACACTGTAGAGAGGGCTGTGGGTTTTATTAAGGTATAAGATATCACTCACAAGCAGGAAAATAATAAAGTTCTCCTGCGGAAAAAAGTCTGTGATTTCTCCCTCCCCATGTTAGACTTCCTGGCTCACTGCTTCACAGATCCTCTGTGGGAGACAAGAGTTTATCACCGGGATACTTGCATTTCTCATAAGCGGTAAATAGCCTTTTAGCTCCTTCCCGTTGCTTTAGAACCGTCCTACTTAGATCTAATGATGTGCAAAAGTTTACAAAGCATTTTCCGATGACCTGGAATGCTTGGCAGCTTGTGAGCAGAGCAAATAGCTTAGCTGGGATAACAGAGAGGAAATCCACCGAAGAGCTCAAGTCATTAAGATGTTTGTATTTGATGAGACAACCAGTACCAAGGGACAAAGCCAAAGAAATGAGCCCGTGTGCTCATGCAAAGTGCTGCCAGGCTGTCTGCATCCATCACCCCCCGCCCAGCACCGGGGCAGCCCAGAGCTCTTGGCACAAGCCTTTGCCCAGTGCACCAACTTGAGTGTTTTCTGCCCAAAATCTTGAAAAGTTACAACACACAATTCAGTGATTCTACACGAGGAAAGAGATAACAAATTAAATCCCATAGTTACCTCGGCTGTATCACTCCAAAAAGCTTCGAGGGGAAGGGCTGAGCAGGTGCTTCACTGGAGCTCACTTTGGGAAACATCATCAACCTGAAATTATGAGGTGGAGTTAACATCGTTCCCAACCTCCATAGTTGAAGCTTTCATTCATATTTTACAGCTTTAATGCAAATTTTCCCCCTTTCTTGTGGAGTGAAATGCAAGAAAGGTAACCCAGGTAACTTCCCACGGGTAACTTGGCAGCAAAGTGCCCAGAGAATGGGGAGGACCATTGCAGGAGGACAAAGTGCTGCCACTGTGAACTCTGGGGAGTTTGGAGGGAGGCAACAGCCTGCAGACACGAGAGCCCTTGAGCTTCTTTTGGATACATCCATTCACACCACACGCGTTGGAAAGGGTAGCTGAGACAAACACAAGTGTATCTCAAGAGCATCAGGTGGAAAGGAGAATTTTGTCATTCAGCCTCAGGGACACCTGCAAAGGGAGGCAGGAGGGATCAGGACTGCAAGCAAATTTTAAAAAGCTGCTTCACTCTGATAGCTCCTGTGAAGAGGCCAAGAGTCAGACACCTTCATGCCATGTGGTGCCAGGGCCTTTGGCCCTGCCCAGTTCTCAGCTCCACTGTGGGAGATCCTTCCATGCCATCACAACTTCTGTCCACCTGCTCCAGGACACTTGACCTTCCTCCCCCTCTCTCCTACTCTTGATTTCTGACTGTAGACTCCAGTTTCTGGAGAAAACAAAACAAAACAACAAAACAAAACAAAACAAAGAGGTTTCTTGTGCTCAGGTGGGAGATGTCACAATGGGGCTTGTGTTGCACCCAAATTGATAGAACATCACTTGAGGGTGGTTATATATGAACTAATACAGATAAACTTTTGCTTTTTCTCTCCAACTGACTCGCAACTCAGCATGTCCAGGTGGGTACCTGGATGGACAGTGGAGACTCTCTGCCCTTCCTAGAGGGATGTTACAGTAATCCCTAGGCTGGCTCATTATATGCTGAGTTCCTGTGGGTCATTTCAACAGCTCATGAGAACCCAGTTAGTTCAGAGCAATGTACATTGCACACAATTCTTCCCAAACCTCTTTTACCTTTGAAGGGATCACAACAATGCTGAGGTTTTAGAACTAGACAACACTGTGAGAGCAGCAATTGCCTGACATCAAGAAACCCCGAGACAAACTGGATTAGTCACAGGTACAGTGATGCACTTCTGCACAGGGGAAGCTTTGCCCCCTGCAATGTCACTTCTTCCAGACATGCCCCTCTTCTGTGGCAGCACAGGTGCTGTTCCAGGGCTGTGAAGTTCCTCTCCCTATGCCAAACAATGAAATTTTCAGCCATGAAATTCCTGGGATTCACCTAAAGCTGTGTTAGGAACAGTTCAGGAGCACTCAGTGAATGCTTGGTTGGGATATCCCCCTCCTCACCATTCATGAATGTGTGCATAGGCGTCATTTTATTCACACAGATTTTGGCAAGAGGCCCACTGAATTCAGCAGAGAGAAATCCATTGACTTTGGTAGACTTTGCACATTGTGGGTGAGAACAGATGGAGGCTCCATTCACCAGTTGCCACTCATTAGTTAAAGCTTATTATTGCTAAAGAGTTTAGTTAATGCATTCCCAAATGGAGCATGATCCGAGTGAGGGAAGCACTGCTGAGTGCTGGAGAAGGGCAGGAGAGCTCTCCCAGCAAGGATGGAGTGAAGAAAGGACACCTCTGCATGCACAGGGCTGACAAACTGCAGTTTGCCTCGACCTTCAGCATGGAGCAGGTTTGCAGCCAGTGCTGTTTGCCCACAAGGAAAAGGCAATTTCCAACAGGCCCAGTGTGAGACACCACAGACCTGGCATGGGAGAAGGAGAAAGCAGCCACATGTGAGCACAGGTCCTCTGCTGCCACCAGGAAGGTCCCATAGGATTTGGCAGGATCTACACTGAACCTTCCCATAAGATATAGCTAGGCAGAGTGGAAACTCTCCTTGCATTATCTGGGAACAAGGGATCCCATTTCCTGAGCACAGCCAGGGGAAGGAAAGTCTTCCAGAGGAAAAGATCTCCCTCCACGTGGCTGCTGCAGTTTGGGCCAGGATCTTTCCTGCAGGGTCCCACGTCATTGTGTTTCTCAAAGATGAATCTTATTTCACTCCAGTGGAGGTGCATAACTCCACGTAGCAAAGAAGGTATCCTGGGGACTGGCCATTGGCCTTTGCAGAAAGCAGAATTCACATTGCCCATGGAGCCATGGGAATATAACAGCCTGAAAATCAGAGAAATGCAGAATGGTTTGAGTTGGAAGGGACATCTCATTCCACCCCTTGCCATGGGCAGGGACACCTTCCACCAGCCCAGGTTGCTCCAAGCCCCGCCCAGTCTGGCCTTGGACACTCCCAGGGATGGGGCAGCCACAGCTTCTCTGGGCACCTGTGCCAGGGCCTGCCCACCCTCATAGGGAAATGTACCAGTAGTTCAGAAATTTCTAGCATTAATATATCAGGGAAGCCAGAGGCTGTCCCAGATAATCTAGAAAGTGAAGCTAAAAATCTGTGTTGATTTTATACAGTAAGATTAAAAATTATAAAGAGTTGTTGGGCTACTCTAGAGGAAACACTAACACCTCTGACATGGGAGTGGTTGGACAAAGAGGAATGGCTTAGTCCAAAGTGAGAATGCAACCAGTAAAAATGGATCACCGAAGAACAAGAAAACCTTTTCTTGCTGCAAGCTGGACCTGAGCCCATGGGGCTGCTTCACCAGGAAGTGCTGTGAGAAACACACCTGGCACACCCAACCCAGAAAACATTCCCTGCTGCAGGTCAGCACCTGAGCAGCTCTGAGCAAATCAACCTCTGAGACAGGTACAAATAATTAGTGTTGATCTATTAAATATCCCAAAACACAGCATTGTGCACGCTTGCGGCAAGAGGCCTCCCAAATATCGACAATATTGGCGTCAGTGCAGTCTCCTCACAGAGTGGCACGTTCTGCCTGTTAATTATTAGTGTGCCATGGATGGAGAACCTGTTCTGCCATTTGAGTCTGGGTCCTGGGCAGCCTCACATCTCTTGGGGCTGCTCCAAGCTTCAACTGGACAGCATCAAAGGTGAGTGACAAACATGTTTGGGACCTTCCCTGTCCCTGCTTCTCACCTACAACTGAAACCCAAACTTAGGCTTTTTGATTTTGTCTTCTTTTGTGTGTTCACAAATGTGGTAGTGGGACTGTGTTAGAGCTTTGGGGCTCTCACTGAAGCAGGAAAGCAATTTGGGGTCCCAGGAAACGGAGATCTTCCCTAGAAACATAAACATGACTTAGCTGTGTCCTAGTGGGCTTTCATTTCTGTGCTGGTCTCTGTGGCTTGGGGTTTCCAAGCTGGGAAGCTGCTCATGGGGTCAGGTGTTTCACAACCCTCAGGCATTCACAGAGCTGTGGACAGTGTTCTGCTTTCCTTTCATGAAAGGATCTTCAGAGAAAGGTCTTCTTGACCCTCTCACCCAGGCTCTACATCACTCCAAACCAAGTGAACAGAGCTGGGAGATCATGTGCAAGAAGAATGGTCTTTGCACCCCTGGGGCACTTGCTTTCTGCCAGGTGCTCCCACCACCTTTGCCCTGGGACAGAACACAGCCAGAGCTGCCAGAAAAGAGGCACTGACCACTGGAAATGGACTTTTTACAAGATACTTGAAAGAGAGAGTCACAGGTGATCTGTTTGTGAACTTCCTCATGGAATTTGACCCCATGATATGGTGTGGCATGACCTGCTGTGTCCACACCTTTTGGGACCCCATTGGCAGCCCAACCCTTCTGATTGTCGGCACCCTGAAAGATGCTACAACTGACCCCAAGTGAACTGCAGGCTGGAAGGACCTTCTGTTTGAGAAGAGTTGTCATCCAGCTGCTTCATTTGGTTTGCAGTTACTCGTGCACTGCTGCAGCATCACTGAGCCAAGCACAGCCCAGGAACTGGCCTTTGCCACCTGCAATGTCCAGGAGAAGGAAAGCACATTTATATAGGTGTGAGCTCACACGATTTAACCCCCAAAAATCAGACAAGCCCATCCTTTTCCTGTGTATTAGACAGGGTAGCCAGTGGCAATTTCCCCTTGTTTGCAAAAATGGCATTTTGTTTTGTTTGAAACAAAAATGTGTAAATAAAAATATTGTTTCTGCAAGTGGAAAAGAATTTCAGGTTTTCTTCTAGATTTTTGCAAAGATTTTTTTAACTTTTTTCTAACTCCCTTCTAAATTTCATTTGTTTTCTGATTTTCAATGAGCAATGGAAGACAGCAGAGGAACAAGAGGAAGGAAGGTTTCTGTACTCATGAGAAAATATTTTTCATATTCAGATTTCCCCAGGAAGCCAAAATTGGACACCGAGTCCAGCGGGAAGTGGTTCCCATTGGTGCACATTTCAGCCAGCACTGCCTGGGCTTAGGCTGTATCCTCTTGGTCAGGAGAGCAGCTCTGGAGGCCATGCAAGGTCATCCACCTGGGTGGGCTCTGCTGAGCATCCATCTGCGGGTGGAGGCTGAGCCATGGCAGGAACGTGCTTGTGATGCATCTGTTTGGAAAGCAAATGTGCTGCCCTCAGTATTGAATTTTCTCTTGCTGGAGGTAAGAAAAAGCTGTATTAAGTGCTGAAGACAGTGAGATAAAGCTTGGGCTCTGCACATGGGCATAAATGGTGGCACCAACCAACAACCAGTCAGGGAAGAGCCGTCTCTGGACACTGCTGAGAGGGTCCCTCTGTGCTGAGGTCCTGGAGGATGCAGAAGGAGCGTCTCCAGGTGACCTCACCTTTAAAGGGCTAAGGCAGACCCTGGTGGTGTTTCCCACCACAACCATCCAGAGCAGGGGAGGGGGGTGACTGGATCAGGCCCAGGGAGCTGAGGAAGGGGATGTGACCCTCAGATAACACAGACCAACTTCAACCCAATACAAAGCTTGGCTGGACCAGTCCCAGTGGGCAGCTCTGGCTGCCTGAACCCTCTGGCTAAATAAGATGGAGGAAGGTTTTAAAGCCTATTGGAGTCTGGCTGAAACAATGCAGTTCACAGGTTACCCGTAAAGAGCTAACTCACCAGAGAGCTCCTCACCAGGTGTGGATGAGCCAGCAAGAGCTTGTCCCACTGGTCAGTCACTGTGACAGGGGCCCAGAGGGACCACAGAGTGTCTGTCCTTTAAGACTCGTGGAACTTGCCTTTGCAAGACACTGAGCAACCTGTGCCAGCAGTGCTGTGAGACCTGTCTGATCTGTACTTTGATTTCACAGTCTATATCCCAGTGGTGCTAGAGAATGTCAGGATTGAAATCCTTGCATGGAGTAATGCCAGAGTCATGGAAGATGAACAAAACCTGCTGTTTCTACACCTCTTCAAATGGTTCAGGGCAGAAAGTGAACATATATGAGTTATAGAGGAACTGAGCCCTCCAGTCTCCACTTTCTCTTTCTGCTGCAGGGCTTTTTGGCCAGACTACAGGAACAACTCTCAGGTCAGAAAGTGGCTCAAGGGGCTTTCATTGGGTTATTTCTTTTTCCATCTCACCAACATCCCTCCAAGGCTGGACTTGGTCTTGTGGTGGTTTCTGCCATGGTTAATGAGCACATTTGCACACATCAGTGTGTGAATGTCTTTTGTGTAATAATTGAGATGTGGATCTCTCAGGCAGACTGGAACTAAGCTCATCCTACAGCAAAAGCTTTGTGTCTCGGGCAGGTTCCCTTCACCTCAGGGCTCTTCAGCAGGGAGCTATTTTTCTCTCCTTTTTTAACCATTTGGCTTGACCCTGGACCTGCCTTCCCCTCTGTGCTAACCCACACCACGCAGCCCACGGACACGCATCTCCACTCGTCATGCTTCCCCATATGAGCCACCCTGGGGAGTTGTGGAAGTCTGCCTCTTGCTTTCTTGACATCTGTGGGCAGACCCAACAGCTTTACTGAGAAAGCTATTACTTTCTACCCAGAACTAACTCATATTCTCAAATAAGGCCACTCCTTTGGTCTGTAAGACCATGTCTGCCCCAGGCAGGACACTCTCCATTGCCTGTCCCTGTGCTCTTCTGCACCAAATGGAGCTACTTAAAAAACATGATCTCCTTCCAATCAGCTCCTGGAATAAAGACAGAAAAAAATGTCTCTCCTCTATATTTTAATGCTGATTCTTCAAAAACAAAGCAAGCAAAAGTTCTGACCCCAGGTGCAGTCCCACCAGTGAAACCAGGTCAGGTAGGAGAGGGTCACGAGGCATTTTGCTCCCAGGTGGCATCACTGTGCCAAGCTCAAATCCAAGTAGTTCTCAAGCTGTCAGGTTTGGGTGGTTGGACTTACTAAATAAAACTTGAAACTTTCTGCTCCAAACAGTTACCATAAAAAACATGGTAAAATCAAACTCCTACGTTGTCAGGGAAAAGTGATGCAAGTCAAAGGTGGCAACTGATGCCTGTGCAGAACTGCCTCTCCTCACCCAGCACAGAGGGCAGTGTGGGGAGGACTGAGTCCCTGGCACAGCTACAGTGGCACCAGCTGGCACAGCACAGCCGCCACGGTCTGGGTTGGATAGGGGGGTCACATCCACACTCTGGGCTGGACAGGGTGGTCACATCTCCATCCCATCCTCCTGCCTGTCTCCACAGAGGTGTCACTCTGTGCCCCCAAGCCCAACTCTGAGACTGCACTGAGGTCTGGCAACGGCAACCACTGGGGAAGAGCAGCCTGACTATGTCGCTGGTATCAGTTAGTGTGTGCAGAGGCTAAAAATAGAGACCTCCACTCTCACAATGACTCAGAGAGACAGAAGGGAAACCCACAGGTCTCGTAGCTTGGCTCTCCCCTGAGCTGACTGAAAAAGTTTCCTCTAAACTGTTGTTTTGACACAAAACGGCTTTTTGAAAAACAAACTAACAAAAATAATAATAAAAACAAACAAACAACACCAAAAACCAAAATAAAACAAAACAACAAGACTTTCACTCTCACCACCAGAGCTGCTGGGAAGACTCTACATTTGGTCTAAGTTTGGAGGAGATCTTGGCCAGAAAAGCATAATATTTTGTAGTTTTTAAATGCCCGTTGGCAAGTCCCCTGCAAGGATTTACCTGCTAAACTCTTTCTTGGAGACCTGTGAGAACAGATGAGATGATGGAAGGTGTGTCAGTCCTATGGAACTTCCATGGGGATACAGTACACTTTCCAGACAGCTCTAATTCCAGCTCAGGAAGAAAACACATGCCCCAGCTGCCCTCACTGATCCCATGGGAAGGGCATCCTTCAACCTCTCAACTCGCTCTGTTTGTGCCCTGCATCAAGGGCTCCAGCCAGTGCCACCCACATTCTGACCATGCCATGGGTGACTGCTGTGGAGAGGAAGCAGAGGAGAACTGGAGACAGCCTGGTCTCAAGCAGGAGGGCACAGACTCACACTCCTACAAGAGGTCCCGCAATGCTCCATAAAATCCCTGCGGTGCCAAGGGCCTCAGGGAAGAGCTGTGCCCTGAGAGGGGCCACAGCAGGAGCCCAGCTCAGCCCCTGTCTCAGCCTGGATTGGCACTAGAGCTGCTCTGGGAGCTCAGGGCAGTCCTGGTTCCCCAGCACGAGGCTGCCCTGGCAGAAGACACAGCTGGATCCACAGCTGGACCCACAGCTGGAGCACCTTCCCATCTCCCACAGTAGCACAGGCTCCCTGTTCCTTGCCTCCCTGTGATACAGGGCAAGGGGAGACAGTGAAAATGAAATCAATTGAGAGTGAAGAGCTGCCAGTAATTCCCACAGACAGCTGGGATGAGAAAGACCTCAGGAAGCTGCTCCTCTCCCCTGGCAGGATCAGCCCTCCCTAAACTGAGAGACCATCTGCCTCTGGCCTGTGACCCCAGCAGGGCAGAGCCGACCACAGCCAGGGCTGAGGGAGAAACAGTTCCTCCAACTCAGTCCAGAGCCCTGTGCCCAGCACTAAGAGCTGAGATCCCTCCACTGTTTGCTCAAGTCCCAGGAAGGTGACAGTGTTGCTCCTCTCACTGCCCATGGTTACAAACGACCCCCATGTGGCAGCAGCCACCACTCCTGTGACCTTGGCATGGGCTTTTCATGTCCTGCTGAGCACCACCTGGAGCTTCAGCAAGTCCATCAGGAATGAAATGGCCTGTCCTGAGCTCACCCCGGAGCTGAGACTGCCACGAGCATGTGCCATGTGAAGAAATGGCATGTGGTGACCTCTGCTCACAGGAGTGGCACTGGAGAGGAGCAGGGGCACAGCCCATGCCCACGGCCCAGCTCATCTGTTCCAGGGCCTCAGGGCCAGTCTCTGGGCAGGACAGGGTCCATCCCATGCTCCCATTGGTTCCTGACTCTGAGAAACCCAGGTAACAATTTCTGTTGCAAGAACAACCAAATTACCAATTAAATGATTGAACCCCAAAATTATATCATAATCAATTCCAATCAAGTCACTTTTATTTTCCCTCTTTCTCACCATCAAAACTTTGTGTTTGGGATCAGCCAGAAACCTTTTGTTCCAGCTGAAACCAAATTTCTGCTTATGTTCTGGTCTCTGTACCAAAGTGAGGTCCTTGGCACTTGGAGGGTGAGTGCACTTCTAACTGAGCCCCTGGGCTGAGGCTCCTCCAGGACATCGGGCAGTTGGTCTGAGTCCTGCCTCCTCCCACACGGCAGGTTTGGGGCTCTCTCTGGACCCCTCACACCTCCCTCCTGGAGACCCACAAGGGGCTGACTCTCACAGGCAGGAGGAGGATCCCTGCCCCTACAGGAGGGACCACACCCCCAGGATGGCAAGATGTTGTCCCATCCATGGACCAATAAATATTTCATTATTCTTCACAGAGCAGAGTGGACTGAGACAATCTTCCACCCCCTGGCTCTGACCACCCACAGCAGCACAAAGGCACTGCACAGCTCAGCAGCTGTGGGAGTTCAGCCCCAAACATCTTATTCAGAGCAAAAAGTCCTGTCCAGTGTCCTGGGACTATCACTGACATTTTCTTGAATGCCACTCATTGCAAGAAAAGCCACTCTCTGTTAAGAACGATACTTGAGTTGGTGGAAAACACTGGGAATTTTTCCCTTATGAGATGAAATGGTATTTTGTTTTAATCTGAATCAAGATTTTCTTTTAATTTTAGTCTGAGAAGTTCAGAATTGATGGCTTTTTTACTTCCTGTCATTTTCCCCCCTGAGCTGCCAGCCCCCAGGGCATCCTGTTAAAGATTCTGAAATTTGGCAGCATTCAAAGCTCCACAAAATTGTCAGCTGCACTTCAATGCCACATTTTTGCTGCTACAAATAACCAGAATAGATGTGTGAGGATCTGCTCTGAAACAGGGCACTGGGACAAAGAGAGAAGCACAGTGTGCCCAAAATATTTGTGATGAACAGCAGCACAGAAATGTCACTGCTCCTACACACCAGTCTGTCATTAAATACTTCCACTTTCTTTAGTGAAATAACAAAAACTAGTGGATGCTTTCAGCACAGCACAAAACCCCCTCTATCCACATCTGCCTTACAGTGTCGCATTCATGCAGGAAGCAGAAGTGTTCCTGTGAGATTGTCATCTCTGTCTAGAACATATTTGTGAAAGGTGAGAACACAATGCCAGCACAGTGCGAGGTTCCTGCTGCGTCTCTGCGCATTTTATTAGTGATATCTTTGTTAAAATGACACATAATGATCTATAGTTTACTTAAAAAACAAAACAAAACAAAACCAAAAACAACAAAACAACAAAAAACCCAACCTAACTCAAATAGTTTCTGGGCACTTGCTCAGAAATTTATTCTTCCTGAACCTTAAAATAACCCTTCCAACTCAGTCCTTCCAGACCACAGCAGAGCACTGCTGTGTGATGGTAATGCCCCTCTGGTAGCACTCAAGGGTTTTAATTCTGCCACCACTGCTCCTCTAAATTCCCATGGAGACATGGTGATTCCCAGCTCTGAGCAGTACACAGTGTGAAAGCTCAAAGAATGGAAAAATCTGCTTATTTTTAGGAGGAGCTGATCCAAATTCCTCACGTGTAGGAAAAGGAATTAAAGATGCTGCTGAATAGCAACATCAAGGCAAGAAGTCCTTCCACACTGAGAGTCCAGGGTGGCTGCTCTGCCTCTCCCACCCTCTCCACTGGCTGAGAGTTTAAGTCAGGCTCTCACCTTCCTACCATGGCATGAGGATGACTCTCCTCCATCTAAACAAACTGGCTGAGAGATCAAAGTGGGACATCCAGAATTTGGGATTGCTGCAGAAACACTTATCTCTGAAGAGCTGCTGCAGCATTTTGGCAAGGTGGGTGCCTGTGTCTCACAGCTCAGCCCTCCTGCACTGGGGGGGTGTGGTTCCACCACAGCCAGGAGCAGCTCTGGGAGGTTCAACTCCACCTGCAATGGCCAGAAAGGTGGGCTCAGGAGCAGACTGGTCGCTCTCCCATGTTAGTGATAGATGGGAGGGCCCTGGGGACTGGCTCTTTGTCTTGAATTGCCAGGGGACACCTTCCTGCCTCCAGCAACACTTCAGGTATCCTCTTCCTCCCTGACCTGCCTAGCAAACCCATCCCATTTCCGTCTTTGCAGATTCCCAGCACCAGGGACCAGAAGAGACCTTGGATTCACGAACATGTGTATAGATCCAGCACAGGAAAAGTCAGGGGAGTCCTTCTGGGCATTCATCGCCTCAAACCAGCATTTACCTCCTTCCTCAGCTGCATCATGGGAGATAGAAGAGGAGAGCAATGAATAACACCTAGAGAAGATATCCTGGGATTAGTTTAGGAGCCATGGATATTTTTATCTGCAGCAGTTAAGTGGGTTAGGGAGGCATTTTGGTTTTGGAGCCAGCATTCATGGACTGTGCTGTCAGTTATGGTGCCTGCACTCCACAACAAATGAGGACAAATTAGGACTTGTCTGGGATTGTCAGATTTCTTGGAAAACTTACAGCAAAAGTCTAAAAAAAATTCTGCATTCTTTATACAGAAGAAGAAAACATAATTTAAGGTGGTAACCTCTGAGTCCCGCTGAGTGGCAGCTGACCTTAGTCCTTCTTGTGGCTTCTCTTCAGACCCACTGGTGACTCAGTTGTCCCAGGCATGCCAGGAAGGATGGTCAGCCCTGAATTCCCTTCTGGGAGTGGCTGCCCTGCCATCCCCTGAGCCCTCAGTGCTGCAAAGGGAAGCCTCTGAGTGCTGCCCATCCAGCACCCAACAGTGGTGCTGGTCCCTCTGCTCTGCTCTTTCCATCCCAAAGCCACAGCCCAAGAAGAAATGGGATTGGACCAGCACAGAGGAGCTGAGATGATGCAGTTTGTGGCCACACAGGCAGGGCTGAACTGGCCAGGCAACAGTGGTGTTTGTCAATGGTCACAGTCTGGCACAGTCTCACCAGCTCTGCCATTTCCAAGACCTGCACTTGCATCCATAGACGATTCCTATATTTAGCAGTTGTGCTGGTGGTGAAGGCCCAGCCTCCAGGATGTTGATTCAGACACCCAGACACTCAGCCACTTCCTGTTTGGAAGCACTAAAATTATTTGCATCATTTAAAAAATGATGTTGGTTGAGGGAAACAAAGTGTTATTGTCAGAGGAGGCTGAGGCAGGTTACGTGTCCATGCACAATGGAAAAAAAGCAGAACAAAATGTCTCCACCTCCCAAGAGTAGCACACCCAGACACTGTCTGGGGGGGCACTGTCACCACCGCCCTGGCACCATGGCACTGGTACTGCCACAATAGAGCAGCAAAGCTCTGTGATCCCCTGCTCAGCCTCCTACCAAGGCAACCCAGTATCATCTCCAGCTACAGATCAGGAGCAGACACATATCCAGGAGATGTGGTGTGCTCTGGAATGGGCAGGAGAAAGCCTCTGTCCCTGCTTTACCACCCAAGCAGATACAACTACAAGGTTTTCATAGCAAAATGCAGCTTTCCCCTGTCACAGTCTTTCCAACCCCACTGTGGCCATAATTGTGGCACCCAAGATCTTCACAGACTTCTGGTGACTCCAAGTCCAGGGCCCGGAAGGCTTTGTGCGTGGTGGTCATGTCTGTGACCTGGACCCAGTTCTGATTTGTCACCTCTGTACCTAATGCCTTGCCTTGGTCTGCAAAATCCAGTGCAGCTGCTGAGGGAAATGCAGACAGGACTCACCCTGTGGTAGTTGCTGCTGGGTGGGTAGGGATGGGGGCACCCCTGCCCAGCTGGCATCCTGAGTGGTCCCGGAGCCTGGCTGTGCCCCAGGGCTACCTGCTGTGCTCCCACCCAGAGGTCAGCCAGGACACCCCACAGGAGCCATCAGTACATGGAGACACCATCTGCCCTCTCAGCTGTCCCAGGCTGTGCATGCAGCCAGTGCCTCTTTGGCTTCTCCACTTCCAGAGGAGAGGCAAAAAGCAATTTGCAAAATATTTTCAGGGAATCCTTGGGAGTGATCCCTCCCCCATTGCCTGCAGGACCTGGATGCCCAATTGCTCCATGCTCAGCTCCCCCCAAGCTCCCAGACACAAAACCTCCCAGACCTTTACATCAACTGTGAGTTGTCCTGGATGCTTCACATCCCACCTCCAAAAGATGATCAATTTGGCCTTTCTTCTGTTTTTTCAAAGCCTTACTAAGCTATTCCCAATGTCTAGGAAGACTGGTGACTCAACAGGTTTTTTCATACAGTCTGGACAAGCAATCTCTTGGCAAGGGCTGTTTATGACTTAGCTGCAGATGGATTTACCTATCCTGTCTTCGTTTTAGTTGAGATGTAATCAGTCATGTGGAACAGGAACTTCAAAAAGTGAGTGGGTATTTTAGTGCCTTGACTTTCACACCCACCTTAAAAAAACAGCTGGGCACCTAAAAGTGAAGGCAACCCCATTCCACTGTCCCTTTGAAAACTCTTTGTCAAAGTGCCTTTTCCCAGCCCATAGGAGGTGAGTGCACTGTTTAAGCTGAGGAGTAACTCGCAAGTTGCAAATAATGAACCTCCCGCAGTAGGTTCTGAGTCACCCTCAGTCAGTGGCAGCAGTTCTGCCATCAGCATTTAGGTCAAAACTGCATTGTTTTGTGCATCCAGGAATATCATGTGGCACCCACAGTGGTGGCTGTACTGAGTCATCAAGGCAACCAAGAGTCAAAAATAGTTAAAATCATATCTTTATCACTGCATTTAGCAACTGTTTCTGTCTACCTGTCACAGCAGAGCAAACCTGCAAAGTCACAGCCTTGAATTGCTCAGAATAAAGTTGCAGTTTGATTGTTGCAAAGTGTTTTAAATATCAGGCCAAATGTTATCAACTCATGGCATCCCAGAGTTCTTCAGGTCTGAATATACTTTTTGTTTTTCAGCCACTGACAGCACATTGTCAGGGAAGCAGTGATGGTAACAGAAACCACCAGTGGGGGAAGACAAGGAGCCCTGGAGCAGAGTGCACTCCTTGTGCTTCCCCTGTACCTTCAGCTGGCAGCAAGCACTGTGTTCAGCAATCCTGAGCAAGCCTGGCATGAGGCAGGGCTGGTGCCAGAGGGAGGGATCCTGAGCCCTTTGCACACAGGAGGAACCTGTGGGCCCCTCCCTGAGACAAGGTGAGCTCTGCCTGCCCTTTCCAGGCCCAGCCAGGAGCAAACTTTCCCCATACCCCAGCACTCCGCGTGTCTGGCCTTTACATCTTGGTAAGATGCAGTCTCCAACTTCAGATTCCCAGATCCACCCCAAACTGCATGCCCTGAGTGCTGCCTGCACATTTCCCTCTGCTTTGATCCTCTCCTTGTAAAGATCAGACTTACTATTTTCAAATTCATCTGCTTTGCCTTCTTCCAGCACACACTAGACCTGAGAGCATGCAGGATGATCACACTGCTGTACAAAGAGAACTCCTTGATTACAGAATTGAAAATAAAGTAAAAAACTTGGCAAAATACAAATACAAGGACACAAGACAGGCATAGAGCCAAGATCATTCCTGGTTACTGACCAGACTGATTTCTGGGGGATATCGTAGACTGTAGCTCCAGCTGCCACACACCTGGAGACTGTCTGCAGGAGCAGAATCCTCAACCATCAGCTCCCTTTTCCCATCACATCTCTTTTATTCATTTCCTTTCTCTGTTCAGCTCATCTTGGCATTTGATGCAAGTGGCAAGGGACTTATTCTCCACTCAAGTCTCCCTGCCCTTGCAGCCCTCCAGATTTCTCCACTGAGTTCACTCTTTGGGCTTAAAACACCTCTTTGTTGGCTTCAGGATGGTCACATTCTCAAGGAGCCTGCACTGCTCTCAACACACCTTCCCTTTCCTCCTGAGCTCTAATCTGCTCCCACACAGCTGCATCAAGGGCCACTACAGCAGCCAAGAGCCCTCCTTCAAACAACTTCCCCCTCCTCCTTCCAGTCGGGGAGCTGCAGTTACCCTGAGTGCCAACACCCCACTCCTTAGCAGGTTCAGCATTGAGGAGCTGAGTACATTCCCATAGATTCTCAGCAACTGAGTATATTCCCATAGATTCAAGCCATTCCTGCACTGGCTTTGCAGGACTCCTGGGCTCAGGGCAGCCCAGCACCAGCAGCACAGAGGAGCCAACATGTGCCACAGCAGCTGCCCAATAGCTCAGGGTGAGAAGACCTGGGGGAAGGAGCTGGGGTTGGCCAGGGCTGAAGATGTGATGTCACAGACACTGGTGGAGTTGCTTGTTGAAAGAATTTGCAAACAACTGTAATTGATTAAGAAATGGAGTAATCGTGCAATCTGCTGCTTACAGAGAAAGGGGTTATTAGTCCTTCAGACAGGCCCAGCAAAGGCCCTGCCAAAGCATTAGGGAAGGTGAGGTGAAGAAGAAAAAAAAGGCATGTTGTGCCAGTCACATCCCACCTGGTTGCCAGCTCTGCTGCCCCAAAGATTAAACTGATTCAGCATCTGATTTGATCCAAACATCTCCTGGAGACTGCTGGTTTGAGGTTCATCTCACCTTGGGAGGACCATGGCACCCAAGGGTCCCATTGCAAACCACAGTAGAGTCCAGCTTACCTCCTGAGCCCAGGTTCTGTCTGACATTGAGACACTGAGGTGTTTTCATCTGTCAGTGGAGCTTAAGGGAAGATGGAGGTGCCAACTTCAGGGTGAACTGACCTTCTCTCATGTCTCTGATGGCTCTGAATCAATCAGCTCTCCCACAGGAACCTCCAAAGCCTGGACACTGGGGTTGACACCCACCCTGACCCCTGAATGTAAGTGTGTGGATCACAACCTGAATCTGATCCCAGATGCCATGGGAGAGGAAAGCCTATGCCTCTCCCCTCCCCAGCCTATGCCTCTCCTGCCCTTTGACTTGCACAGACCCTAAGTTATGTTGTAGGCAGCAAACCTCCTGTTCACACCAGAGGGCACAAACCTAGAGCAGAGGAACTGGCTGACTGTTGCTTTCTCTGAGTCTTTTGGCCATTTGACACCCTTCCTTTGGCCACCCCCTCCAGACATAAGCAGGGATGCTCAGCTGGAGCCCCACATGCCCCAGGCTGTCTGGGTGCACACAGGGCATCGCCCATCACCTCTTCAGCCAGAAGGACTTTGTACCCAGGAGCCACACAGCACTGCCTGCTCACAGGGACCAAGTGGCACCTGAAGATGAAAGGAGAATCCAGACCCACCTTGGGGACACACAGTGGCCAAGGCATCTCCCAGTCTTGGCATGTTTTGGATCTAATAAGCATTGGGACATTATCCTCCACCAACCAGAGCTGTGCAAGGGGCAGAGAAACTGGCCCCAGCCTGTCCAGTTAATCCATGCTGAGTTCTCTTATCCTGTCTGCCTATATATAACCTCCCTCCTGGCAACCTGCAATCACCTGCACACACCAAGGGTGGGGGAGGGCAGGAGGAACATGCAGGGAGCACCTCAGTGGCAGCTCAGCTGCTGCCCCAGGCCTGGCACTGTCGGGATGTGACAGCCCCACATGCCCCATCACACAGGGAGGGAACATGGTCCCCTCTGCACCCCTGGCACTGGGATGCTTTGAGGGGGGTTGGGTGGTCCAGAAGGCAACCATGGACAAGCTGGACCTGGCATTTGGGACAGTCCCAGACCAGGCTGGAGGTGGAACGAGAGATGCAGAGCACAGGGGAATGAGGACACTCATAGGGGTAAAAAGTCCATACAAACAGGGGATTTGTCTTCCTGTGAAGAAGCTGAGGGTGACAGCTCAGCTAGAAATAGAGGAGGTGAAGGCACAGTAGGGAGAAGTGATGGCACCTGTCCCAGCATGGGCCTGCTGGGCAGGATGGAGGGCCAGGCTGGGCAGAGTGTACAGCTGAGGGGGTATGTAGGAGGTGCTGGCAGGGAGGTGCCTCCAGGCTGGTGCAGAGGAGGAACTGAGGTCCTGCAGCAGGATATGAGACTTCCTCACCTTTGGAGGCGCAGTGTCCAATGCAGAGCAGTTTGCATCCCTCCCACTTGCCCAAAGCCTTGCAGGATGCCATGCACCAGAGACTGCATTGCACACACTGCCACGCTGGCCCTTGGCACTGTGGCATTGCTGAGGCTGCTGAGAAACTGCAGGAGGAAAGTCCCTGCTCACAGGGTGCTTCCTGTTGGAGGAAAGAGAGGAGAAATCCCAGTTCCCCACACTGACAGAATGGAATTTTAGGAAATTCCCTTTCATCCTCACAGACGTTTTGGATTTAAATATTGATCTTCTGCTTTGAATGCACCCTGTATCCACTTAGCCTTGCCATGTTTCAGCCTGTTCCTCCCATGGAGCTGAGGCAAAATGCTCAAGGCTCAGATCTGAATAAGCTTTAAAACCCAACCAACCAGTGTCCCTTTGCCTGGGTTTGTCAGGAGAAGGGAATATGGGGCAGCTCCACCCCACGCTGCTCTGTGGAGTGCACCCACCCCGTTCTGGAGCCACATGGACAAGGCACTCACTGGCATCCAACAGCTCTGGGCCCAGCCCTGCCCCAGACTATGGTGGCAGCAGCGCCAGAGCCTCCCCAGCTCCTCTGGCACCAGAATTCAGGAAGGGTTTGTGCTGTTGGTTTAAGTTTTCCAAAACCCACAGAGGCTGGCTGTGCCCATTCTGACAGCCTCATTTTAAGTAAAGAAGTTCTGAACTTCCCTCACAACTTGGGTGATCACTCAAAATACAGAAATCCCACCAAAACAAAACAAAACAAACAAATATAAACTAACAAAAAAACGCCCAAACCCCAAACCAAGAGAAAATGGGCATTCAGATTCAGATTCTTGGAAATCAAAATGTTGGAGCTTTCTCTGTAAGAATCCCTTCCTTGGTTACCTTTCTGTTGCAAACAGGTATCTTCCCTTTAACAATAATAAATTTATTGGTAAAAGAATTAATGCTTTCAATTAAGCAAAATAAATTAAAATGCTATAACCAAACATCTTGCAGCATCTGCAAAACTTTTCCATCATTCTTCTCTACTATCTATGGAAATGAGACTCTGGCAAAAAATTCCTGTCCACTCAAATCTATATTTTTGCCTTTTCTTAAATCAGATATTTGACAAGAGGAAAACACAGCTTTGCAAGTGCTTAGTGAAGACTGTCCTTGTTGCAGTGATTTAATTTAAAGCCATTTCACATGAGGGATTCCACATCCTCTCCACCATTTGGTGTATTTTACTTTTGTCCTTCCTCAGTCTTTTCTCCTCTGCTTGCAAAGCCAAGACCCTCGAGCCTAACTGGATGCAGTTGGTCGTTGTATTAAGGTAAACTGGAACTAAATCCTATTTAGCTTATGCTCTGGGACACTCAGAGCTTCTAGTGGCAAGGGCTTATTCCAGGGGGATTTGTGGAGTTTGACACTGACAGGAGTTCAACTGAGAGACCAGAAATGTCACCAGGACCAGGCAAACGGGGAAGCAGCTGGATGTCCTGACTCCTGCCCCTGTGCATCTGCTGGGCCAGGAATCAGTGTGTGCATGGGACAGAACTGCTCCTGCAGGAGCTCACGTCTCCCAAACTCCCTCCTCTGGGGAGAAGGAAACTGGAAGGGACAAGAAGAGCTCTGGCACGAGGGGTCAGGACAGCCAAGTCTACTTCATGGAGAAACTATTATAGGGGATGGGGGGAAACCAGGAGGACAAGAATATGCAGGGCTTGTGCAGAAGCAGCTGAGCCCTGCAAGGGCACAGCAAGCACTGAGCCTGGGAATACTCGGAGTCACAAGGAGAACAGTGGCAGTGCTGGCTGCTCACTGCCCCCCCAGTGCTGGGTGTGCCCTGCTGGTGGCTCTGCCCCTGGGAAAGCCTGGCAGAGGAGCCTGTTCCCCGCAAAGCCATGGGTACAGGCTCTGCCCTGAGTCTCAGGGCTCCCAAACCTGCCTGGCAGCTCTGGGCCTCTCCAAATGCTCATGATCACTGCCACAGCCTGGCCAAAGAGGACTGGACCATCACCTGGTCCTAGAGATGAAGGCCTGTCCAAGCCATTCCAGCCCAAGGTAGAATGTTTGACCCAGTAATTCCTGGTCATGGCAGTAGATTTTTAATGAATTACTGATGATCTTTTAGAGAGACACCTATAATCACCAGAACAATGGAGTGGAGATCAATATGGGTCAGTGGTGGTTCAATGTAACTCAGGTACCTTATAGAAACCATAGGTCAAGTGAGGAAGCCAAGCTCTACAGCTCAGTTAAACTGGCTCCTGCCCAGCAATGAGCAGTCTGCTCCTCAGGCAGGTGCTGCAAGAGATCCCTGTGCTGGAAGCTGAACCAGGCTGCCCCTGGTCTGCACATGGAGGATGAAGTACACCCATGGGCTCGAAACTCACCCCTTGTTGGGCCAGCTCTGCTTTTGGGGGAAGCCAAGTGTATGCGCACAGCATTCCCTCCCTGCTCCCCAGGCAGCCTGTGCTGGTCTGGCTCTGCATCCCCACCCATGGAGTGAGGCACTGCACAGCAGTGGGAGCGGGATGGGTCAGGGGTTGCATGTCCCCAGAGATGGACAGTGGGGCTTTTCTCACAGCCACATCCCAGGGGGACAGCCCAGGACTGTGTGGTGTCTCCCATGCAGCCACTGACCCATGAGCGAGTGCTGGGTGAGGCTTGAGCAAGAGGTGCTGATGGCATCTGTCTGGGAGCCAGGAGGTAAGTCAAGAATTTTCCCAGTACATGCCTCAGCCTTGGAGTGGAGCGAGCCAAAGTGTTGTAACACCTCCTACAAGTTCAGAAGACACATTAAAGAAGTTCACAGGATGGAAACACTCTTAGGCCTGTTGCATAATCCAGATAAGTACATAAGCCTGTAATATTTGCACAACATCATGTCCCTTCCTTGGCCTTGCTACTGGTCTCATTTTGCAGGACTTAGCTCAGGGGATCTGATGAATTGAGGACAGCTTTCAGGTCATCTATTCCTTGGGAGGTGGCTGTGACCCAGCTCTAGCATTGTGACACTGGGAACAATCAAAGGACAGGGACACCTTCCTGACAGCTGTACTTGGTGCTTTGCAAATCTGTCCCAATGACATTTTGGAAATGGCACTATGACACCTCTTGGGAAGCTTCTCATGGAAAGAGACCGGTAGCACAAAACTACCATGGGAAGAGAAAGGTGTCCTGCTAGAGAAGAATAAACACACAGATATACACAGTTTGGGCACATCCCCAGTCTGTGCATTTGACCTAAAGGGTCAAGACCCCACAGGATGTGGGGACTGAGGTGTGTCAGGACTCAAGTGCCAGAGAAAGAGGTGGAACACTTCTGAAAGCATTTACTGAGCACAGACATGGACCAGAGCCTGCTACAATCTGCCTTCAGTACCTCCCCTCTCTGGGATTTACCAGGAAGCCTGAGGGGAGGGCATGGGAGCATCTACCCAGCAAATGAGTGGCATCACTCCTCTTTGGACTGTGGGTGCAGGGAGGATGCAGCCAGTAGGCTCCAGGGATGTGCCCCGGTCACAAGGGCACACACAGAATCGAGAATTCAGCGCTCCATCTGGGCACTGGCACAGTCCTACATTGAGACAACAAACAAGGAACAATGTGCTAAATGCCAGTGCCAGCCTTCCTTCCAGGACCTTTCTGCAAGTAAGCCCCACACTTCACAATGGAAGGGAATTGGATGGTCAGAGCAGGAGGCTGGGATTTGGTGGGACCCTGCTTGGAGCTGTCCAAGACCCACACATTGTGCATGAGCCTCAACTACCAAGGTGAGGGGTAGAGGGAGTTGCATGTGCCAACTTTCTGCCCCAAGGACTCTGGCCTCGTTCCAGGTCACACCAAATGGATTTTCACCTGCCAAGGGAATGCAAACCTCTTCCCCACTTCTCTGTTCAGAGCCTGGAATGCCTTGTCCTTGAGTGCAGATGTTCTTCAGGGATCTGCAGCATTTCTAAATCGCTGCAGAGTTTCAGGAAGGACCACGTTGCTCCTCACACTCTTTAAAGACAAACAGGTTCCCTGTGCTATCCAGAGGCCCTAACCCTGACCCACTCTCACTCCATAGGGAAGGTTCCAGGCCTTGCTGTACACCCCAGTCCTCTGGTCATTCCACACTGTTGTAACAGAGGAGTTTTCCTCCAGGCTTTCTTTGCCTTGCTCACAGGCCACAACCCTTTGGCACAGTCCATTAAGAATTTCTCCCTGGAGTGCTCATATCTGCAGTGTGGGACTTGCAGGGAAAACAGGCCCCACAGGTGGGATCAGGGGGTCAGGAGGGGTGGGACAGGGCAAGCAGAGCCCTCACCTCTGCAGGTCTCAGCCCTGCTCTGGTGAGTCACTCCCACGCTGTTTAACCCAGGCTGAGGGGAGGGCAGGGACTCCTGGCCCCAGCGAAGGGTTTTCCATGCTGTGTTTCCTGCCCCTAAAGCCACCTCTCCTGCTTTTCTTCTACACCTTAACCATGAAGCATCTCTTCTATCTGCCCTGTCCCCACCTCGGCCTCATCCCTCTGCCATGGGCACAACCTGATCCTGGAGGAAAGTTTTGTCCTCTTCAGCTGCAGGAGCATGCACAGATGGAGAAAGGAAGAAGAACAGAGCTGCTTCATGGTGTGGTACAGATAACTCCCCATCTTCTCCAAAATCTCTGCCAGGGGAGTGCCAAGTAGCCAAGCCAAGCCAGAAAAGAAGGGGAGGAGTTGGCATAAGTGATGCTAAAAGACTTTCCACTCATTGCTTTTCCTTCTTGGTGAGGATTGTAGTGCAATTACAAGATTGCAAGATCCATGCTTGGGATTTTTTTTAAATGCTAATTCTGAATTTCCAATCTTGAGCTGGCCAGAGTGCCATACTGAAATAACAAAAGACCATTTGTTTTCCTGAGGGGCAAACTAGAGGCTTGTTTGTTTTCCTTTCACATCAGAAAGTCAAAGCTTGTACATCTAACTTGCTGAATTCTTGGATGAAAAAGAGCAGGTGGTTTTGTAGCATCAGATGCACCAAGAAAACATAGTTCTATTGCTTGAGCTGTGAGAAAATGGTTAAACATGTCAGTCTTGTTTGCCTCCCTCAATGACAATAAACAGCAGGGAGAAAGGGCCAGTGCTCTGAGTTTCAGTGCTCATCAGTGAGGGTCAGAGTAATCTCCTTTTCTGCATATGGGACCTCTAACAAGTCCTACGGGAAAACCAAGAGACGTCAGCCATGACCTTCCTGGCAAATCAAATGCAAAAAACAAGGAAGCCACACTGGGCAGCTTTTTAAGGAAGCAGAAAATGGCCACAACCCATTGACTTTTCCTCAGCAGATCTCTGTGAGGTCATTGTACTACTGTAAACTACATCTCAGTTTGGCTGATAACAGAACTGAGTGCTGGCACTCTGCAGCTTAGTCATGTGTGGGTCTAAACTCCTCCAGAGGAGAAGCAGAGCCTTGGAGCAAGAGTGATGAATGTGTGGTTGGCTGTGGCCAGCTGTGGTGAGGAGCACAACATCCTGGTCCTATTCTCATCCAAAGCCAGAAGACAAAGTGCCTCTGGTGAACACTGGGAACTGGCCCCAGTAAAACAAACACCTTGGTGCTCAAAGGAGCCAGATGCCTTTTACAGCTTCCTGTCATGAGGATCCAGCTTCCAACCAACATGGCAGAGGGGTGGAAACTGTGTGCCCTGGTTAAATGTCCACATTGTCTCCCTTTTTGATTATGTTCCTTTTCAAAGCCCTTCCAATGTGGCAAGGTGTTTTATGCTAATTAAAATTGTGTCAGTCCCATCCCAGATGAAAAAAGCCCAGAGGGTCTGTCTGAGACACCCCTGAACTACAAAACAGCCAAGACAGGATGGCCATGAAGGTCATGGAGTAAGTGCAGAGTCTCGAAGGCTGGTGTCTGCATCTCAGGGATCACTTGAACTCCTATGGACACAAGACAGTATGGGCATAAGCATGGTTGGCCAGACCAAAAAGAGGTACCTGGCAAGGGAGAGATGGACTGTCTCCTGCACTTCCTGTGTGGTGAAGCTCCCAGGAACTCAAGGAGACACAGTTTGTCAAATAAACCTCACATCCTGTGCAACCTGCACTCACGTTTCAGCCTCAGGACACGAGGCGGCCACGCTCTGCCTTTGCCTGCATTGCCACAGTGGCCTTTATCTGCCCTCCTGATTCCTGCAGCTGTCGGTCTCCTTTTTTCCTCTTGGCATTTCCTTGTTGGTATTTAGCAAGAATAGTTGTAAGGACCAAACGCAGGACTCCTCCAGCTGGAGAGGCTGTTGTGATGGACAAGCAGTGGCAAAAAACTCACTCACCACGTTGAGCTGAGCTCAGGGGCAAAGAGACCTGCAACAGGGACACTGTGGGCATCATCTTTCACAATGGAAAGGTTTGGTTCCCTGCTGGGAACCAGACAGCAGCGTCCTGCTTGCTGTCCAGGATGATCAGACACAGCCAATAAATGACCAAAGAGAAGGAAAAGGTGCTGCACACAAGATCAGGCAGGAAGGATGGGGCTCTGCCATCCAGGAGCCAGGGCCTGTTGGCCCATGGGGGAAACTGCATCTCTTCCTTCTGGGGCCATATAAGCCAAGCCAAGCCTGGAGGCTGTTACAGACATAGCTCCCACATGGCCACAGGAGTTGCTGGGAGTTGCCTACAGAGGTCCAGCAACATTCTCCCTCTGACCATGCTGCAAAGAGAAGAGTTAAACTCTCCCCCTCAGCAAGGGCACAGCTGCCCCATCTGCTCTCACTCACATGTGCAGGGGAACTCTTCAGTTCTCCATTTATTCCCTTTGACAAAACTGGAGCTGCTGAGATTGTGTGCCATGAAGAAGAGTGGTTGGGCTGTTCCCGGGGTGCCAGGGAGGCTGGGATGGTTGGGAGCTCACGGGGAGGGAACAACCCAAGCCTCATTCAAAATAGAAGGTGGAGTACTTTTTCAAAAAAATTATCTATTTTCCTACAAAACTAAAACATGCTATAGTCAAAAAATCACTTTTCATTTAGGCTTTTCTGGCAATTTATACTTTAAAAGATTTCTTTAAAAGACTGGAAGAGGATAAAATATTTATAAATTATTCAAGTGAAATGTTCATATTAATTCAAAGCAAATCAAATATTTTTAATGGCCTCTTCCATTAAATTTTCAACTATTTGCCCTAATTCAAGCAGAAAATGGCTTCAGATACTCATGAACCATGGGATGGGAAATGATAGCTACTGAAAGTCAGCTGATAATTGCTCACCTAAATCACTTGGCAAGGTCTTGTGAAAAAACAAGTCACCAAAGGGAATGGAGATGGGCAAGGGAAGAGAAAGGCACATGAATGGATTTGAAAGGCACACCGATGATCTCAGCCAGCTCTGGTCTGCAGATGCCAGAGGCTTTGGTGACTCACAAGATTTCCTTTCCTCCTCTTTTTGGCTCATGCAAATAGTTTGTGCTTCTTTCCCTTGCCCAGGGTTTGTTCCCTGGAAGTTGTGGCTCTGCAAACAGTGGGGCCAGTTCCTGTTCCTGCTCCCAGACATCAAGCACTGTGCAGACCAGAGAAGCCCTTAGATGAGATGGGGACAAATGGGGACAGGCAAAGTTTAGAAAGCTGAAGCAGCCATGGGAAGCACTGGGGGCAGGGACCATTCATGCTGCTGTTTTGCTCCCACTTCTCCCTGGGCAGTGCACAGTCGTGGTGGGAACCAGACTGAGCACTGATGGAGAGCCCTCACTGAAGGGCCGTGTCGCTGGCATCACCCTCTGCCCCCATCTCCTGCCCCTTCTGCCAGCTCCACATCCTCCTCCTTGGATCTCCCTTGCTGACCCATTCCCATGGCATTTTCCATTTGCATCCTATGATTGTTTCCACACTCATTTCACAGCTCGAGGGTGAATTGCTTCTTAGGAAAAATAGGCCAGTGCAACCCATTTGGAGCAACATTTCCAAGGTATCCCAGAAACCCAGTTACCCCCTCTGCACCCACTGCGGAGAGGCTTCTGAAATTCCCTTGGCAAGGTTACCCTGTATCTGAGACACAGTGACTGTTGCCCTGGTATTGATATCCCCCACAGAGTAACTCTCTATCCTGCCTGCTGGGCCCCCTGTACCTCTGCACTGGCTGTTTTGCAGCCCAGAGATCCCAGCAGCAGAGCTGTCCCCGGGGGCAGTGTCTGTGCCAGGCAGGCAGAGCAGTGCACCAGGTGCCCTTGTCTAACTTCATTCAAAACAAAGCACAGAGGGAGCTGCAGTGGGTGTCCTGCTCTTCAACCATAGCCTGCCAGCTCCTGCAGAGAAGGTTTTGTTTCCCATCTCCATACTGGAGCTCCACGGAGAGATTTTAAACAGTCCCAGATACAGACCCAGGGAAAAGAAGGCATTGATCAGCTGGAGCTGGACACATGAGTTCTGTGCCAAGATGCTGAGTAGTCACAGCTCTGACACTGACCAAGACCCACAACCCTCAAATCCTTTCCTCCTAAGTGAAATAAACCACAGCAAGGGCTTAAAAGGCACCTGACGGCACCTTCAGGTGAGACAGCCAAACCACTGCTGGGATAGTGGCTGAGAGCAGTAGGTTAATGTCTGGACTCGGTGAGCTGAGAAGGTCTTTTCCAGCCTAAGTGATTCTGTGATTCCATGATCTAAGATGTGCAGAGCCCAGAGGAATTTGTTCTGTGCACCACCTGGTTCTGGTATTTTTGAGTTAGCTCTGTCTACAGAGGGTATGAAACTGCAGAGACATCTGAGCACTGCACTCCACGTAAAAATGAAACTAATAAACCATATGTTTTTAATCAGAGGGTAATAACAGCAGGTGAAAACAAAACAGCTTGCATCTCCTTTGAGATTAAGGGGCCAAGTTTGCAACACTGACATCCAAGAAGCCCAGAGATGCTGCCGTCCAGTGATCTCCATAATGGGAGATGCAGACCTGGACAAGAAGCTCTTCAGGCCCCAACACAGCACCCAGCACCAAGCAATCCGAGATCATCTCCAGCTGGATGGTGCTCACAAAGTCCTCCAGTCTCACAAGGAAAGGCAGTGAGCTGTGCCTTACCCACCACCATCATCTCACATTGCCTGGCCTGGTGACTGGGGGCACTAGGACCGTCCAGCTCTGGACCATTTCTGGGTGAAGATGTGGAACTTCTATCACAGAGGCCATAAATGTAAAATAAATACATTTTCCATCATCCTCTCTGGGGTGAACTATCCCTGTTGATCACAGTGTCCCTCGCTGCACTGGCTGATGGAATGAGTTTGACATGTCCCTTTCTCTCACTGGGTAGGGAACATTTGCCTTTCTCTCTCAAAGGCAATGCTCAGCTCTCCCAAGCTGGTAAATCTCAGGACTGCATAGTGAAAAGGAAAGGGGAAGACCAAGCCAGGAACCAGCATATTATTTTCCTGTCTCTGAAGGTCATCAATATACAGAAGGGAACATCACTAGCCAGTGGGCAGCATGGGTGGAACTGCTCAGTCCATCAGCTGGAAAGCAGCCACCATGTTACAGGGAGGCAGCAGTCAAACCAGGCAGCTCAGAGCAGAGCACAGGAGCTGTACAGCATGAGTAAAACCAGACAAGATCAAGGCCTGCACTTGCACAGAGCTGCAGGAACCTCAGCAGATGACACTGCTCTGCAGCAGTTTGCAACTCTCAGTGGAACATCCACAGCATAAAGAAAACACGATCGGCACTCTCAGCGCACAGACACCCCTGAGAGGAGCTGGCTGGGGATGAATGCACTGCTGGGTGGGAGACAGAGATCCCTCCTGTCTGAGGGGGGTTTGGATACTGAAAGCAGGTGACACTGGCACGGGAAGAGCTTCTGGATCAGTAGAAGGCCATGAAGTCAGACTGGAGTGAGCAGACTGAGCTGCCTCTGGACTAAGTGCTGGCTGTTTGACCCAGCAGATTGGAACAGATACAACCTGTGTTGGTACCAAGGAAACCCATGGCAAGGTACCCCTCAGTGAGAAGCCAAGGATCAGCACTTTAGAATGTTGTCCATGGGATGGAGAAGATTCCAGCAGTTGCAGAAGGACATCAGTGCCATAGTTTATATCACACTTTGCAAAAAAGGCTGGATTTGGATTTGAAACAGCTCAGAGCTCTTGTCAAGATCCATCTTCCTTCCACGGCAAAGAGGGGCTGCCTGGCTCAGTGCAGCAGCACTGCTGTTGCTGCTACAACTCTGGCTGGCCTTGCCCTTTCCCCCACTTCAAGCACTGTATAGAACACAAAATATTAAATAAATGTGTAATAAAGGGAAGATTTTGGTCACAGAAAGAGGACAGTGAGGGCACAGTTGGTACCAAATGTTTTTCAGTGCCTGGTATGTCACTACAAGCTGGGGCAGGTGCATTTAGAAAAACAAAGCCCATGTTTGTGCACTCTTTAAACTGTCATTGAGCTGTGTTTAGGACCCAGCAGGAAACTGAAACTCCTTTTTGTGATGTGGAGACTACTGAAGTGTAAGTTAATCACATTTTATCTGGTTAATAATGTCAGAGCCAGGGACTCCTGGCCCAAACAGCAATATCCATGTAATTTCTATAACATTTGTTAATGTGAAGGCAGCAAAAAGTGCAGAGAGGTTGCCTGTGGATGAGAGCTGTCTGAGAGTAAGGAGGGCACAGAGGTGCCTTGGACTGCAGGGAGCTGCACCAGTGTCCCCAGCAGCCTGAGAGCCTGAGCATGGGCAGGGATCAAAGGGGTGAAGGGAGGAAGTTCCCTGCAAACCCTGAGCCTGTATGACCCCAGCAATGAGAGCAGAGTGGTGCTGCTGGGGGATTGGCTTGGTGGGACACCCCCAAAGCACACCACAGCCCTCAGACTATTACACAGTCCTACCATGTGCTAGCAGGAGAGTCAGGTGCACAGCTAGATTCTGTCTTACCCATGCACAGACATCGTTTTACTACAGGAAGCCCTGGCCAGCTGAAACCAGCCACAAAACAGTTCATCTGTGTGCCCACAGGGTCTTGGTTACTGGCTCTGACCTGAGCAGCCATGGGAAAACACCTTCACTGCAAAGGTTCTTTGTAACCTCTCCTGCTTCCTGCAGTGCTGGAGGACATGGTTGGGCTTTGTGGCTGCCCAGAGCCAGCCCAGCACCACAGAGCTGGCACTGGGAGGTTTGGTGAGGCCAGGCTGCCATGTACACAGGTGTAAGCAGTTTGCAAAGCCCTTTGGTTTTAGCTGTACCTCTGCTAACCCCTGATGCACCCTCCCTGCATCTAGGACTATTATCCAAACCCTGTCTGTCTCCCACAAGTGAGACTCCAGCAGCATCCATAGGACAGGAGCTGTCACCTGGTTTCTCTATAGAAATACAAATGGAAACAACCACAATGAGAAATGGCCATGGAAGGCACTGGGGAATGTAAAAATTCTAGTTGCAGAAGAAAATTCAATCCAGAATCATTTCAAGAGGGGAAGGCAGCTTTTATTTTTGACCAAGGTGACTCAGGTCACACTCCATCTCTCCCAGGTTTCACTCCCTCATTCTTTCATGCTCACATACAAGCACCAAGATGTGTGTGCCCAGGCAGCTTGGTCAGGACCATGTGTGGTGACACAGGAAATGACAAAGGTGACAAAGGTGACAAAGCAGCTCCCAGCAGCTCCCAGTTCCTCATCACAGTTCCCAGGTTCTCCTCAGGTGGATAACCAGGCACTGGATCTCAGGCATGCTTGTTGTACCCTGTGGGAATAGACAGTGATTGGGATCTTTTGCCTCTTCAGCCTGTCCTGCCTGTGAGTCATGAGGAGCAGCTGATTTACTCAGCTGGTTGGGCTCCTTTGGGGTGTGATCTCTCCTTTGTTTTAGGCCCTCCTTTGTTTTACTGCTCCAGTTGTCCTGAGAAACTTCGTGCCACTTGCCCTGCTCTCATGACCTGCTGATCGGGCAGATCAGCACATGCCCTTCCTTTAACCCTTCCTCTCTTGCTGTTTCTCCTGCTGCTTTCATCTCCAGTCAGGGCAATTTTAAGTTTTTGTTACAAATCTCCACAGCCTGACCTGAATTCCAGATTGCTGACACAACTTTACAGAACCCCCTAAAAGCACAGCAGGTTTGGGTTTCTCATTGCAGTGTTTCACACACAACTACAACATGCTCCCCTCTTGCCAGCCCCTTAGAAAGCTTCAGCATCAGCATTACAAGCTGCATTTAGCCATTCATTCCCTCTGCAGAAGGATGGGAGGCACCACCCAACCATCTTGTTTGCCAAGACATTTCCTTTGGAATCACTCCTCAAACCAATTCAGTAGACTCCTGAAATAATCCCACATTCTTTTTTTATTTTGTTGGGGCCCTGCAGCTTTAAAACTGGACCTCCTTCATGTTCAGTTGTATACATGCACGGACAGAAAATACCTAGTTTGTCTAACAAAGGATGAGATCTGACACAAATCCTACATCCAGGAAAGGCCCTGAAAGCTCATATACAGCCTGTTCATTTGATGGGGTCTTTTTCTGTGTGACATCTCTTCTCCCACGTGATATCACAGAATCATAGAAAACCAGGTTGGAAGGACCTCAAGGATCATCTGGTCCAACCTTTCTTGGCAAAGGCAAGGTCTGGACAAAACGGCCCAGCACGCAGCTGAATCTTAGAAGTCTCCAACACTGAGGAACCCACCACTTTCCTGCAGAGATTATTGTCACTGTGAAAAATCTTCCTTGTGTGTCTAGTCAGAATCTCCCCAACTTGTACCTACTGCTCCCCATCTTTTCAATGTGACTCCTTTAAAGAAGGGAGTGTCCATCTTCTTTGTAGCCACCCTTTAAATAATGGAAGATGCTGACAATGTCTCTCCTAAGCCTTCTTTTCTCAAGACTGAACAAACCCAAGTGTCTCAGCCTTTCCTCATATGGCAGCTTCTCAGTCCTTGGATCATCTTTGTGACCCTTCCCTTGATCCTCTCCAGTCTGTCCAGTTCTCTCTTGGGTAATGGGGACCACAACTGTGTAGAGTATTCCAGGTGGGGCCTGACAAGTGCTGACTAGAATGGGACAATTCCTTCTCTCTCTGTTGGTTGCTGATGCAGCCCAGCATCCTGCTGGGTCTCGGCTGTGGCAGCACACTGGTCTCTCACACTGAGCTTGGTGCCCACCTGCACCCCCAGGGCCCCTTCCACAGAGCTGCTCCCCAGCTGGTTGATCCCAGCCTGTGCTGCACTCTTGGATTATGTTTTCCCAGGTGCAAGACTTCTCATTTGTCTTTGCTGAACTTCATATGGTTCCTGTGAGCCCACTCTTCCAGCTCATCCAGGTCTTCCCTCAGGCTGGATAATAAATTCATGTTTAGGATTCTTGCAGCCTTTCCCAACCAAGCTCCTAAGGGTTTCTACATCCAAGGCCAAAAGCAGAAGACCCAGGTGGATCAAGGAGCATCAAGTTTCAGGTAACCACCCAGCCACATGGAGAAGCACTTCCAAAAACAACAAACAAAAGGTGATAGCTGCAAAGAAAGGAGAGAGAGATCATGACAGGCTGCAGGAGACCATAAAGATTTCCAGTGCACAATGGAAGAACCAAGAAAGTCCCATGCTGCAGCTCCTTTCCCAGGTTTCCATGCTGGAAAGGGGCTCCAGCAGCCTGAGACCACAGTGACTCATATCTCATCCCTCAGCAGCACCCAGACACTACTGGGACACTGCTGGCCCCCTGCACCTCAGTACTCCCTGCTGGTGCCCTCATTTGATGAGGAGCACACAAAGAGCCCACAAGAAGCCAAGGCTGTTCTGGGCTGGGACATGAAAGGAAAATGCACTGGGAACTGCACACACGGGACTATCCCAAATACCCCTGATCAGCATGAGGAGGAATGCAGTGCCCCATGAAGTCAGGCAGTTCTGTCAGCTCTCCTGTGCCAAGGAGAGGACAAGAGGGACAGAACAAGGGAGAACAGCCTTAGGCTGAAAGAGGGGAAATTTAGATTAGATATTAGAATGAAATTCTTCCTTGTGAGGGTGGGGAGGCCCTGGCACAGGTTGGGCAGAGAAGCTGTGGCTGCTCCATCCCTGGGAGTGTCCAAGGCCAGGTTGGACAGGGCTTGGAGCAACCTGAGCTGGTAGAATGTGACCCTGCCCAGTGCAGGGAGTAGAATGAGATGAGTTTTAAGGTTCCTTCCAACCCAAACTCATCTGTAATTCTCTGATTCTACTGTGCTGGAAGAGGATGGGTAGGAATATCAACAGAGGAAGGGTGTTCACTGGAGGAGAGGCAGGAAGGGGCCATGAGGAAGGATCTGTCTCAAGATGCACCAGGAGATTGAGGCTTCATAGAAGGACATCACAGTCCTCCCTCCCTCCCTGCTTTTTTTTAAGGGCAGAATCATCAGTGGCTCAACTCAGGTTGTCCCATCAGAAAAACAGAGAGCAGCTGAGAGCTGCAGACCAGGTACCCACCATCCCATGTCCTCAGGACTGGCACACAGGTCAGGGGATCTTGGATCTTTCTTTCTGCTTGTGAGTGGAGGCAGGGCACTCCCAAGCCCAGAGGAAGCTGGTGGGTGGCCAGGGCTGGTGTCTCCAAACTGGCAAAGGGGATATTTAAGCTAAGTGCTCCTTTAAGCCTGACCTGGCACAGTGCTCCTGCACCACAGCCCAGGCACCTCTGCTGGCCTGACCAGCACTATCCCTGTCTGGGCCTCCACAGGGACCATTCTTGTGGTCTCAGGACCTCCCCACCATCAGCAGCTGCTGTTCCTGGAGCCACTGAGGGCCTGAGCAGCTCCCACACCTCCAGACTGAGCCCAAGCTGCCAGAGCTGGCCCAGCAAGCCAGCCCAGGTTGCAAATCCACAGCTGGCAGGACAAGCCCAGAGCAGACAGGGCAGCATTCCTGGGCACCAAGCAGAGCCCCTGGCACAGTCCAGGAGCTGCTCTCAGAGGGATTATGCTTGCAAATGAACTCAGCCAGCTGGGACTCATGAAACAGCCCCCGTGCAGCCAAGGGACCATCCCCTGCTCCCCTCTCAGCACTTGCAGGCTCTGAAGGGGCTGCCAAGGCCAGGAAGATCCCGTTCTGGACTCTGTTCTCCCAGCCATAGCCATGTGAGGGGGCTCACTGGGACAGCTCTCCTTCCTTACCAAAGAGCTTTGCTCTTTGCCTCATGTCAGGTGCTCACACAGCTCTTTACAAGGGTAATCATGTTGATCTTTCTTTTTTTTATTGAAGATTTTCCTTTTCCAGAAGTTCTCCTGCTCCACAGAGCTTAGAGAAATGGGTCTCGTTCTTATCTGCAGGCATGAGCTGATAGCAGGTGAACTCTGGCAGCTCTTCCAGGAGGGTGTGTGCAAGGTGATTTCAGCCATAAACTCATCGTGGGTGGGGTGGGATTTTTTTTTTACCCTCCTCATTCTCCTCTTAGATAGTTGCACTGATTTACAGATTCCGTGTGTCCTCATGGCTTTATATCTCCTGAGAAACATTTGACTATAAAAGTGGCTGCCCAGCCACGTGTGCAGGAGGAGTGTCCTCTGCAGGGCGCATCCAGTGACTTGTCCAGCCCCAAACAGGCAGCCCAGGATGATACTGCAGTTCTCCTCCCAGTCCCGAGGCATTGAGCCTGATCCTGTGGCGTGACTGGAGGACAAGGGCCGAGAACTCACCATATCACTGATGTGGAGATCCATGCTGGAGGTGCAGGGTGAGCTGTGCATCTCTGGATGCTGTCAGTGAGCAGAGGAGGGGGCAAGAAGGCACCAAACAGGCCTTTTGAGGAGTGAGGGGTTAGAGGCTGAGCAGTGCCAGGCGGCAGGAAGGGGGCCAGGGCTGGTTCCAGCAGAGCTGGAGCCCGACCAGAGCCGTGGCCACCCCGACACCCCCTTTCCACAGCAGGAGGATGCCTTTGTGCACAGTTTATGCATAATAGATCTTCTGAGGAAAGCGATACTGTCTCCTTGCTCCAAATACAATTCCAGTTAGATGAATAGCAGCGTAATCCCATAGAGGCACTCAGCTGGGAACTGACCATGTGAGAGGCACCAGCCCTCCCCCAGCCGAGTGGTGAAAGGGGATCCCCCCCCATCCTGCCGCTGAGGAGGCCCCGAACCCTCCACCAGGGACCATCTGCTCCCGCACAGCCCCTCCTCCCGCAGCCCCCAGTGAGACAGAGCCAGGACTGCCAGTGCCTTTGGAAACAAAGGCAGCGCTGCGGGGGTGGTGCCTTCAGCCCCCCGGGACAGAGGAAGAGTAGGCAGGGAGAGCCCCAGCGGGGACACCCTTGTGCTGCAACCCTTTGAGCAGGTGGAATTGGCAGGAATGCTCCAGGAGAAGATGGGGCACAAAAACAAAAAGAAACCATTGTCCCCTCGCATCAGATGATGCCACCATAGGGAAAAAGGAGGAAGGAAGGGCAGAGCACAGGGAATTGCTTCAAACTCTCCTCCTCCTCCTCCTGCTCTGCCCCTGGCACATCCCAGGGCAGGGACTTGCTTCCCCTGCCATCCTGGCCGAAGGGCAGACTGCTTCACCATCTGCCAGCAATGAGGCAGCAGCAGTCAAGTACAGAGCTGAGCACTCTTTCCTCTGAGTATCTCTGGGCTCTCGGGGGGGAATTTCCTCTCGCGCTGAAATTCTGAGACTTGCCCCTTAGTGACAGAGAGGCAGTTTGAGGAAAGTCTTGAGAAACTTACGTTGTGCAACTGGGAGTTTAAAGAGATTTTCAACCCACAAGCCAACTGACAGAACTTTTGTCAGCAACTATTACCAAAACCCTCTGGTTCCACCGTTACAGCAACCCCTTCCCAAGCAGAAATGCACTTCACTTGCTGCTCCACAGCAGATCTGCTCGACTCACAGGTATCAAACACCAGATCCTTGGCTTTATGGTGTCCTACTCCATCCCTCCACACATCCCAACACCCTCCAGAATAAATCTCCCTGCCTGGGGCACCCTTTATTTCCCTGCCTCAGGACAGGGGGAACGCAGTCCCGCAGCACATGAACACCATCCAGCGCAAGGGGCAGCCTGAAGCTCTGCAAAGCAACAGCAAGCCCGTTTCTTGCTAAAGTCAACAGCTCAGGGCCTGAATACACACAGCTGGGCACAAAGTGGCTGGAGATCACATCTGCTGAATAAGTGGCCATTGTTATGCTTTGTCACCCGTTTCAAGCAGATAGCACTTTAAAGCCATTTGGTGTTGCACTCTGAATAGTTAAAAAGGTCAAGGTCTGAGCATGGGCAATGGGGTGTTTTCCCAGCGTCGGAGCGTGATGGGAATATTCCCAGGTGCGAATATTTGTCTGAACATCCGCTGCCTTCCCAGTCCCGCAGCTCGGGAAGGGAGGGCTTTGATCCCTTTCCCAGCTGAGACTCGGAGCACGTTGTGCTTTCCCTGTCCCCGCTCCCTCTCCGATCCAGCCCTGTTGCTGCGGGGCGGGAGCGAAGCCGGTGATGCTGCCGGGCCGAACCCAGCGCTGCGGGAGGAGCGGGGGGCTCTGCACAGCCTGACCCCACAGCCAACGCTTGAACGTGCTCTTGGTCTGAAACACAGCCCTACATGCTAATGAAAGGCCGGCTGTTGAGCCAGTGAAAGGGGTGCCGCTTTCGCCTGCGTTTTGTGCCCCGGGATGCTGCTGGGAGCACAGCAGGCACCCACAGCCAGGCAGGAGCCCCACCACGCTGCTCCCACAGCGCAACGCAAACCCGGACACAAATCGTGGTTAACCTTTGCTCTCTCATATGTTTGTCCAGAGGCTACAGAAACATTGCACAAGACACGTGATAGCCAGAGAAACAAAAATAACTTTTATTAAACAGTCCCAGACGGGGAGGGATGGGGGAGGTTTTGGTAAATCAGTGCTTCTCACAGTAAGGAAATGAGTTTGGGAAAATAATGCAGACCAGGTATTCCTTTATCAGCAGGTAAAGGTATGTGTTGGGATCTCAAAAGGGGCAGACACACCCCCTCATGACTCACCTACAGTAGGGCTTTTCACTCTATGACTTCGACGTCTTTGCTTTTTTTCAAAGCCAAGACAACTTCTTTCCCATCAGCTCAGCTCTTTCCAGCTCCCCGACTTCAAAACTGCTAATTCCCTCTCTATCGTCTCCCTCTATCCCTGCTGCAAAACAAAGATGATCATGTCCTATTGCCTTATTATTTCTGAATGACACGGGATTAACTAGAAGAGAAACCTGATTTTGCAAAGTGAATATAGATTTCAATGTGGAAATAAAACTAACAGCGTCCTTTGCCCAGTATAGAACTGGTTGCAAGATGTTTGCATCTACCTGCAGAGAGAGATATCACCCAGCTGTGCCTGTATTTGTGATGCTAAAACTGGAGTTACAAAGGCCGATAATCATGGGAAAGAACATTCCTGTAGGCTGAAACCCTTGAAAGCACCAGAAAAGGGAACAGAAGAGCCCAGTGAATCTCCAGACTGAGTTTTTGGAGAGGAATCATCTGTACTAGAGCATGCAAATACAGTCTCATGCAGCTTTTGTATTCACTTGCCACAAACCTGCGGCTGAATGAGTTTTACCAGCACAAATGTTGCAGGAAAGTGAAGTTCAAAGCTGCATGCATGAGTAACCATGGAAACGGAATTTTAAATTTGCACACACGAGTATTTGTATCCAAAGTACTTTGTAGGCTCGGCCAATGCGGGAGAGGGACACCATCATGTCACAACTGGCCAATCGCGACTCAGAAACACAGCTTGAATTTCAAATATCACCTACTTACAGCAAACCTCGGTCCCCAAGCGGAATAAAAAGAAATGTGAAAAAACCTGCCCAGAATTGCCATCTGCTCGTGAATATTCCACAATTAGCAGGGACGGATTCGTTGGATACATTATTCATTGTGGATTATTCGCCCAGATCGAACAGCGATAGTGCAACAACGAGTATTTAAATAGTGTGATGAGGACCCATTACAGACACAGAAGGTGTATGTGACTGTCCCCATGGATGAATATGGATGTGCTCCTATCCTTCAGGAATCTCTGGGAACAATGGCTGTGTGGTAAATACCTTGTCCTCTGCACCAACAGAAAACAGAGAACTCGGTGATAAACTGCATTTGTTTTAATCTCTTTTCCTGTCCATTTGTCCACTGCCTCAACCCCTCCTCCTTCAACTGGGCTACTAATGCCCAAAAATCAGCTGCCATCTCAGCAACAAAGGCACTTGCTATTTCCCTTGCTGTGGCTTAGGTTATGGAAGAGGTTTGGTGGAACATTTTCCCCATTTCCACCCCAGCCTTCCTGTGTGGTCCATGTAAAGGTGGGAAGATCATAAAAACAAAACTAAAAAAACCCTCCAAGCTCAACACTGTTTGCACTCGTGGCTTTCCCAGGAAATCTCCAGGAGTTGCCTTGTATTTTGCAGTGTCCACAGCACAGATGGGTTTTAGGCCTCTTTGCAGATTCAGCTTTCATGTCATGAAGGCAACCATCATCATCAGTAGCAGACTGACCCTTGCAGATCTGGGTGTTAAATCGGGGCAAAACAGGGACACCCAAAAAAAACTCTTCAGCTAAAAGCAATGACCAGCAGGTACAGAAAGAAACTGCCTTGGGAGAGGAGCAGGTTTGGAGCCTGTGAGGCTGGGGCAGGATGGAGCCAGCACAACCAGGCTGGGCCAGGGTTGCTTAAGTAGAAATGACACAGAGAAAAGGAAAGAGGAAAAACGATAAGAAAAAGGAAAAAGAAAAACCCATACAATTCCAATGAAAGAGTCCAAAGGAGTGCAGGATGGGGTTATGCAATTTCAATTTGTCCAGCACTGCTCAAAGGCAAACACTCCCTGCAGCAGCAGGGGTTGTGCAAGGAAGGGTTGTGAAATCCCCTCCTGCTGCCAGCTGTTGCCCAACCCTGCTGGGTAGCAAGACTGGACTGCAAGGATTATACAGGATCCTGCAAACACTGCAGCAAGGCTCTGACACTGTGCACACACAGACCTCACCGTGGAGTCTGGGCTGAAGTGCCCCCACAGTGCCCAGCAGGGCTCTGGTGTTGGGCAGCACCACAGTCCCCTGCCCAGAGGGCTCCCCGTTAGCTCTCATGGGAATGGTGTAACCATAGCACTGGAAGAGGTGGTAAAGGATAGGCAGGACAAGCCTTCCTGTCCTTACCAGCAGCCACTCCCAGGCTGCTATCAAGTCTCTGATGGGCCAGGGTTTCCCATGCAGGAGGTCTGCAGATGTCATCCACAGGCCCAGAGTGACTCCCCAGGTGATTATTTCCTTCCTCATTACCAAAAATTTAGCTCCTGCTGAAATGGTAGAATGTGAGAAACTCCCATCCAAAAGTGCTTGTAATGTCAAGGACTGTGTGCTCAAAGCTGCCAAGGAAACCCATTGCCCTTGGGGTGCATTGGCACACAGAGAATAATGTCTTGGTCCCAAAGGTTTTAGGCAGGGGGTAAACCTTGGGTCAGTGCACAGACACCCAGGTTTACAACCTTGAGCAGGATCTACTGAACCCACACAGGCCAGACAAGGACCTGGAGATGCTCATCTGAAGGCAAGCATGTAAAACCCATTAGAGTGGGCTCCAGGAGCCAGAACACTGTCTGGGAGCTCCCATGAGAGGGCTGCTGGGTCTGGGATTTATTTAGACCTTCCTATATGTTGACTGGAAGGGTAATTCCCAGCTGGAAGTACAGCTTTGGTAGTAGAGTGATTGTCCCATGTTAGGAGTCTGTAAACCCATGGGGATGTCCTCTCTCCTCTCTGCTCTGCAGGGTTTGACTTGTTGCACAGATGTTCTCCCTTGTCATGCTATGCAGGGATTAGGCAATTAAACAGTGATCTGGCAAATAGTTCACTTGCTAAAAAATGTGGTTTTCATCTCTTTGAAGTTCGCTGTCATGGTTTAACTTGCAGCATAAATTTGGTTGAAAAAGAGTTTTATGATCTGGACCTCCATTGCCAGCAGGAAGGGACTGTCCTCTGTCACCCACACATCCAGGGAGACAGACAGCCAAGGTCAGGGGGTTTGGGCCCCATTTCACTGGCACTTTCCTTCATTCTTCAGCTACAAAACCCACAAAGCAGGGCTTATTCATTCCAATAGTCACTGTGTGACTGAGCTTCAAGCACAGACCAAGACCTGCCCCACCTCTTACACTAGAAGGAATTTCTGCTCTTGCTTAGAGCTGGATAAAGAGCTGCAGTTGTACTTCATACATTTACAGATGTTGCTTCAGTTGTCTCAGGTCTGCAATGCTCCAGAGCCCCTTTGGAAGGAGTCAGGACCAGTGAAGAATGTGATTTCAGACAGAAAGAGAAGAAAGAACCTTCAGATGAGCATCTCCAGGTCCTTGTCTGGCCTGTGTGGGTTCAGTAGATCCTGCTCAAGGTTGTAAACCTGGGTGTCTGTGCACTGACCCAAGGTTTACCCCCTGCCTAAAACCTTTGGGACCAAGACATTATTCTCTGTGTGCCAATGCACCCCAAGGGCAATGGGTTTCCTTGGCAGCTTTGAGCACACAGTCCTTGACATTACAAGCACTTTTGGATGGGAGTTTCTCACATTCTACCATTTCAGCAGGAGTTAAATTTTTGGTAATGAGGAAGGAAATAATCACCTGTGGAGAAGCATCAAGTACCCAAAGGGAGTAAAAAAGCAGCTCCACATCTTGCCTGTTCCTGTTCCTTTTCCTTTCCAACGCTCAGGTTTTCCCAGGTACAGGTGGCACTCTTTTGCCCCTCTTTGCTGGGCAGCCAGACAAAACACCAGATGACCTAAAAGCAGAGTTAACATGCTCACTGTCTAGGAGAACCTCTCCAACTTGGAAGGGCAAAATTCACTAATGAGACTCCCCATCCCCCACCATCATCCTGCTCTGTGTAAGCTGCAGCTACAGAGTTGTAGTTCATTTGAAACTGGAATCACTCCATCTTTTTGTCCATCTCTTACACAAAATCTTTGAACATACACATGAAAAGGTGTGGGGAAAACCAGAAAGAATGGTGACAAAAACAACACATTCCAGAGGGCTTAAAGGAAAAAGAGGAAAGGTTGTGAGGGTGGCAGTGATGGGTTCACCAAGTGCAACCTGATCTGCAGCCACTTTCAAAGCAAGTTTAGGACATGCCAGAGGGTGGTCAGCAGTGAGTTCCTGTCTGAGACCTGTTCATCTTAATAAGTTTCCACTAGAAATACAGGTGGACCAAAATAGAAATTCATTGTTAGAATGTGTCAATTTAGATAATATTTTCTATGGAAAAGAGTCAAAATGAATCAGTTCAATTTTGTCTTCACATTTCAGTGAGGTAGAAGGTTTCGTTTGACCGTGATTTATTTCATTTAAACCTTCAAAGCTAAATAACTTCTTGGACAAGAATAACATATGTGCATCAGCATTAGATATTCACCATGCAAATCTTGTTGCTATCAGCCACCAGTACCAAATTACTGTGTCCTGCATTCCCCTGCTCTTTGCAACTGCTCTTTTCCTGGGTGAAACCTTCCAGTTTGTGCACTGATGGGAACTCATGTGTATTTTCTCATGGCTGAAGCAGCCTTGTCTGATAGGATCTATCCTCAAACCCCACCTAAGTGTACTTGGTCTTGAATTACTCAAAGAGTCCCAAGCAGTATTTTCGAGATTTACCTGCAATTCAATCACTCCCCCAAAGTAACAAGGCAAAGACCCAGCACATAAAAAGGCTTACCCTGAGGAAGCCATCCTGTTTCAGCACAGACTGAACCAGATAGGTACACAAATCATGGCTAATATCCTCTGAACTTTCATGGTATGCAAAAAGAGTCTATTTAAATCCAGACCTGAAATTTGACTTTGGAGAGAAAGAGTTTTCAAGCCCTAGGAAGAAAAGGGTTATTGCTTTCTTGCAGAAGACTTGTGCTCCAGAGCCTTCCCTTTGCTCTTTGATCCTGGTTTCACACTCGTACACACTTCATCTGGCATTTCTGGGTCAGCTCTTTTCAAGGCTGTTCTCGACAGGTGGTGCAGAGGAGGCTGCCCCAGCTCTGGGTCCTGCTGCTGTTCCGACACCTCCACTGCCTCAGACAGAACCAGACTTGTCCTCCCTGACCCACAGGAATTGCTGTGACTGTCCTGTCCCAAGCACATGCCCTTTGGGACCAAAGCTGTCTTTTTACATGTATCTGTACATCACCAAGCATGACCTGGTAATTATAACAGAAGCTAAATTACTGCTAAAATTAGGTGCTTATTAACATCATCGCCTCTGGGCACCACCACAACACTTAATAAAGATGCCGTCTAAGAGGAACTCAGGACCCATCATAATCTTCATGAAAAACTGTCCTTAGGGAGAGAATTTCTGTACCAGGTCTCCGTTTTCCATTAGGTCACATTCTACTCATGGAAAAAAAATCCTATTCAACTGCCTGAGGATTTCAGTTCAGTTCAATGATTTCAGCTGCACAATGAAGGTGTGTGTATGTTGTCACCCTAGACTTTACTTTTGGTTGTAAGCTTTGAGAACAGTTTTTGGGGGTTAAGGCTCTTGGAATCGGGACACCTTATGGCCATGGAAAGGCCAGGGAGGTCCCACACAGCCACCCCCACACACACCAGCACAACAGAATTGGAAGCACAGAGTCAAAGCAAAGTTGTGTTTTTCCCTCTCTGGTTCCCACAGTCTCCTTCCTGTGACCAAAATTCCTGATGGGGTCAGCCCCAACCCCAGGGTGAATTTAGGTTCATGACTGGAATGGGGCATGGCCAAACTTCAATTTGCTGCTTAAATCCAACTCGGTTGGTATTGAAGATGAACTACGGCCCATGGCAGGTTCCTCAGGAAAGGCTGAGAAGCAAGAAGGCAAAGCCAGCTGGTTCAGGTGCCATGTGGTCAGGGAAGGGGCAGAGTGAGCTCAGCATGCAATGGGGTGCCAGGACAAGGAGGAAGGGCTGTGTGGCATTTCTCAGGTCCCAGAGCAGGCCTCTACCAGACATGTCACCCTGGAGAGGGCACAGACATCCCAGCAGGGGCTGTCTCCCAATCCGGCATCCACTTGGAGATGCAGAGACAGGACTAGAGCAGAGCTCTCCAGGACAGGGACAGACCTGAGCATGTTCTCTGAAGACAACCCCCTCCCGCAGCCAGATCATCTCCCTCTGTCCCAGCAGAAGAAAGGACTTGCACCGCCCCAGCCCCAGCCCCAGCACAGCCGGGAGCCAGAGCCACTATCGCCCCACACACCTTCCCTTCTGCTGCTGATTAATGAGGCTGACAAGGAGGGACGGGGAGGCTCCTCCAGCGCTGCCCCTCAGGCACACCCCCACAACCACTCATATTATCTGTATCAAGCACATTTTTATGTAAATGCTCCAAGCATCCCTTTCAGAGGTACAATGCCTCCCAGACTAAGCCCCTGAATGGCTCCAGCACATTTCTCGTGCCTCAGCTGCTCGCCCAGACAAACAGAAGTGTGGCTCTCCACAAAGGGCTATGGTAATGCCGAGCTGGAGCAGAGCTGAGGGGAGGGGGCAGGCAGGGGCCAAGGCTATTTCAATGAAAGAAGAAAAGCCCAGCTCTGGTATCTCGATGAGTCAAGGCTCCACAGATGGATAAACGGAGCTGCAGAAGGCTCAGCCTCCCAACAATACCTCATCTCCGGTGGTGTGGTGGGCTCTGGGTCCACCGTGGGGCCCAGAGCATTGCTGTGAGTGCAGGGGCTGGACTTACAACCTGGGATCTCTCCATGGAAACAGCCTACAGAGCAGGGAAAGCATGTATGGAAAACCAGGAAATACTAAAGACCATCATGTGACATCCACAGGCTCTGCACGTGGCCCAGCGAGCAGTGCAAGGGGTAAGAGAAGGGGCAATATGCCACACTGCCACCCTCATCCCACCACAACTCAGACCTTCCTCCTTCACTCGCCTCAAGCTGGGACTCTGCAAGGCTTCCCCCATGGGCTGGTTGTTGGTTCTTGGTGACACATCCAGCAGCTCTGCCTGATGTAGGCATGCAAGGGTCTTCATTCAGGAAACAACAGTTCCCTCTGCCAGGAATAGATGGACAAGAAACATGTTCAATAAGAAAGGTTTGAAAGCATCCACAGACACCTCTTAACCTGTGCCAGCAGCTGGTGTGCCAAACAGGTGGCTCCCCAACACCCATCCAGCCAGAGGAACTTTGTAGTTTTTCTCTGCAGTGGTTTTGCAACAAACCATGTGCTATAACTTGGTGCCTCCCTCATAGGCTGAACCTTTCAAGCATAGATTAGGAACAACTTCATTGTAACCCTGATGGCTGTGCCAGAGATATGCCTTGTCTTGGCCTTCCTTTGTGCTCCATCCTGTGCTCAGTAAAGCCTCTATGGGACAAGCCAGGATCAGTGGGAGGGAGGTCCTGATGAGCATGGGACTCTGCCTCTTTTGGAGGGGCCCAGAGGAAGGTGAAGCAATTGTGAGACAGATAAAACCCCATGGGGAATTGCATGTGTCTGCCTGTACGTGAGGTCTGCATGGGGAGAGTCTGCAGGGAACTGAAGACAGAGGGTGGAGTGATGTGACCTTACACACTGGCTGGGGCAGAGCCCTGAAGGTGAGAACAGGAGACAATTGTCTAATGCACAAATGGGATGTTTGGGGCAGCCCGGGTGTCTCACACCAATGTCACCTGACTCTCCCAGGGTAGAATCTACACCACCAGCTGTGCTCTGCTGATGAAGAGCAGCAACACCAGACCTCACCTGGCAAAATCTTCTCCCCTTCCTTCCCTGCTGTCACACACTGCAGTCACTGACACCAAACGTCTCACGAGGTTGCTGAGAAACACTGGGCAGGTTTTTGTGGGGACAAGAGGCCAACACAGCATGGCTTTCCCAGTGTCACTACAAGCCAGAGCACTGAGAAAGCTTGACAAGGAGGTCAAGATCCACGTAGAGAGCCCAGGGCAGTGTTTCCAGCTGCTTCTTATGTATGGAAATCCAGATAGCACATGGCCTTCCTCTTGCTGCCACCCAAGCCCTGCACTCAGCACATTAGTCTCCCTCTGCAAAATCAGGCCAAGGGCATCCAGCCATCCTTCCCAGTGATTGTTCCATTCTGCTTTGATAATTCACCATTAAACTGCAAGGAAGTTTGCAGTGAGGGGCAGGGACAGTCATGGGACATCCACTGGATTTGGCCCCCATGGGACAGGAGGGGCTGGTGCCTGCCCCACTTCCAATTCCGTGAGCACAGAGACATGATCCAGGGAAGGGCAGGCAGTGCCCCAACCCCCTGGGCTGCAATGACCATGAGGACCATGGGGACCACTCGTGCCACTCCCATCCCACTTCCTCCAGCACTGCTGGCTGGGGTAAGCTGGACCAACTTCCTCCCCTCTCCAGCTCCTCCAGTACTATTTATTTCAGCAGACTTTGCAGCGTCCACGTGCCCCACCACTGGCACAAAACAGGAGGGACAGGGCAGTCCTGGGTGTGTGAAGGAGAACCCAGGGATGAATCTGGAATGGGGCTGATAGAGAGTATGCCAAGCACGTGGCATGAGGGTGCAGCAGCCTGGGTCTCTGCGTCCTGCCAGTGCCAGGCCAGATTGAGGACTAGAACAAGCTTTCTGACTGCAAGTTACCTTCCCCCTTGCTCCCTCCAAACACAGAGCTTTCTGACATTCCCCAAGTCCAGGACCTCATCCCACCCACCAGGCTTGGAGCTGCAAACCCAAGCAAAGAGCAGCTGAGGTTTGGGTCAGTTCAGCAGCTCTGCCCTGGAATGTGGGCTTTGCAACAAACAATTATGATAATTGCCAGTGACAATAACAGGCAGAAAATGTCATGGCAACACAGGAACAAACTCTGAGCAGAGCCTCTGTTCATCAGTCCCCCCTGCCAGGGCAGCTCACGCTCATGCTGGTTGATGCCCCTCGACTTTTCTAACAGACTCTGTCCTCCCCTATGGAGCCCCCACCTCAGGAGTCAAACCAGTGTGGGTTACGTGATCTCAGAGCTGTGCTGACCTGGAGACAACAGCCATGGGCATATGTGGGGCAGTTTGCACTAGTACAGGGATCCCTGCAGTGCTCAGCCCCACCAAAGTACCCCAAGCAGAGTTAATCCTCCAAAATGGGGATGCACTTGGTGACTTCACAGGGCAGAGCTGCTTTGCAAACTGCCCCAGGGGATTATTCAGCACCTGATCCAGACAGGCATCGTTCCCTCCATCCCCAGCCTGGCACTGGAGGTGGGCTCTGTCCCAGCCAGATCAGGCCTTGCAAAGCTCCTGATGTCCCGAAGCAAAGTCCATCCCCTGTCATTTTGTGGACAGGTATTTTGCTATGGGAGGGTGGGAGACCCAGCACTGCAGGACAGCAGCACACAGGCAAGACACTCCCCATGCACCTGCCATTCCCAACCTGCTCTGGTCACCTTTCTCCTTACTCATAACCATGTTTCTGCATAGTTTAGCAATGAGTGAGGAGAATTGCCCCCAGATTCCCATTAAAAATCCCAAACCAGATAATATCTGGACTGAAGCCAGGGAAATGAAACCTCAGCCCCACAGGACAGTGATTCAGCAGTATATAACCAAGGTTATAATTGAAGCTGCACTCACTCATACAGTTTGTGTGCTGGCACCTGCTCATGAACACCAAACCATGCACGCCAAATTACAAGCCAGGGAGAGGGCAAAGCTGGCCATTCCTGCCCCAAAGGCCCACACCCCTCCTGTCCTTGGATTCCAGTTGTGCTCTCTGCCGGGCTCTGCCGGGCTCACACACCCAGGGGGATGGGCAGCTTCCTCCTCTTTGTCCATCAGCAGCATCTTAACCACACTCCAGGTGCAATTAGGCCTGTGTGGTCAGCAAGTTGGATTCCTGTCACCAGTGGCTGGCTCAGAAGACAAGAACATTGTACAAGAGCAAATGGATGGCATGAAGTGACCTGCAGCATCTTTACTGCCTCAGGGATGTGAGAGAAGCAGATAGCACAGGTTGTCTCTAAGGTCCCAGGTTGATGGGTAGAAAAGACAGTGTCCCCTCTCTTGTTTGAGCTCCAGAGTCATAGACTCCAAATATTTTCATTTCACTCCATTTCCTGGTTAAATTTTGAGAAGTTGGATTAGTAGCTCTGCATCCAGCTACTGTTCACTGGCACTGACTTCAGCCCTGGGGAGCTCCAAAAAAGCAGGAGAAGGTAATGGTGGGCCACATGTGCAGCAGGGGGAGGAACAGTGACTCAGAGGCACTTGCAGGCTTATCAGTCTGACTCTGATGCCAAGTGCAGGAGCAATTGGTACACCACTCTGTTAGTGAGGAATTAAAATAGAACAATATAATTAAGACCAATTACATGGTTTTATGGAAACAGATTTTGTTAGCCTAACATTGTGCTTCTTGAGAAGATTGAAAGGTTGGATGATAATGGAAAAGTGATTTTAGGCAAATTTCTGACAGAGTTATCTGAGTTTGTGCCATGGAAAGGCTTTCAGGGACCAAATGCAGAAGCCCCTTTGTACACTATGAATGGATGATCTCAGATCTGGGGGTAACCACTTTGCTATTTTCCTGCCCAAGTCTCAGCTTTTCACTTCATTTTTTACCTGTTTCCTGGGGAAAAAATCAAACCTGGAGTGTTTTCCAGGGGAAACATAAGGCTCTGCATGTGCTCTGAATGTCACAGCTCCCCAGAGGTCAGGACAAAAGCCCTGCACTGGTTTCTTGTGGCACCCAGAGCTGCAGGGCTGCAGAGAGAACAGCCACTCTCTGGGCCAGCAGGAGATTTGGAACAAAGAACCTTCTATGGGGATGTAAGACAGACTCTTGTTGTGGAGACTGAGAGATCACTGAACCAAGAATTGGGAGAAGAAACTCCAAATACTTGGTCAGGATGAAATACTGCCTGGACCCTGGGTTGTGCCAGTCTGGCCTGCAGCCTCAGTGCTGTAACCTGTTTGGGTGACAGTAGGAACCATCCCCTGACTAACCTGGGGCCGTGCATGACCTGTTCAGGGACAGCCCAGTGACTCTGGGACAGCCCCTGGGTGCTGCAGGCAGACCTCAGCAAGGCTTAGAGCCTATCAGAGGGGATGGAGTGGGAGGCTCTAGCATTTCTCAGTACACTCAGATGTTAAATCCTATACATGATGTTTTTTCTCATTGTCCTGGGTCTCTGCAATAGTGAAGACACTGTATAATATTTGCAGACTGGGAAAAAGTGACTGACTTGAGTCAGGCAGCAGCTTACACCAGTTCAATGCTCAGGAGAAAAGAACAGCAAAGGATGTGAAGAAGCAGAGATGTGTCCCACAGCCTGGTGTTCCTCATTCCATGCATCCAGCAGCCACCACCAGCTCTGAGAGCAAGGTCTAGGTTGGGTCCATGGCTGTGCTGCTGGCTGGGCATGCCTGTGTGGGTACTGGCACACAGGCTCACCCAGGTGCTGGCACACAGGCTCACTGGGAGGGGGTCTGACCTCAGTAACACACACTCCGTTGGCCAGGAGTCCACTGACATCCCTTGGCCCATCTGCCCCACAGACAGCAGAGGGTTGGCTTCCCCCTCCAGTGTGGGACACACCAAACCTCTGTCAGTGCCTGGCCCAGGCTCCTCAGCACAGCTCCTGCAAGAGAGGCGTGAGACGACCTGCAGGACATGGGCTGTGTGCTACAGTAGGGCACCAAGCACAGAGGGGTTGGCTGGGAGGACACTCTGGAGGGCCCTCATCCTGCTTCCCGTCTGAATGGAGGTACTGCCAGTGACAGAGGATATCAGCTATGGCTCTGTCTAGCAAAACATTTGGAAGTCTTTGAAAATCTGCCATAGCAAGAGTTCAGAGAAAGGCAGCAAGCAGCAAAAGATGGATCATCAGCCAACTGTCCTGCACAGATGATGGTGAAGGGAAGAGTTTCTGGAGAGCTCTCCCTTCCCTCCTGGGCTGTGGCACCCTGTCACAGACTGCACTGGAGATGGGGACAGTGCCTCGTGATGCTGGAGCTGTGTCTGAGCAGTAAAGCAGAGCTGTGCTGTGACAGAGCTGAGCAGTCACTGTAAACACTCTGCAGGCCCCATGGACTGGCTCCTTGGTGAAGCACACATGGATCTGGACAATGAGGAGCCCATGGAAACCACAGCACAGGGGTTGGTGGTGAGCTCGGCCTCAAGCATTTGCAAGGTTTTCGCTGGCAGCTGGAAACACAGAGGAAGGTTTGGCAGAGGTAGGGTTGCTGCCCTGGTGTTTACCTCCCTGCATGGAGAACAGCACAGAAGAAAGCCCAAAGCATAAGAGGCAAGTGGAGGAAACCAGCACACAAATGACTAAGAGTGGGACTGGACTCTGGTGGGCAGATGCAAGGGACACTTGAAAGTGAAGGAAAATACCTTTGTACCTGTCAGAGCAGGTGTGGAGAGGGATGTGAGAGGGATTAGGCAGGAAAGCAGCAAGACACCAGGGTCCTTCCCACAGTGATCTGGGTAAAACAAGCAGGAGAGGTGACTGAGAGTACACGAGATGGTGGAGATTAAAAGCTCTGAGGAAGTGAAGTTTGTCTTGAGCTGGCAGCTGATTGTCCTAAGTCCCTGGTCAAAGCCATTGGGACATCCAGTTTCTTTCCAGTCAGAGAAGGAAATCAGCACTCTGCATCTCCATTAGTTGCTCACAGCTAATGAACCTTATGGGGTGAGAGCTGCTCATGGATCCCTCTCCCACCCAGATCAAGGGAACAGGAGGAAAGAGAAGACAAACAAGAAGAGCCTGAGGCCACTTGATGTCCATTAGCTCCTTGCCCAACCATCAGGAAATGCTTCAAGAGAAGCACCATTCCAGGAATTGCACCTTGAGTCCACCTGAACCAGCGTAGAGCAGTCCCCAGTGCAGGTGCCAACCGCAGCAGGGCACCAAGCTGTGTACCCTGATGCATCCCCACCACCTCTCCCCCTTCCTTGTCCAGGCTCTGCTCAGGTGCAGCCACCTGGACGAGCCACAGGTGAAGCTGTGGAGGCTGCAGGGCTGTGCTGGCTCCCCTGGTCTGAACCACCCAGCAGCTTCCAGACACAACCCTGGGGCCAGCTGTGGTAGCAGAAGTGCTGCTGAAGTCTGGGCTGTTCAGGGAGAGGGGATCCATGCACAGACACCTGTGGAGCCAGAGAGTGATGCTCTCTGATGGTGGCAGAAGGGATGGGGGGAGACACAAGCTGATTTCACAGCAAGACTCAGCGTATCTGCCCTCAAAAATAGGAGACAATACCAGGACAGGAGGCAGCTGGGAGAGGCTGAAAATTCCCTCCCCCACCCCCCCTCCCGCCCCCCCAATGTCTACTGAACAAGAAACATTACTAAAAGCCCAGAGAATGCCAAACACCTGTGAGGTTTCCCTTGCCGGGAGTCAGAAGAGATTCCCAGGGCAGTGTCACAAAGCCTGGCAGCCCAGGTGCTGAGTTGGTCTTTCAGTTCCAGATCTTGCTCTGTGCCACACCCTTCAGTAATCCAGAACCTGCACAACAGGCACTCATTCATGGGGTTTTCAGAAAGCAAAGGTAGGAGAAGACAGATCAGTCAAGGAGAATTTCTCCTATTACACCTACTTGCATTGACAAAGGGATGCTTCTCTCTGTGGGATTTTCAGCAGGGCTCAGCAGCCACAACATGGGATTTTACCCCTTGAAGTTATGTCCACAGCCCCACAGCCCTGACCCTGCACTGATGCAGAGGCTGAGACAGGCTGAGAGAGCTGGGGGTGTTTAGCCTGCAGAAAAGAAGGTCCCTTGGAGAGCTCAGAGCCCCTTCAGGTGCCTAAAGGGCCTCCAAGTGAGCAGGTGAGGGACTTTGGACAAGGACATGGAGGGTCTTTAAGTTGAAGGAGGGTAGATTTAGATCAGCTATTAGGAAGCAATTCTTCTCTGTGAGGGTGGGCAGGCCCTGGCACAGGTTGGGGAGAGAAGCTGTGGCTGCCCCATCCCTGGAAGTGTCCAAGGCCAGGTTGGACAGGGCTTGGAGCAACCTGGGCTGGTGGGAGGTTCCCTGCCCATGGCAGGGGGCTGGAACGAGATGAATTTTAAGGTCTCTTTCAACCCAAGTCATTCTGGGATTCTCTGATTCTACATGCACAGTTCTCGAACTCCAAAGGCACTGCAGAAATGGCACTTGGCTAATCCACCAGTCAAGGCAATGTCTGACCCCAGGCCATCCTTCCTGTTGTACCTGAATCAAGCACGTCGACTGAGGGGCTTCAGCAGCTCAGGAGGGAGCAGCACCTTTACTTGTGACAACTTCTGGGACTGCATGTGACCATGCTGTACCCAGAAGGGCTGGAGAGATTCAAACAACAGAGCCACAGGATCAAGGTTTGGCTTTTCTGCTCGTTCTGCCTTGAGCACGAGCCAGAGGCACCATGAGCACGCAACACCAGCACCCAGCTGGAGGCTGCAGCTGAGGGCAGCTGAGGGAGTGGAGCCCTTCCTTTGCCCCAGGCACAGTGGATGAACACACAGCCCCCCACGGATCACTGCCATCCCCCCATGGATCACTGCCATCCCCCCACGGATCACTGCCATCCCCCCAGCCCTGCAGCAACAGAGCACTGCTCAAACCCCTCCACAGCAGCCCAGCAGCACACACAAACTGGGGTCACCATGAGCACGCTCCTTCCCTCCTCCATGTCTCCAGCACCTTCTGGAAATTCCTCCTTTTTTTTTTTTTCCCAGGCCTTTATGATCTTTCTTAGCACACACCCAGACTCCGCACATGTGTGCACATACATGTGGTCACACACAGTGTTTGTGCCAAGCCAGAAAACACTCACACCAGGTAGCTGCCACCCAACCACCCCCAGAGCAGCTGCAGGGCCGTGTGGACCCCCAGAGAGCAACTTCTGATTCCTACAACCATATAGCAAATAAAAGCCTTGGCCTGGAAATGCAAATAGATGTATAATTTAAATTTAATAAGGCAGTTAATGCACTGTGCATCCAGTAAAGTATGATCCAGCTCCTATCACCCCTTTATTGAGGTTACTCCACATAATAAATTCCAAATGAGTGATAATGGCTTTATTTGGGATTATATTAATAACTGTGCATACAGAGAGATGAGGGTATGACAAGTGCTGGCCGTGCTGTGCAGACATGGCATCAGGCAGCCCGTGAGCACTTTGGAAATTTTGTGTAATTGCCATCAGCTGCAAATGAAGAAGTTAATTGACTCCCCTTGCACCCTGGCAGAGGGGACCTGCTCTCCAGTGCTGAGGCAAACTGGTCATGTACAAGTGACTGAGGAAAAGTTTTAAAGGGAAACGTTTTCTGCAGTGTTTCAAAGTCACTCAGCTCTGGGTGAGAGACTTCCATCTGGCCACATCTGTGAAGGTACCTGACTGCTTAAGTTGCTTGCAGTTTGGATAGAAAACCTGTAAGCAAAAATATTTAAAGAAACCTCAGTTAAATCAAGTCCTGAGGTGAACATGGAAATACCAAATTCAAACTGAAAAGGTGAGTTTATTTTGAACACTACCAGAAAGGTTAGAAAAAAGTGGATATTCATTTCAGAACAAAGTACAACACAGTAAATGCAATTTATTGCACTGGGTTTTTTTCAAAAATATGCTTAATTGTCATTACTTAAATAAATATATTTTGGGGAGAGGTGTCAGATGAATTAATTCCCTTTAAGATCTTTATGTTTCTTTAGCTCAGTGATTTGCTGTCATAGACCCAGACTAAGCCTATGTCACTTCTTTTTATGATGAAACAAGGTTTCATCCCAGCTATTTTTGGATTTGTGTCCTGTGCCTTTGTCCACTCTGGCAGCTCCTGCAGGCACTCACCCACCATGCAGTTCCCACCTGGCTGGGAAGGCACCACACACGCTCCCATCACTCACACACCTTCATGGCAAGGCAAGGGCAGAGGAGATATCGGGCCTGAGCAGAATGATTCAGGAAGGCTGATGGTCATCTTTTAGCTTTCCTCATGGCTTCTTGGGGCCCACCTGACACATGTGGGCTGTGGGGAAAGGGCAGGACAGGGCTGGAGAGGGTTCATGAGGCAGGGCCAGCCCTGCATGCAGGAAGCACTACCCCAGCCATGCTGTGTGCCCCTGCCAGGCTGCTGGGCACAGGTCAGGGAGTCCCCCAAGTCCTGCCGATGCTCACCCCATCTCTTGGAGCTGGAGAGAATTGGGAGCAAACAGGGCTACAGCCAACAAGTGTGTTTTTGCTCAGGAAAGCCAGAGACCCTCCTTCCCCCCAGAGCAATCCCCCTGCCTCCCCTGGCATCTCCTTCCTCAGCCCCAGCAGCCCCACTCGTGGCTGAGCTGTGCTAGGGCTGGCCAGACAGGCAGAGACAGGCAGCAGCCCAAGCCACATGGAGATCATCTCTGGGAGCATCAGATAACAGTTCAAAAGGCAAGCAGCCTTTCTCCTTGCTCTCAGGCTCCCTCTCAATTTCTTTGAAGCAAAAAAGGCACAAAAAAAAAGGAAGAAGAAAGGTAGGGGGAGGAAAGAAAAGAAAGGAGCGATTTCCAGCCAGGCAGTAAAATGCCATCTGTCTCCCGATGGCTCATGTGACAGACGTCCATTGCCAGCCAGAGCCACAGGCAGCTCATGGTCCCACTGCCGGTGCCACTCCCCCAGCCCTGAGCCCTCTGAACCAGCAACAGCTTCGGAGGCAGGAGAAGAAAACGGAGCAGGCTGCTCCTCGGTGCCCTTCCCGTGGGGCCACATGCCCAGGGCGGTGGTGGAGGAGCAGTGTCGGACTTTGCTGCGTCATGGTCACTGACATGTGACTTCACCAGCCTGAGATCCCCACAGATCCACCTGTTTCCTTCTCAAAAGCAGCTCCCAGCAAACAAAAGGGATGAACAGCAGGCAGCCCACCACCCCCATACAGCCCAACTGCTTAATTGCCTCTAGAAAAGAGCCTGGCTGACCCTGGGACCCTGCAAGGCTGGAAAGGCAGAGCGCAGAAGGGGGATGCAGGACAGCCATGCTGCCCCTGACCGGCCCTGGGCCAGCCCTGCCTACACTGCTACAAAGAGGGAAGGTGCAGCTCACGTTTCCTGGGAGCACAGATGTCTCTGGATGACACAGTCCCAGCCCCAAAAGAGATATGCCCCAGTGTGGCAAAAACATCTGGTGAAAAGCCCCAAATGTTCCTGATTTCCCTGTGTTCCCAACAGTTATGGTTTTCAGGGGAGCAGGAATCAGGTGGATATTCGAAGGTGGAATATTTTTGACCTACATCCTGGGCACCTGTGGCTCGGCAGAGCAGCACAACCCCTGGGAAGCTCAGCACCCAGTGGGTCCTGCGAGGGCAAAGGACCTCCACTCATGGCACCCCTGGGTGGCCCTGGGCAGGCTGGGCATGAAGCCACATATCTGCCTGAGGCATGGCCAGGTGGGCTGGCATAGCAGCGACGTGTTCACCCAGCCCTTGTCTGGAGCACCCAGCCCACCATCAGGAGCCAGCAGTGCAGGCCAGCACAAAGCTCCTTCCCCATGAACCTCTTCTCGTTCCCAGTCTCACCACCCAGGCCATGGCTCACCACCCAAGATGGGGCAGGACCTCACTAGCTTGGCCAGCTCAGAGATGAGATGCTCGTCTCCTAAACTTGTCTGCTGGGAACAGAGTTGCACAAGCAGTCACCAGCCACACACAGAGCTGGGGAGATGATGGAGGTGGCTTCCCCTGCCTGCCAAGCGTCCAGGATTCTATCACTGAACGTTTGCAGATGCAATTTCCCAAAGGCATCTCCAGACAGGGAAAGGCAGAGGAAGAACCCAGAGGAAGAAAGGATTCAGCACGTTTGCTGAGGCAGTGCTGGTCACTGGAAGCCCAGAATGAGTTGGGACTCTGCCTCACTGCAAGGGCAGCACAAAGCCTGCCTGACCCTGTCCCACCTCCACCAGCAAGACTGCAACATCCTGGTGTGGCTGAAAACACTCTGTCCTGCCAGGTGAAGCCACCAGAGAAATGACACCACAATTCACGCTGTCTCCTCCCTGATCCCTGCAGAAACAGCCCTGGTCCTTGGCATTGCCAGAGCAGTGAGAAGAGTTGGACATGTGGCTGTCTCTGAAGCAAAAAAACAGCAGCATCATCCCAGGGTCATGGGGCACAGTGCCAGGGCAGCAACTCTGTCCCTCCCTGGCTACAGCAGGTCAGTGCTGCCACCAGGAGAAGCCCCATGCAGAGGTGTTGCAATGAGACCCCCAGAGCACACCATGAACTTGGCCTGTGAAGCCTGAACAACCCTGCTGTATCACACATGCTTTGCCAAGAAGAGTCCCTGCATGACTCCTCCCAGCTCCTGGGCACAGGTTTACGTTGTTTCACCTGTTCCTGCACTATTTGACCCAAGATGGTCTGTCTGACCTCTGCAGTCAACCTTGACCCTGCAGTTATCTCAGGTGACATCTTTGGTGACTCCTATCCATGTCCTGCTCCCCTCCGTGCCTGCCCTGGCTGTGCCACCAGGATTTTTCAGGAGGATGGTGCACAAGGGGGACCAGATCTCAGGGCTCTCTGGGGGACAGGGAGAGCATCAGTACCTGAACAGCTTTGAGCCAAGACAACAACAGTCACAGTGCACAAAAGGCCCTAGAGAGTTTATTCTCTTAGTAGAGGACAAAGCTTTGACTGTATTTTGAAATGATGGTGTGGGATTGGCTCACAGGAGGGATGGAGACAGGTGTTGCTGTGGGAGGGGCTGGGAGGTGTGGGGCTGCCTCCAGCCCAGCCCCACAGAAGCCAGTCCCGGGCACAGAGAATGCTCTGGAGCAGCCTGTCCCTGCTGTGTTTAACCTGGCTAATGAACAGCTAGGCAGGACCTGGCTATCCAAGGACACCAGGTGAAAACAGCCCTTCTGCCTCTGCTTACACAGCACACACAACTGGGCCATTCCCACAGCCAGTCCAGGGAGAGCCACAGCTATAGGGGAACTGCCAGCTGGGCAGCAGCATCCATCCAGAGGATGTGCCCATCCCACTTCTTCTTAACACTCCCCCAAGCAAGAGCTGGCCCAGTGTACAAGCTGTGTCTCTCCACAGAGAAGTGTTTGCAGCCAAAAGCAAATCCAGGGAACTGGAATCTCATGCTTTGTTCTTGGGGCATCCATCAGAATTTGAGTCAGGAGTTATTGTGAAGGTCATGAAAAAGGCCTCCTTGTGAGTCTCACACTTGGAGACTCCCCAGGTTTGCCACAACCCTCTCTTACCTGCCCAAAGACCAAGTGGGTTTTCCTCCAGGGCTAACTGCAGCAGTTTTACAGCAAACTCCTTCCTTCCACTGCCCAGTTCAGCCTCCCACACCTCCAGGATCTTGCCTGAGGTCTGTGCATGGCTGCTGTGATGAAGGACAGGTCTTGGATCAGGAGATAACCCCAACTCTGCAATGAGAGAGCACCAAAACTGAGAGATCAGTGTGGCTGTGGCTGAAGGGATCCCTGCCTTTCTGAGAAACACCCCTGCTAAAAGCTCATCCACAGCCACCTTCTGACCAAAAGCTGAAGGCATCAGGTGCTGTGCTTCCCCCAAGTTAGCAAAAATGTCAGGACCAGGAGGCTGAAGGGGTGGAGAGACTGCTTTGCCTCAATGCACATGTGCTGCCCATCGTGGGACCAAAGGAGCAGAGAGCACTGGTGTGGACAAGCAAGGACCAGAGCCCAGGCTCAGCTGCTCCAGGCTCTGCTCCACACCACATGTCTGTGGGACCCACCCTGGGAGCCATTTAGGAGGAACAGTTCAGGACTTCTCTGTGGTGCTGAAGGAGGGAATGTCTCCCAGTTTTGGAGACTAAACATAGGACATCCTCTGACAGGTACTCATCTATCCAAGTGTGAATGGCTTGACCCTGGGCCAGACACACATGGAAGGGGTGGAATCTTTGGAGAAATTTCAGAATTTTAACAGACTGCCCCTGAGGTACCTGTTGTGGATTTTAAGACAGTTTTGCACAGACAGGGGCTTGGATGAGAAACCTCCAGAGGTGCCTCCCAATCTAATTCTTTCTGTGATTCTTTCAGTGCCTGAACTTTTGCTCTTTGCAGACTAGAAAAAGGAAATGGGCCCATCCCTTGTGTACATTCCCACCTAAGGCAAGTTTTGGGGGAACTGAAGAACTGGATTTTCCTGGCTATAAGTAGAGTTCGGTTTATAGCATGGGGTTTGCTTTGCATGGCTCTGGGAAAAACAAGGCTTGACATATCTCTCATATATCCCTCCCACTCAAGTTAATATTATTCCTCTTGTGAAGAGGAAACCACTTAAAGCTCTCACAAGTGCTTCTCATCAGCTTGAGTGAACAAAAAAGTGAATATGAACTGATCTTAGGTAAATGGAGTCCACTTCAGTTGTGAGTTAAGGGTTCAAAACCATTTAATTAATACACTTCAGCTTCACCTCCCTGTACACAGATGCAAAGAGACACCTTGCCTCCACTTTCACTGCTTCTCAGCAACAACAACCCTGCTCAATCCACATGGTATTTGAAGACCTTGGTGAAGGTCACCTAAGTCCACATCCAAAATCCTCTCCTGATTCAGCAGACCCAGGACAATTTCCCCCATTTTGCTAGCCCTGCACTTTCTTTTATTTTCTTTCCCTTTCCTTCCTTCCTTCCTTCCTTCCTTCCTTCCTTCCTTCCTTCCTTCCTTCCTTCCTTCCTTCNATTTTCTTTCCCTTTCCTTCCTTTTCTCTCTTTTCCATTTTCTTTTCTTTTCCCTTTTCTTTCCTTTCCTTTTCTTTCTTCTTTTCTTTTCTTTTCTTTTCTTTTCTTTTCTTTTCTTTTCTTTTCTTTTCTTTTCTTTTCTTTTCTTTTCTTTTCTTTTCTTTTCTTTTCTTTTCTTTTTTTCTTCTTTTCTTTTTTCTTTTCTGTATTATTTGATTTCCTTCTTCCATGATTTCCTTCTTACTTTCCTTCCTTTCCTTCTTTTTCTTTCTTTCTTCTTTCCTTCTGCCCTCCTTTCCCTCTGTACCATTTGAATGACAAAGGTTTCTGATTACAGTCCTCCTGGGGAATCAAACACCAAGGCTGCTGCTCACTTACTGACTGGCAGATTAAGATGGATAAAGGGAGAGATTTGTATATTGACTCTGTGTTTATGTAACTCATGTGCAAGGCCTGGCCCGGAGCAAAGGGGGATCTGACCCACATAAATAATAACGAGTAACATTTTTAAACTAAATCATCTGGAAAATTCACAGACGATTCCATCAGTTCTTCTATTGTGTCACCAGAGGGTCATAAATAATTCAGCCTTGCTCAAATATTTATGGAAATCAATTTAACCCTCAGTCCAACGGCCACCTCCCTGAGAAAACAGTTTCCTTTCCTATCACAAGTGCAAACTGCCTGCCCTCCATCCCACTACCTTCCTGGAGCCAAGGACACCTGTAATCTCTGAGCAGCATGTCCAGGCCCAGTGGAGCAGCACCCAGACAGCTCTGGGACCAGAGGTACCACCTGGAAGATGAAGTCACATGTGGTCTTTCATGAGAGGAACAGATCCAGCCCCTGTCCCCCTCCTGCTGTGACCACCCTAAGCTCCCCTGTGGGACATCTGCTCTGGCCCAGGGTGGTCGTTCAGCTCCAGAGCCAAGGAACAGCCCTTGGCAAAGCTGTGGGCACATGGACAGCAGCTCCTCTGCAGGTGACAACTGATGCTCAAGTCAACAAATCCCGCACAGGAGAGAGACTCCTTGATGTGAACAAAGGTCACAAAACAAACTCCCACAGGAGCCAGCAGCTCCCAGTGCCCACTCCCAGGGCAAGGTCCGTGCTCTGCCTTACCCACTGAGGAGCAGCTGCTGCACAACATGAGCCATGGCCTGGCACTCACAGCTTGCTTCCTTCCTTCCTCTGTGGTTGGCACATGGCAAGGACTCCTGAGACCACTCTTGCCAAAAGCAGAGCAGCCACACAGGCTGCCCATCACTGACCAGCACCCAGGAAGATCTCCACCCACAAGGTGAACCCACCATGCTCCTGGCCTTGAACACCTCACTGATCTTTCTGGAAGCTCAGCATGCCTATGGGCTACTCCTGTTTCTTGATGAAAAACGCACTTCATGGGAATTGTGAGTGTCTTCCAGCACGTTCATTGCACACAAACAGGACAAATTTCCTGAGTCAAAGAGCTGTCCCCTTCTGCACACCGTTCAGGGGTGCAATATATTCAGAGAGTAACTAGATTTAAGGTAAAACCTGCTACCAGGTCCATCACACAGAAACTGGGAGCAGCCCCACACAGCCCATGCCCATACAAAGAAGCCACATCTCATCCAGCTTCTCTGTTCCCTGCAACTCCTGATTACCTCTTAGTAGGTCACTTCTCTGGCCTCTCCCCAAGTTTTCTGGCCCTTTTCTCTCCTGTGGTGCACTTTGCCTGGAAGAACAGGCAGCGTTGTGCAAAGCCAGGACACAGCTGGCAGATCCTGGGACCCCTCCCGAGGGGCAGCAAGTCTGTCTGTCCCAGGCAGTAATGCATGAGCTGGGCACACACTGGCTGAGTGCCACATGGGGACCTGAGGGGACATGGCCATGCTGTAGTGGATGGAACCCCAGAGAGGCAGTCTCCCCCGTTCTTCAGGGTAAGAAAGGCACTGCACTGAAGGGTGAGGCAGAGGGAAGGTGTGACTGACAGCCAGAGGGGCTGTGGGAGCTGTGTCACTGATGGCCAAGCTCTGCACCCCACGGGCTGCAGGAACAGCAGAGACTCACAACCAGTGTGTGAGGAGGGCCTGTGAGCTTCTCCAGCCCTAAAACAATAGGAAAGGTCACAGCCTTTCTCTTTCCAAAGCCTCCACCAAGCATACTATATCTTGAGTTTCCTCTTAGTTTCCAAATCAGACAAGGATTGATGTGTCTGATCCAGGGCACAGATCATCATTTGGACCCACATTTCTGACCTCATCTGTGACTAGAGCTGTTCTAGAGAAATGTTTTGCACTGACAGTTCTTTCTTGGGCCAAGGATGCTTCTCCAGGGCCCTCTGAAGTAGAGACACACTGATCAGAGCTGCATTAGAAGTCTCTCCAAAGCTCCTCTGCTTTTCTGTGGCCTCTCATTTATAGCAGGAGAAAAAACACAGGTCCACAATGAGCAAGAGGTCCAGATGCCATTGCTGCACACTCTGAACATGGTGGTCTGGGAGGACACATCCCTCCAGAAACCCAGTGGCTGTGGGAAAGGCAGAGGACAGAGCTGGGTGTAAGAATCCAGTGACACTCCAGGCACCAAAAACTCAAGCTCTTTTCTATAACATGTGTGACCAATCAGGAGAAGACATCGGGCTCAGGCACTCAAGCATCATGTGGAATGTCCTGGCTCTGTCAGACTCTGACACTAGCTCTGCTCATTACAAACTTTGGAAGTCTCTGCTGTTATTCAGTTCAGTAGGATTTGAACAGTCAAAGTCTGCTTCTGGCACTGACCCACCAATTCAAATCAGCTCAAGCAGCACAGGAAGTAGAGGCTCTTGGCTTGTGCTGAGCAGAAAGCTGCAGGAAGAGGAGACCCTCCAGCTCAAGAGTCACAGTCCTCCAGGCAGGCATGAGCACTGTCACTGTTTGGGGAAGGACAGCAAAGCTTGCAGTGATGTCCCACAGTGGAGAGCCCACAGAACTGGCAGCTGTCTGCCATGCAAAATGGAGCTCCCTACAGCTCCAGCTCCATAGAGCTCCATCTCCATAGAGCTCCATCTCCCTACAGCTCCATCTCTAAAGAGCTCCATCTCTATACAGCTCCATCTCTATAGAGCTCCATCTCTACAGAGCTCCATCTCCATAGAACTCCATCTCTATAGAGCTCCATCTCCATAGAGCTCCATCTCTAAAGAGCTCCATCTCCATAGAACTCCATCTCCCTGCAGCTCCATCTCCATACAGCTCCGTCTCTATAGAGCTCCATGTCCCTGCAGCGCCAGCTCCATCCCACTCAATCTCCATGCAGCTCCAGCTCCATACAGCTTCATCCAGAACGATAGAGCCAGGCAGGGTGACCAGTCCATGGGAAGACATGCACCTGTGTAGCCTTCACCCAAGTAAGCCTGGTGGAGATGGAAGCCCTTGCAAAGCTGGTGCCACTTACCCGCATTGTCAGATATGATGGGACTAAGATTGAAAGCTCAAATTCCCAGCTTAACAAAATCAAGGCTAGAGAAATGACCTCCAATTTGGTACTGTTCCTCTACCATGTCTTCTGTACATAAAAGCAAGCCCCAGGACAGAAAAAAAATCAGATAAAACAGTGCCACAGACCAGGTACACAGAGCTCCACACCTGCTTTCCAAGGGCTTCTCTCAGTCTCAGATGTCTCAGCACAGGACTGCCAACTCCCTTCTGCCTTTCAGACTCTCTTCTTTCATCCACCCTTGTCTCCATCCCTGGAGGGATTTAAATGCTGTGTGGATGTGGCATGGAGGGACATGGTTTAGTGGTGGCCCACACATGGGACACTTGCAAGGGTTTGCACATGCAAAACCTTTACTTCAGGTGACCCTCTCAAAATCGTGACCCTCTCTGTGCTGCCTGAATACCAAAGGGCAGCAGGATGCAGTGTGCCTGCAGCTCCCATCAGAGAGGAATGTCTTCCCCAGCACACCTGGGCATGGCAGACAAAGAATCCTTTTTTGGTTTTTGCTCTCCTTGCCTGACAAAGTCCCTCCTCTGAACAGAATTTATGATTTAGCCTTGGAAAGTGTATTTTTCTTTGACTGGTGATTCCTCAGTCTGGAGTGAAATGGATGTTCCTGGGCTGCAGGGCCCTGAACTGCCCGACTTTGGGATGCCATCTAACACTGCCTGTGCTTCACGGTCTGTTGTACCAGTGTCTGCCTCTGCACTCAAGGTAAGGACACCACCTGGTTGCTCTGCAGAGCTGGTTCACGACAGCACGTGCATTAGCTGTGTTTTATTCAAAAAGGGGTTAATTTCTGGCCTCTTCTTCCCCCCCCCCCCCACTCCCCGCCCCAGCACAGGAACCCAATCAATCTCCAAAGAGCTGCTTGGCTTTCACCTCCCTTCTCCAGCCTCACTTCTTGGCTCTTAATAAATTATTCAACTTTCCTAAATATGCATAGGGATCTCATTAACAACTAATTTTGCTTATTTAAACCAACTGCATAATCAAACCACTATAGTGTTTCTCCTTTCTTATAGCCATGAATTATTCATGTGCTGGGAATCTGCATACAAATGTATTGATTCTTAAAAGGGTGTCTTTTTTACAGCCTGGAAAAAAAGAAACCATAGGTATTCTGGTGTTGAACATACTGACCCAAACTCCCATTTAACAAATCATATGGTGTTTACCTGGGAACAGACAGCAGACAAACTCATAGCATCACCAAGTGACCTGGAATTCCTGAGTGCAGTAAAAGGGAGTGTTTCCAACACTGCAATCAATAATTTGCAGAATCCTGACTTGCAGCTCTTTCCCAGAGTGCTAAGGGCTTATTGCTGCAGCATCCATTTCACTCTGACTTCTTGGTGCCTTTAGATTCTCCCACACAGGCCACAGAGACACCTGGGCAAGAAATGGGCATTTTGCAAAGGTGTGCAAAGCCAACAGTGTCCCTGGATACAATCTGGGCTTGGCCCACAAAGGAAGGACTGAGGTTAAAAACACATACAGGGTCAAGAGAGAACATGGCCCAATGTGAGCCTCCAGCCCTTGGGCTGCTCAGCCTGTCACAGAGGGGAGCAGGGCTTTAGGAGCTCACACATGCCCTGCTCATGCCACCTTTGATTCTACACAGGCCTGATGCATCTCATCTCATTCTGAAGCTCTTCTGTAGAGCTGTGTTTGGAGATCCATCCCCAGACCTCACATCCTTTTGGCACAGATCCCTGAGGAGCTAGTCCCATATTGTTCATGGAATTAGAGAGGAATTCAGGTCAGAAGGAACCTCTGGAGATATCTGGTCCAGTCTCCTGCTCCAGGCACAGCCAGCTATGAGATCAGACCAGGCTGTCACACCTTTACCCTGTCTTGTTTTGAGAACTTCCAAGGGTAGAGACTGCAAAACCTCTGAGCAAACTATTCCACCATTTGACTATCCTCATGGTGGAGACTTTTTTCCTCATATCCATTCTGAAACTCAATTTTTCAACTTATGTCCATTGTCTCTTGTCCTCCTGTAAGGCCCTGTTGTGAAGGCCCAGGGTCTCCCTGGTTAACTCCTCCTCCCCAGGTGCTCCTGATTATCACTATTTTCCAGCCTTCAAGGCCTGCCTAAATCTCAGGCTGAGACTTGGAGCAGAATTGGCCTTAATGACAGCCACAGCATAAAAAAGGCTTCTACAAACATCTCCTCCCCAATAAGGACATTTTTGGAGAAGGCTTTGACAAACCCATCCCCTGAAGAAGGACTACAGTGAATGTTAGAAATGGAGCTGTGGAACAGTGACCTTCAACACATTGTAAACAGAGAAGAATTTAGAAACATCTGTGCATCTTCTTGTAGGTACGCCCCAGGTCCTCAGTCCCTGGCAAATGATACTACTGCTGGCTGGGGTCTGAAGGGGAGATGAAGAGTGTCCCACGTTCCCCAGCTGGAGATCTTGGTAGGAACACCACCACAGACAGCTCCTTCCAGAGGTGTGCTAGGGGCCTCCAGCACAGCAGCAGCTCCAGAAATGCCAGGCAGAATCCCAGGGGATGCACACCACTTGTGCTTGCAGAGTATCAGCCCTTGGCAGGAGCTGCTGGTGTGTCAGCTGAGCAGAGGAGCTTTGAGCTGCAAGTCCCCAAGAGCTCTGCTCTTCACCTGTCTGGGGGTACTCCAGGCTCAGGACAGCGCTCACATCTGCAAGGTCAGTGTCCCAGAGCTCCCTGCTCAGCCCTGAACTGTTGTAGCAGCATCCATAGGGAGCCCAGTTTGCTGCCAGGATGGAGATTTCAGTTCCTCTGCTCCAACACTGCAACCAAGAGCAGGGCAGCAACACACCGAGCCCAGGGCCATCTGCAGTACTGCCACCCAGGAGAAGCCCCTGGTAGGGATGGCTCCAGGACATTCCCTGCAGCCTCTGGCTCAGGACATGTGGATCACTCAGAGATGTCGTGGATGGGGCACAGCTGCACCTCCACAACCACATCTCTCTCCAAGCCTCTGCTGACAAAGTCATGGCTTATCTGCCCCACAGGCCACGTGAGTTTCTTCACTGAACAAACATCAGATGGTTCATTTTATTTGTCTCTTGAGAACTGGTGAGGCTGTTTGTTTGCTTTGTAAAGGAGCAGGTTGCTGTTTCTTGCTCTTTTATTATAAAAAACCCCACTAGCTGTGGGAGGAACATGAATCTGTAGATTTTCTTCTATAACACAACAGAGACAAAAATCTCCCTTTTTATCTTTCCCTGTGTCTGGCTGGCTCTCTACCTACTCATCTGCTTGGCTGCATCTTCTCAGGTTGCCACTCAGGAGCAATCACCACACGGAGCAGTCTGAGGGCTCAATCTGAATCCCAGTCCCTACCTGTCCTGCAATGGTCTGGAGTTTTCAGCCAGGACTTGTTCAGGGAGGACCTGGTGGTGACAGCCACAGTTAGGATCACAGAATCACAGGATTGTTTAGGTTGGAAAAGCCCTCTGAGATCATCAAGTCCAACCATTAATGCAGCACTGCCAAGCACACCAGCCATGGTGGGATACAGGATGGCTGCTGACCACCCTCATTCCACACATGCAACTCAAGGCAGTGGTGTGCTGACCCATCCTTGAATGAGGGAGTGGATCTGCTCCTTGGTAGCCCTGCAGAGGTGCCAGCACATCGTGTCACAGCAAGGTCACCTCAGAGCTGGCAGGACTACACCACACTGCAGTGAGGCACTGGTGGCTCTGCCAGAGCTCCTCACATACCACTTGGAGAAGGAAATCACGCTCAGGTCACCCCCAGAGACCAAGGCACTGAGAAAATGGCAAGTGCTTTCAGGCTGTTCTGGATGTTCTGTTCTCAATGACCCACATCCCTGTGCACCCAAAAGCCATCACTTCTCCTCCCAGCATGAGACACAAACCCTTCTGCTCATCCTCACATGGCTCAGCCCTGCAGTCCCACCTGCCAGGCTTTGCAGGAGGGTGTCTGGGTGGGCAGTGCAGGAAGGGCAAGAAGTATTGAAAGCAGAGAAGGAAAGGCACTGAGGGGAAAGGGTAGGACAGCACTGGTAAACTGCTCCTCACAGCCACAAAGTTACAGCAGCTGAACTGGTTGGTTGTAAGCCCAGGTCCTGTGAGTCTTTGGAAAAGGATTCAGTAGCTTCAGTGAGAGAAAACCTTCTCAAGACAGAGCAGCTAACATTCCCGCTCTGATCAAACAGCTGAATGATCCCAGGAGGAATTTCATTAAATCAAAGCTGCAGGAACTTGACAAAAATCCCAGCAGTGCAGCAAGGGACACATTAACCCAAGTCCTGCTGTAACCAGCTCTCACAGGCAAAGCTCTGCAGCCCCGGAGCAGCTGCACAGACACCAGTGGGTCTGCTTGAAGCACAGCTGAATACATGTTCTCACGAGCTAATTTTGTGCAGAAAGTAGCCCTGAAATAGCAGCCTCTGGGAAACACAGCCAACAGGCAAGGAAAAGAGACTGTTCCAAGCCTGGTGGTGAAGGAGTTCTTGGCAGTGTGGCAAGGAGGGTTTGGTTACTGTTGAAGCAGCAAGTTTGTGCTCTCATTTTTGCTCTCTGAGCTCCAGTGAAACCAGCTGAAAGGCATCCACAGAGCTTCAGCTGGGGAGTGCCCAGGTGGGGACCACAGGATGAGCCACTTGGCAGAGGGAAACAGAATTCCAGCAGTCACACTCACATATGCAGAGCCTCTGTGTCTAAGAGGCCCCATTCACTGCCTTGAGACTGAAATCTGCCCTCCACAGCCGTTTCCACCTTAAGAGGAGACGATAAAGGTCCCGACATGCTGGGTTCATACAGAGCACACTGCTGGTGAGCACTGACAGCAGGGACAAGCAATGTGGAGTTTCATGCAGAGGTTAACATGCCTCCAAAAATCAACATGCATAAATTTTATGAGGGACAGTTGGTTTCCGTGTAACTTCAGGTACCCTCCATGAAAAATGCAGAGCTTTTTTCCCATTTAAAGATCAGGCTTCTGGTTTCAGGTCTGTGTCCTCAGTCAGTCACTGTTCCTTTGTTCCAGCCTCCTGCATGTTATTAGTGCTAAGGGCATCCTGTGATTGCAGTGCAGGACTGGTAACCAGGGTGGAGAAGGCACTGTCCTCAACTTGTTGGGTGAGCCTGAGCCAGTCACCTCCCTCCTGCAGGCCTCGATTTCCCAGCTGGAGATGCTTCTATTTACCCACATTTGTCAATGCAGTTATACAGCCTGGGTTAATGTTGATTTCCAAGTGACAGGGTTAAAGTCTCATCTAGTCCCCAGCACCAGTTCAGAGCTTCCCTCTTTCCCAGCACTTCACTGCAAAGCAACACAGGTGCATCAAGAAGCTGCTAGAGGTGGTAGCAAAGCACACAGCTTCTTCCTGCAGCTGTTCTTCAGAGTGTTCCCCAGGACAGACCCCTCACACAGCACCCAAGAGGAAAGAGATCACTTGGCTCCTCTGGATGTCTTTTAGCCATGACAACTGTACCTCCTGGCACATACTCCAGATCTGTGCTTCAGAGACTGGTGGCTGATCTGCTTTTGCCCCCTGTGTCCAGGCAGAGCCCAGCACACATCCCCCATTACCCCCACCCATGGCTTAGTAGGAGCAGATGAGATTGGAAATGTTATGAGAACAAATATACCAAACAGTTATTTATTGCTTACATCTTTACACACATCTGAGCAGCTCTGCTAGGCCTGGTGGGTATGTGCACAGGGATGTCCCTTCCCAGCCCACCTGCTCACCTGCCCACAGCCATCACTGCCCTCTCTGCCCAACCCACGGAAACAGGGAGCAGCAGGGAATGTCTGGATTCCATAAGAAGCTGAGATCCTCATATAGGCAGTATTAATTACAACTTTCAACCTGTAATTATAGGTTCCCTTGGTTTCCACTGTATATGTTCAGCTAATTGCCTCTATGTTTCCATAGTTCAGACATGAACTCACACCCCAGCAATGGCAGAACCATTCTGCACATCCCAGACCAGCCTGTGACCTTAACGATGTGCCACCCATTTAGGAGCACCTAGAGAGACCCCAGATAAGGAGCCAGGTGTACCGATTGACCTCACCCCCTGCTTACAGCACCGTGTCTCAAAAATGGCCTCAAGAGGTCTGAGAGAACAAGAGTCTCCTTGATATCAGCAGAGCTGCAGAGTTGAGCCTTTGGAGACAGTAATCCAAAAGGAAGCTGGGACCTTCAGTCACACAAGATACTGTTCCAGTGAAGCTCCTTCTAAATGAACCTCAAAAAAGATCTAATCTTATGCAAAAATATGCAAATGGAGGTGATTGCTCTGAGTCACACCCGGTGTGCTTCTCCCAGTGCCCACAGATTCCCAGGAATGCGTAGGGATGCTGTGCAGCAGGGACAGCACAGGGACTTACCTGGTAAAACTGAGTCATATCATGACATGCCCAATCCACATCCCTTTGCTGCTCCCTTCCCATTCTCTGGGATATGATGCTGCCTCTGTTTGGGGAGAAGGTATAAATCTGCCACGATGGGTTTGTACTCCCCTCAGAGCAGTGTGGTTCCAGGCCTGGAGGGAAGCCATGGCAGGGCACAGCAAAAAAGGAGCATCCTTGTCCCAGCACTCTTCCAGGAAGCTGGACCTGCAGACCTGGGCCATAATTAGGACTTCAAACACCCTTCTGAACAGCATTACCTCTGCTACGCAAGAGGCAGCTGCTTCCTCCTGCTGATGACAGGTTGTGTGACCCAGGAACGAGAGCTCATGGAACGTTTTGTAAGACTGACCATTTTCCTGTGAAGATCCTCCCTCAGAGCTTGCCAAAGGGACAGGTCCAACTGGACAGGAGGCACCTGGCCATTCCCAGAACCAGGTGTGATCTGTGTGAATGTGCCCTGTCCTGCCCTCTCCAACGCCTTGCACAGAGCCACTCCCTGCCCTCCCTGGAGGTGAGTGCCATGGCAGGACGTGCCCACGGCATGAGTGTGCAGGAGCTCCATGCTATGATGCTGAGAAGCAATGAGCTGAACCCAGCCTTGGAAAGCAGAGAGCAGCAGCTGCCTTACCTGTCTTCCCAGGAGAGCCTGGCCAGGTCCTAGCCTCTGTATGCCCTCTTCACCTTGGCACTGGGCATCACAAAATCACCTGGAGATGCTTCCTGCAGTCTTTTCGCATGGATTATGCCAACCCCCACAGCAAAGGGCTGAAAACCTCCTTCTGTCTTATCACATTTAATGCACAACTGCCAACTGGCTGGAGGGAAAAAGGAGCAAAACAGCCCAACTGCCCATGCCCCTGAGACTTCCCGTGCTGCTGGGGGCACACAGGTCCCAGCCTGGCAACAAGCTCCCTACAGCAAGACCCTGGGCCCCCATAGCCCTGTGAGGCCCCACTCTGCCAGCAGCAAAGGAGCTGCCACACTGACCAGGACAACTTTGAAAGAGAAAGGACCAGTGGTGTTCATCTCATGGAGCTTAGTCCTCTGTGGTTCTGGGCCTCCTGAAGGTTGCACATCTCAGTACCAGGAGTGACAGGAGTGATAAATATGTCTTCATTTCTCTGAGGGAAGAGGGAGAATACGCCTGGCACAGTAGAAACGTGACCACTCCCTCCTGCACTCTGCCCTACTTGGAGACACACAGGATCAATCCTGCCACCTCCCAGCTCCCTCTCCTCCTGCTCTGCATTTGCTCAGCCTGGCACACAGATACCAGCACACAGCAGCACCTACATCACCTGCTCACCACCAGCAGCAGGTGCATAGGGCTGGACCCAGAAGAGCTATGAGGTCCCTCTGCAGCTGGAGGTCTTTTCTCTAAACCATCTTCCCAACCACACAAGGATCCGTCCCCTCCGAGGTGGCAAGACACTAACCCCCACACCTGGACTAAGCAGTGTGTGTGGGTAGGCGTGAATGTGGCAGCCTCAGTCCCATCACACTTGTGCAGCAAAGGTGGTGGATGGGGGCCCAGAAGCTCTGCCAAGCAGCACAGCCCAGGCTGGCACTGCATTCTGCAGCCTCATGTATGAGGATAACAAACTCCAGACCTCTGCATGACTCAGGTTCTCTGTGTCTTAAAAATGACAACAATAATTCACTGTTTGGGGAAAGTGCTACCCTGGGTATGAGATTCTGTGCATGAGTCTTGCAAGTCTTCTTGAAACATCTCCTGGGGACTGTCTCCTGTGACTCAAGGGTCTTGAAGAGCAGGGGGTTGCCACCTGGAGCATGGCACCTGGACCCAGGACTGCCTGCCTGGAAACCCTGGCCTTTCCTCTCTGTGTCAGTCACCTGGTGGCACCAATGGTTTTATGAGCCCTTCAAAAGAAGCATCCTCACTGCCTCACTGAAGAAACAACCTGCTGCACAACCACAACACTCAGGAATCCGCCTCTCCTCCACTGCTTTTTTGTCCAAGTCAGTCCATGGCAGGCCCCAAGGCAGATGGTCGCAGCAGGATATTGCTTAACACATCCACTGTTCCCTGAGCACAGACCCTTTGCATTTTGGCTTTGTGTCACAGAGGAGATATCTAGGGAGTCATTCAGCCTTGGGCCACATCTATCCAAATACAAAGCTGATGTCTGGTCCTTAGGACAGCTCACAGCCATGACTGGAAGACAGAGAGTAGGACATGCTGGGGCACAGCACATCCTGGTCTTAAACACCAACAACCAAGTGGCCCAGAGACACGTGGATCTGCCTCTGGCAGGTGGCACCCATTGGTTCCTCTGTAGCTTGGAGAAAAATGTCTGTATGACTGTGAGAAGTCAATCTCAGCCCTGACAACGGGGTGGAGAAGAAAGTATCAGTTTCATCCCGCAAACCAGAGCCTTCTCTCTCTGTGCTGAGCCCTTGGTTGGGTTATATAGGTGTGGGGGCATCAGAGCCTGCTGCTCTGCTTTCATAGCCTTTGGTAGTCAATGCTGCTTGTGCAGGGGGTGGGGGGGGGCCAAAATGTGGCCCCCACTCGATGCCCCCAGCCTCCTCTCTCTGGCTGTGCCTGATAATGTGCAGGTTACGAGTGCCCCCCTGCTGTTTTGCATCGCCCCTTCATGGACCCACCAGCCAGATGCCTCCCAACTGAGATGCCGCCCACAGCTCCTGGCAGAGCCATGTTCCCAGGGCAGGTTGCAAAGAGCCAGTGGCACAGATGGGAGACAGAATCACAGAATCATTTAGGTTGGAAAATTCCCCTGAGAACATTCAGTCCAACCTTTGACTGATCACACCTTGTCAAGTAGACCAGAGCACTGAGTGCCACATCCAGTCATTTCTTGAACACCTCCAAGGATGGGGACTCACCACCTCCCTGAGCAGCCCTTTCCAAAGACTGACAACCCTTTCACTGAAGAAATTCTTCCTGATGTCCAACCTGAACTTTCCCTGGCACAGCTTGAGGCTATTTCCTCTTGTCCTGTCACTGGTTGCCTGGGAGAAGAGGCAGACCCTCACCTTGCTACAACCTCTCGTGAGGGAGTTGTAAGAGTGGTGAGGTAATCCCTGAGACCCACAGCTTGTGGGTACAGTAAGTCTCCTGCTTCACTTCTGATCTGTACCTGGGATTGGGCTGCCTTTTGCACCACAAAAAGGCCAGGCTGAAAATCTCTTACCAGAGCTGATAACAAAGTGCACAGACACACATAGTTCCCTCACAGAAAAACATCCCAGAGCAGCTCCACACGCTGAGTGCTCCAGGCAAAGCTCACAGGACAGCAACAGGGCTGGGGAGGAACCAGAGGAACCACCTCAGCTGTGCCATGCCGGCTCCCACCTGGCTGTCCCTCCTCAGCCACTGGGACATCCTGGGTCACTGCAGGATGCCACACAGGGGGCACTTCACAGTGACCAGCCATGAGATGAAGGTTTCTGCCACACCTGCCTGGGCTCTTCTCCAGTTTTCAAGGACTTCCTCTTTCTTCTGCCCTGCCAGTAACCCCAATGCTGTGCCCTGCAGCCTGCGGTCACTGTGAACAGCCAGGTCTGCCCCACCACAGCATCTCATCCTGGCCACGATCTGTCATGCACAGGCTTTAAACTGCTTCCCTGTGGCTCAGCCTATTCACACTCACCATGGCCACAGACTTCACTGAGCTTCTTAACTGGCACCACACTGGGTGTTGCTTTGTATCCAGAATTGCAGGATGCCTGTTAAGCAAGGGGCTGCCCAACTCTCATTAGAGGCAGGACCAGAACCACTCTGGCCTTGGGAGGATTTGGTTGAGTCCTCTCTGTTTTCTCTGTCTATACACAAACTCATTCTTTAGCTCAGCCAGTCCCAAGGGTTTTCATTCCCATGTAGGGAAATTACCACATTTGCCTGTGTCTGTTACAAGCATCAGAATGAAACTCCTCAAATTCCATCTTAATGGGATCCTGCCTCTAAGGGACTAAACCTTTTTCCTCACAGCAGTCTCTGTCTGAGCCATGCAGTGAGTACTTGGAGATCTTCCCAGTGTTTACCTGGAGCTGGGAATAGCTGCCGTTCAGTTGGACTGCATGAATTTAAAGCCCTTATTAGACATTTCACCAGAGCAGCCCATGGAGGCTGATCCCCTCTGGGTGTGCTCTGCCCCCTCCATGCCCCCACACCCATCCAACCTGCCCAGGGAGGAGCTGGACCTTCATTCTGTGTCCTGCTCCCACTGGGCAAGCAGGACACCAGAGCCCCTGCAGAGGAGAAAGGGGCTGGATATTTTTCCCCACAAATCTCAGACTTCTGTGTTGTTTTGGCTTGAACCAAACTCAGACCCATCACATTACATAATTCAAACTCTGTGAGTGACTTTCAGGGTATCAAAAGGGGAAACTATGAGCGTTGGTGTAAGACCAGTTGATCTGAATGTTGGGAAATTAAATAGCACATGAATTTCATCACTGACAGCCACAGGACAGCATAATTGTTAATAGTACTACTGGGATCACTGAGGCATAGGCCCAGGGCATCACGTGTCAGGGATGGTGGAGATCTCTGATTCATGTGCCGCTGTGGTCAAATACAACATCCACAGCTTTAGCAGAGAAACCACCCCCAGGGGTTGAGTCACCAAATGGTTTGAGTTGGAACGGACCTTAAAGCTCATCTCATTCCAGTGTCCAGCCATGAGCAGGCACACCTTCCACCAGCCCAGGCTGCTCCAAGCCCTGTCCAACCTGGCCTTGGACACTTCCAGGGATGGGGCAGCCACAGCTTCTTCGGGAAACAGAACCACAGAATTCTTAAGGTCGGATGGGATCTCTGAAGACCACCTAGTCCAATCCCCCTTCCAAGGCAGGGGCTCACCTAGAGCACGTTACACAGGAAACCATCCAGGTGGGTTTGGAGTCTCTTCAGAGAGGGAGACTCCATGACCTCCCTGGGCAGCCTGTTCCAGATGGAGACTGGCTGAGCAATAACATCTGCCAGCTCCCTCAGCACCCATGGGTGCATCCCGTCAGGGCCCAGAGATTTACAGGTGTTAAGTCTGTCTAGTCAGTCTCTAACCCAACCCTCCATGAAAGGGTCTAGAAGGGGAAGTCTTCCTTTCTTCAGCTTTCTTCTCTTACCTCCTGGGGGTGGGACTCCTGAAGGCCAGACTCAGCAGTAAAGGCTGAGGCAAAGAAGGCATTCAGTAACTCCACCTTCTCTATGTCCTCCCTGTGCTAGAGCCTCATCACTCTCACAGGGAAGAATTTCTTCCTAATATCTCCTCTAACTCTGCCCTGTCCCAGTTTAAAGCCGTTCCTCCTTGCCCTGTCAAGGGGTTCAGGGACTCCTGCCTGTGCAGGGCTTTCTGTGGAAACCAGGACACAATCATTTGTCAAAGACAGAAGCAGTGGCTTGAGGGTATCAGACACCTCCTACCCAGGACAGGTCAGGCTGCTCGTGACTGAGGTATCCCAAAGGTGCTGGTCAAGGAGGGGCCTGTCCCTGCCCTGGGCAGTGCTGTGTATTTCTGAAAGCACAAGAAGCTGCTGGATGGACTGGGAAAACCCCCATTTCCCTGCCCCTCAATGGTGTCTCTGCTTCCCGAGAGGTGCCTTTTCCTGACTCCACCTGATGAACAGCCCCTTCCTGTTCTGCCTCTCAGCAGCAAAAAGACAGCAGATGATTTGTCATGAAGGAACTAAGGACAAGACTTTTAAGTGAGCCAGAGGGAATTGGCGGCCCACAATCCCCTGAAGTTCAAAACTGTTGTTTTCAGGCAGAAAAGTCCTTTCAGCAGCACCAGCACAGTGTCTGACTCTGCTCTCCAGTGATGAGCACAAGCCCTTTGCTTTCCCAGTGGGCACCAGTCCCACCAACAGCTGCAGCCTGGCTGTACAAATGGGGTTCAACCTGTGCTCACTGCTGCTAAGTGCATTCAAAACTCACATGACAAAATGTGTAGATGTCATGCTCTGCTGCATTACGTCACATTAAGTCTGTGTTGTCACCCTGCACTGTGTCAGCTCCCAGAGCAGCCATGTCCAGGTGACAGTCCTTCAGGCTGAAATATGGTCCCCCCTCCCCAGGGATTCATGTCTGGGTGACATCTGAAGAACACAGAACATTCTGTAGTTCTCTGAGTAACTGTTTTCTAGGTGCAAAAATGAAATTTCTGAGAATTTATGAGAAAAATTTTTATTAGTACATGAGATTACATTAATATAGGGAAGACCCATCATGAAAGTGTCTAACTGGAGTCAGGGAGCATATCCCCCACTGATCCCATCAGTGAAACAGCACACGCTCCCAGCCTCAGATACAGATGAAATTCTCTGAAATCTCAGGGAGACATTACATTTCATGAATGCTTTCTCAGAAATAACAGATCTTTCTGCCTATAGCTGTCTCTGAGAAATTTCCTTCTGCAGCAGCTATCACTCCTCCCAACATTCAGAGCTGTGTCACTCCTTCTTATCCTCAGTTAGCAGGAAGCCATGGCACTGTCATTAGGACAGCTCATCTCTCAGAAGGGTCACTGCAGTTTAAACCTAACTTTAGCCATGACTTTTGCGTTTGCTACAGTTTTTTGTTCATGAATAACTTCTAATATCATTTTATCATCAATTTTTGAATCCAGCCACGCCATCCAAACAGACTTTCCTAGCTGCTCCGTTTTCAAAGGTCTTCACACCCCTGCTCTGCACAGTGCTGCTCCTTGCAGCTGAGATCCCTCTGTGGGCAGGGGAGTTGCTCTCCTTTCTCTCATGCTGCACCAGAGCTGTGCTGAGCACAGCCCAGGAGCACAGGCACTGCTGAAGAGCTGGAAAAGAGGCACAAAGCTGATTATAGTCTGTCAGCTTCCCTAACCACTTCCAGCAATTAGATTTAAGGACTTTCTTACTAAATTTACAGAAATTGCTTCCTTCCCTCCTGTTCCTCTGAGCAAAATCAGCAGAGCCAGATCCCAGATCTGCCCTTTTGCATTGTCAGGACAAACAGTTCCCAACACATCCTGGTCAAACCGCACCTCCAGCTCCAGTGCAGCCTGCCCAGGCAGATCCTGCACTGAGCTCCCCCAGGACCCTGACCTTTACCAATAACCCAAGCAAAGAGATTCACCTTAAAGCCAGATGCACGTTATTCAGCAGGTGAAGCAGCATCAGCTCACAGGCAGCAGGAGCTGGACTCAGGTCAGGGACTGTGTGGATTGCTGCCAGTTCTAGGGATTCGTGGCCTAATTGCTTCCCCTTTATCCTCAACTACACACACTCAGTCCCCTTGCAATTTACACTCTCATTTTGAGAAGGCAGGACCCACCGCCCCCAGGCCTGGACACAGCCCTGGACACAGCCCTTCCCTTGCACCAGGCACTGGCTCTGGTCGAGCAAACAGCCATCACCCAGGGCTGATTTGGCCCAACACAAAGCACTTTTTGCAAAGTTATTTTTCCCTGCATTAACTCAGCCAGCACTGGCACAGAGGCAAACAGGAAGATGCCATCGAGGGAAGGAGCCCTGGCAGGGTCATGGAAGCCTCCTCTCACATTAGCTCTGGCCATGTGAAATGAGAAGAGATGATTCCTGTAGGAGACAGTTCATCCCCTTCCTGCCCACACTCGGTGTTCCTTCCCTTCATTCTGTCCTTGGCATAACACAAGCTGTACCTTTCTATTGCAGAACACATATTCCTCTTGCAAAGGACCAGGCAACCTCATGACATCAGGCAGGAGGCAGAAGCTGTCCCAGAGTCCTTGTTTCCCAGAGGGTTCATCCCCAGGAGACAGAGCAGCAGACACCTTGAGGAGCAGTGCAGTCCATGGTGTGTCCTTTGCAAGTCAGTCACAGCTTCTGGAAACATTCCCATGTCACAAGGATGGCATAAATCCACCCAGAGCCTGAGTGGACAAACACAGACCTGCCCATGCAAGAACTTCAGCGACCTCTTGGGCTGGAGAGCGTGGGGAGGAACCTAAAGGTCTGCCTTCCTACACCGTTTTCTCCCCAAGAAAACTTCATGGCTAAAAAGCAAAGCTGTCTCTCAGCTCATCCTGTTTCTTGTAAGGCAAGTGGGAATCCAGGAGTGATTTCTCATGCACTATTTTGCCTTTTTTGCTCTGCAAAGAAGAGGCTGTGGATGGCAGAGCAAAGTAGCTGTGTGGTGATGAGCAAAGGTGGAGCAAGTGCTGCTACTGCATCCCAGAAGGGAACTTTAGCTGCAGCAGTTCTCATTATTTGCTTTTTAGTTAGCACATGCGTTCAGCTGGCAGGAAAGCTTTTCATCACAGAGTAACTTCCCTCAGTGATGGGCTCAGAAAACCTTCCATCCTCTGACCTTGACAAAAACAAGCAGAGACTCAAATGGCCCTCCTGTCTCTTCAGTTTTCCCTGAAGGGGCCCATTGTCAGGGAAGAGCTCTGGGTGGTTTCTTCACACCTCCCTGGCTCCTGCCCCATCCTACACGTTGGTCCTGGGTGGACACTTCATGGGGAAACATGATCAGGCTGGAGATGGGTGAGACTGAGGCCCCAGCAAGGGGACCTTCTCCCCATGAGGATCACAGTGTGGAGCAGCTTCTCCTCTGTCTGTGCCTGTTCCCCATGTTCCCTTGTCTTAGGAAATGCAGCATTTATAATTTGGAAACATTGTCAACACATATCAATTCTGGCAGTGTTTCAATTCAAAAATCTGACACTTTGCCCCCCTGCCCCACCTGATCCCTGCTCCCATGTCAGTCTGTGTTTTAACTGTAAATACAATGCTGACACTTCCAGTCAAACAAAATCCAAAGTCCCCCATATCTTCAAATTGGCTTAAATTTCATGTAAAGCAGATTTTTTAAAAATTATGAAAAAACTGGTTTGGTGTGCTTTGCCATCTATTCTTGAACCTGAAAAAGTTCATTTCTGTCCAAATCCATTTCTGTCTCCACCCAAGCCCCTTTGTCCTAAGTGACAGCTCAGGTTCACCTTGGCATCTCCTCTACATGGAGCTTCGTTGGGAACCAGAACTTGCATGAGTACTGATTTTGTTTTCAGTTTGAACCTTTGGGGCTTCCCAAATACAAAACCTCAGGCAAGTTCCTCTCCCAATGGCATGCAACTTCAGCTTGGTGCTTCCTTCTGGCTCGGGCTCTGCCCAGTGCAGCAGGAGGAGAGGAAACAGGGGAGTCAGGGCATAGGGCAGGAGGGAGAAGCTGAGCCAGCGTGGCAAAGAGGAGGCTGGGGGCAACCTAACTGCAGCTACATGGAAAGGGAGATCTTCACCTCATCTTCATCTCGGAATATTTCAAAACTAAGCTTGACAGACACAACCAGCTTGATGCAGTACTGGGGATAGTCCTGCTGTGGTTATAGTCCTACTCCAAGTGTGAGGCTGGACTGGAGACTTTCAGACATCTGACATCAGTGATTCTGCAAGCCTCCTGCCCCTTCTATGAATCACCCATTACTCAGTGTCACTCAAAGTTTCCAGAGCTGCCAAAAATGTGAGAGAGGAACCCAAATGGCTCTGTCCCTCACAGTTGCTGTCATTAGGTATTTTATCAGTTTCCCAGGCTGCTGCACTGCCCAATAAGTGCTAAATATTGTGGAGAAGTATCAGAGAGGCATGAAGAGTAAAAGCTTTTCCTTGTGGTGTCCATAAATGGGCCAGGCAGATCTCCTCAGTCTGTGGGAGATGAAGTGGAGGGGAGAAGAACTGACGACACCAAGTGCTGCCCACAACCCCAGCACATGCTCCCCTGAGCAGTTCCTGTGCTGTTCTGGGAGTGCATCCCCAAGCACCCACAGCACCATCATGGGGAGGGGCTCTGGCCGGTCCTTATACCCACCACAACATCCAAAGGAGAGCTCCCACTTGGACATGTCCCCAGGTATGTGTTGCACAGTGGAGTCCAGTGCTCATGAGTCTGCCCTGGGGTGAGTCCACCTTTCCCACTCTGCCCACAGCAGCAGGGCTTCTCTACACAGCCTGATGGCAGCAGCACCAGCTCCTCCTGAGGCCCTAGATCAGCTGCCCTTCCAGCCTGGACATCACTGCAGAAACAGCTGTGCAAAGCCAAAAAGTTGGCAGCATTGGAAGCAGCCAAAGGAGATCTCAGAGAGGGTCCAGACCTTTTATGGAGCCTCATGCTACCAGTGTAGGCCCAGAGAACCTTCAGCAACCTTGAAGCCTGGTGAGCAGAGCCAGAGGTGACTTGTGGATCTCTCACCAGGTATTTCCCATCACCAGTTTGTAGGTTGGGAGCGATCACCTCACCTGTTCTTCTCTGGGAGGAGCCCCCAAGAGCTGTCAGCAGGAACTGTGGAGCCAGGGGAGTGATGGTGGAGTGAGAGGTGGCCCTGTCTCCTCATCTCTATAGAGATCTCAGCAGGTGCAAAGCTATTGCAGCCCCCCCTAAAAGACTCTCCAGGAGTGCCACCTTCTGCATCACTCAAAGCAGCATCTTCTCACTCAACTGCTCTCAGTCAGAAAGGGGTTGGGACAGCCCCCAGCAGAACTTCACTGTTCTGAATGCACCTCACCCTCCTCCTCCTCTTCATGCCTTGGCCCCAGAGAGCTCCCAGGGCTTCCCCACATGCTGCTTTCTGCAAAGGCTGCAGTATGGCCCGTCTAAGCTGGAGAAACAGGGGTGGCTGTGCCCCGGGCTGGGTGGGCACAGCAGTCGCTGCTTGGGAGGAGGGGGCTATGGCACAACGTGCCCCCATCCCTGCCCCAACCCACACAGCTCCTGCACCCCGAGGCCACCGGCAGCTCCTCCCGGCCGGGGAAGCAGCTTCCTCCCGCGGAGCCCACAGGAAGCTCTGTGGTATTTATAGTGATCCGAGAGCATCTTGCACAAACTCGGGGAAAAACCTACGCTCGGGCAAAAACAGCCTCTGTGCACCCAGCGCTGCACTGGGAGTTGGTGCCACAGGACGTGTTCTCAGCACCCTCCTGGGTCCTGGGCAGGAGGTTACAGGACCATCTGCAACATACAGACAGGATTAGGAGCCCTACCAGGAGTACTTCTGCTCTTCTCTGCTGTCTCCTCTTCATGTGTCCCTTCCACCTCCATCTCCCACCATCTGACTTGTGTTCCTTCCTTCTCCATCTTCCTCTCCCCTGCTCATGCTCTGTGTGAACAAAGTGAACTGCTCTTACCTGGCCAGGTGCACAGAGCAAGGAAAGCAACCACCAAAATACAGAGAACTCTGCTGCACAGGAGGGGAGAACAAAACTGCTGCTCTGTCCTGCCTGATGAAAAGCAGAAGAGTCAGAGCAACTCCTTGACAAGTGGCAACATGTATTCATCTCTCTGGGACACAGGGAAGCTTCAGAGAGTGCACAGACCCCTTCCACCAGGAATTTCAAGATGTCAGAATTTGACTTCCATCTCAACTTGCATAAAATACACAAAAACAAAATTTTGCATTCATTATTTTAGAGAATTCCAAGTTTCCATTTTTGTTCTGAACTTGAAGTCATTTTCTGCTATCACAAAAAGCAGGAAAATAATTGAGATTTCAAAGTATCCACTTCAAAAGAAAACTTGGAAGTGTTTCATTCTGAAAGAGTTCTGAAACAGGATCAATTACAACTCTGAACTTTTCTTTCCTGAATGAATTCTGATTCATCTGGCCCAGTTCCATAATTTCTTCGTAGATTTGTATAAGCTGAGGCAATACGAGTTTCAGGAATTTTTTTCCAGCCAGTTCTGGCCCTAACATGGCTCCACTTCCAAGCTCAGTAATACTAATTTCCAGCTCATTTTCACCTGACCTGAAGGTATCCTGGCCTTTGGTTTTGTCCTGTGCTCAGCCCTCTGAGCAGCCTGCAAGACACAATGGGGGCTCAGCCTCATCCCAAATGACCCCATCAGTACTTTTTTCCCCCCTTTCTCTCAGTCCTGTGCCTGGCCAAGCGTGCCCAGTGAAGCTGTCCTGTGGATGGAGAGACACACAGCCAAGATTATCCACCTTCCATTGCAGAGGGATGCAGAGGTACACAGAGCCCATGCTGGACATGCTCAGAGCAGCAGAGCCCTTGGAGGAGCTAACCTGCTGCATCCTGTCCAAGGCCGTCCCTCATGGAGAAAGCTGCAAGCCTGAGGTGACCCACCTGTGTGTGGCTGTGCTTAGTCTGTGTCTAGAAGTGCTGCTGTTACCTAAAAATCATGTCAGAAAGCCAGTGCTGCCTCAGGCACAGGTACATAGAGCCTTGGCTGCATCACCAGGCTAAGGAGATAAACCATTTATTCCTTGTTTCTCCACCATGATTTGAAATGGGCTCTCCCAGCTGAGCTGAAAGTGGTCAGAATGGGTTGGGTCCACTGGAGCTGTGGTCCTTCCTGTCTCACTGAGCCATTCCTCTGCAATCAGACCCATTCCTAGGGACTTACAGGCTCTCATGTTTAACAAACCTGCTGTGTCTGAAAACTTCTTGCACCAGAAAAGTGCTCTTTGCTCAATCCTCCTGTGCCCTGGCTCTGCAGCAGCACAGCTTAGAGTGAGTGAATAGAGGGAGCTCCACCAGCATCGGTCCCACGGGCAGAGGCAGCAAGAACATCACTGAGCAGCTGTGCAGAGACCAAGGCTGGAGTTTACCTTCCAGAAAGGTGTCTAAAGCCTGTGTGCAATGGGGAAAATGTTTACTTTAAGGTCAGTGTCTGCACTGAAGGGCTTTCAAGCAGTTTGTGGTGCAGAGCAGAAGAAAGAACAAGAGAAAACTCTATCTTCCTGTTCCAGGGCAGGAAAAATTCCCAAGAAATCAGCAGAATCAAGCAAGATCAGGGATTTAGTAAAGTCTCTGCATGCAGCTGTCATGACTGTGCTGGTGTAAGATTTGTCCCAGCTCTGATGGTTCCACTGACGACACTTGCTCTCTCCCTACCAAGGTGTTCCCTGCAGAGGCCAACCAAGCCTTGCTTTGAGGGATGAATGCTAATTCATCCTATGTTCCTCCATCAGCACTCCCAGACAGCGGGAGCTGGGTAGTGCAGCTGGCTCCTGGCACTGTGGGCAGACAGCAGGTACAGCCTCCCTGTCCGTGGCCACAGCAAGACTGGGTGCAGTGCTTATGACCCTCCCACAGACATTTTGGAGGGGCCTCAGAGCTGATTTTGGCTGTCAGATCATTACAGCACTCTTTCTGAGGATGTCAGACCCTATAGCAGTGCTGCTGGTTCAGGAGTGAACCCCAACAGCTTCCCATGCTCCTGTGAAACCAAACCACACTCAGAGCCCTCCAGGACAGGCCCAAAGGAGTTCATTTCTGGAGGGCTGCAGTCTTCAGCCTTGTTCACATGCAGTCTTCATTTGCATCAAAGCCCAGAGCTGGTTACAGGCCACATGACTGGAAAGGAAACTCATTCCTAGGATCACGAAAGATGAGAGAGAAAACAAAACAACAACTCAATTGCAGGAGAGGAATCAGGAACAAAAAGCCAGTGCAACCAAGTGCCAGCCAAGAGCAGGGGGCTGTAACAGCTCAGCTCTTTCCTAACACACTTTCTGCCCTGCATGGGGGCACTGCAGGTGGCAGGAGCACAGGGACCTGCCCCCTCCTCTGTGCCAGCTGTTCCTGGACCTTCACACAACCACCAACACTGCCATCGCTGCTGTATCCCTGCAAGGCAAGACAGAGTCTCTATTCCCGCTCACACCTCAAATCCTGGGGTCAGTTTGGGGACCCTTGTGATAAGAAAGAAATTGAGGGGCTGGAGCATGTCCAAGAAGGGCAATGGAGCAGAGGAAGGGGCTGGAGCACAGGTCTTATGAGGAGCAGCTGAGGGAGCTGGCAGGGCTCAGACTCAGGAAAAGGAGGCTCAGGGGTGACCGTCTCACTCTCCGTAACTCCCTGACAGGAGGTTGGAGCGAGGTGGGAGTCAATCTCAAGTGAAAGGACAAGAGGAAACAGCCTTAAACTGCACCAGGGAAGGTTCAGATTAGATATTAGAAAAAAAAATTTCACTGGAATAAGTTCCAGGGAGGTCATGGAGTCACCGACTCTGGATGTGTTCAAGAGGCCTCTGGATGTGGTGCTTGGGGATATGGTTTGGGGGTGATTGTGGTGGTCCTGGGTTTACAGTTGGACTTGAAGATCTCTTACAATCTCATTAGTTCTGCAATTCTTTGATATTGTAAGATGCTGGATCCTCAGAAGGATTGATGTAAATGCTCAGCACTGGGGCATCTCATCTTAAAATATGCAGCTGCATAACTCCTGACACCACTGTCTCAGTCCACTTAACTGTGACAAGGAGTCACATGCTAATTACATCCCCTCAGCAGCCATGGGTATGGGAGAACTGGACAAGCTTCTGCAAGGACTAAGCATGCTCAAATCTGAGCCACCCTCAGCTGTCTGCCCCAGCTGAGGACTTCCTCCTCGGTGTCTCCGAATGGTCATTCCCAGAGTGGCTGTTCCTTTCCTGGCACTCCTGCCTCTGACAGCACCACTGCAGGAAGGCCTGAAGCTTGTGCTGCTTCAGAGAAAGGTGGTGGCAGATGACTAAATCCATCTGCACTCTCTCCACTTGTGCCATCCCGTCCCATCCTACCCCATCCCACCCCATCTCACCTGTAGTGTCAGGGGTACCAAAACAACAGGAAACCAAGAAGGACTACACTAAATAGGATTTTACTTTACAAGCACAATGCATGAAATATATATGAAATCTGTGCTACAGCTCCATATTCAGGACTTTTTTTGGATTAGCAGAACCCATCATCATGGCTGCAACGAGCTGACAGTTCCAAAATACCAGCAGGGAACATGGGAAAGGTTTTTGATGTGACAGAACTCAGACTGGCATGGATTTTGCCATTTTGCTGGTGTCATTCCTTAAAGCTGAACCCACAGGAACTGTAAACAAACGCACCACACACCCTCTTTTTGCCTGCTGCCCCTACTGCTGGGAATACTTTCCATGGCCACAGATCCTCCTTGCAGAGTGCTGAGATGATCTGCCTTTGCCTGGAAACCATTCTGTCTCCATCCTCTCTGGGAAAGACCCCAGCTGAGGCTGCATCTTGGAGATAACTGCTAACACAGGGATATTTGCACAGGTCTCTGCTGGAGCCAGGCCAAACTGCCTGTGGTTTGTGGCCAGCAATAACAAACGGTGCAGCAGAAGACAGTATTTGTTTAACTGCTGTTCTGTCAATACTGCAGCTTGCAAAAGCCCAAAGATTGCACAGCCAGAGCTGGCGACGTGTCAGAAATCATCTGTTCTTGCATCAAGAGTAGGGGCTGTTTCCTCCCAAGGTGGGACTCTGCCAGGCTGCACTGCTGTGGAGACCAGGGGTTGGAGAGGGGGGTGGGGGTGCATCTGCTTTCCAGAAGCTCTGCTTCCCTGTTACACTCTGAGCCTGGAAGTCTCCAGAATAAAACTGTGCCCTGCTCTGCCTGGGTCTGACCATGACTTCAACAAAAGCCTCTGCACTCCAGGTCTTGCCCTGTGGAAACCTAAAGCTCTGGCTGTGGGACAGTCCAGGCAGCTCCTCTCAAGGTGCAGCAGCATGAAGCCCTGGCAGCAACAACCACCAAGATATATGGTCTTCTCAAAATGCAAATAATGACCAGTCTCAGGTAGCACACTATCTGCACAGGGGTTTTTTTTGCCCTCAAGGAAGCTCCTTCAGGATGCTCCACATGGCATAAGGCAGCTTTGTGTTGGTCCTCTCTTGGCCTGAACTGTAAAACTATACATGATGCATTGCAAAGAGCAGATGCTCCACTATGGACGCTCAGCAGACCCTGACATTAAAGACCCTACAGTCTTTTTGACCACAGAATCTCATAGACTGGATGTGGCATCATCTTAAGACAAGACGGGACTTTGGGTGAAGACAGGCCTGCCCTCCAACTCCAGCTATCCTTGAATTGCCCTATATTTTAAAGTGCTTACAAGATGAAGAGGTGACTCCAGACAGGAAGATTTTCCTTGAGTCTCATGTGAATCCTCCTTCCTGCAGCTGAAGCCTCTTAGTCAGCAGCTGGGCACCATGATCATGTCTGAAAGATCCATCCTCCACCTTCCCAGCAGTCCTCTGTGGATCTGAAGACTGTTCTCCTGCCTTCCTCTGCTGCCCCATCTCCAGGGTAAACACCTCCAGCTGCCAGGGCCCTACTGGTGCCTGGTCACCTTAAAACACTCCCCAGTCAATCCACATCTTTCCCAAAGTGCTGGGCCTTCAGGAATTCCCTCTCCAAAGGCTTCCCCATTCACAGCCATCCCGTCAGATCTAGTCCATTGTGCCAGGACCACACTGAGCCAAAAATCACTATGCATGTTCGTGGGATTTCAGCACTGCAGCACAGGCTCAGCTCCCCTTGTTCGAGGCAGGTTCATATCCCAGACCAGGGGAGGTTCAGTAACCACAAGTCCCAGTATTGGGTTGACCTTTTGGCCAGAGGCCCATTGTGAACTCTAAGAAAACCTTCAGCAGACAACCCTGCATTCATTTCAGCTCCAGCTGTCTTCCTGATGGTTTCTCAGCACCTGATCCCAACATGGTGCCAGGTGGAGCATTATCCATGGGTATTAGTACATAGCCTAAAGCCCTGGAATGACACGGGTTGCAAAAGCAAAGCAAATCAGAAGTAGTGAGTTTTCTGGAGCAGCAGGTCTAACAGGTAGCTGTGTCTGTGGGCTCCTGGCAGAATGCAGGTAGGTTCTCTGGTGGAGCTTGGGAGTTCAAGAAGTGTTTGAACAGTGCTGTCAGGCACACAGTGTGATTGCTGGGGCTGTCCTGTGCAGTGCCAGGAGCTGGACTCAATGATCCTTGGGAGTCCTTTCCCATGCAGGAGATTCTGTGATTCTAGGAGGAGGTATGCACAGTGCGGCCCCTGGCACCCAGGACCCTGTCTCTGCAGAGCACTTCCATGGCCTCCTTTGCAGCCCAGTCCCAATTTCCTCTTTGTGAAAGGCTTCAGGTTTCCTTCTGTGGTGAAACAGAATTGAAGTGTTGAGCTGGAAAAGCTGCCAGTTTTGTTGCTGCTCAGAATAGCAGTTCTATTTCCTAAGCCTTATTTATAAACTGCTGCTGTTTGGGGTTTTTATGACAAAGATAGCGAGTTCAGGAAATCAGCAGTGGTTTCTGTTATCTGGAGCACAGCCACACAAGAGAGGGAAGAGGGTGTCACACTCCAGGAGTCTGTTCATGGTAACTAGTATCTCACTGCTTTGCCCCTTGAGAGCCAGATATTTATAACCCCTCACATATTCTCTTCCTGCTCCATGCTGTTACCAGCACTAAAACTTGCTCATACTTTTCACCCCACAGAAGGACCAGCAGGGTAAGGCTGCCTCTCTTCCCATCCTCCATTTCCATGTGTACTTCATTGCTCAGACATTGCACAGACCAAACACCACAGGCTGCAGCAGCTCAGGTTGTCTGCAGTAGACTCTCCTACCTACCAGTGTGCTTCTTCCTGGCCTTGGGGGTCCCCTCATCGACCCAGGCACACCTCACATTCCACTTCCCAGGCACAGCCCAGGTCCACGCACCCCCTGCCATGCCCCACACTTCTGGGGCACCTCAGCCCCCAACCAGAGCAGAAGGATCCAGCGAGGAGCAGATGGACAGCACAGGGGGCACTCAGCTGCCCCAGGGCAGGCAGACCCCAGGTATCACTGTGGGCAGAGAATAAATACATGGGCACCCACAGGGGGTCCAGCTCCCTAATGCAGATGGCAAATATATCAGTGAGACATCAGCAGCACAACCCTCCAAGGCATCCCCACAAGAAGAGTAGGTACTAAGAACTTCCAGGAGATCTCAGAGAAGCAGTGACCAGACACTTCTGCACAAACTGCAATACAGGAAAGATGTGGACTTACTGGAGCAGATACAGTGCAGAGCCAAAAAATGAAGGGACTGGAGCATCTTCTATTTGAGAAGAGGCTGAGAAAGCTGGGATCCTTCAGGTCGAGGAGATGTTCATGCCTTACAGCAAAGTGTTGATGAGGACAGAGGACCCTCTGGCCCAGGGAGAGGAGCCCACAGAAGCAAAGGACAAGGCAGAGATGCCACAGCAAAGCTTGTTGAGCTGGGAGACTTTAGGGCCCACAACAAACTATCTCTGCAGAGGCCACCTGTGAGAGCTGTGCTCCCAGTCCTGCCCTGACAGCGAGCATGGGCAGCCCCTGGGAGCAGTGCAGACCTCTGCAGAGATTCAGCCTTCATCTGAAGGTTTGGAGCAACTTAGTTCTAACACAGTGCTCTGGCCAGAACCCCCCAGGGTGCAGCCACAGACTTCACCACATCCCAGGTGCAGTGTCTAAAGGCAGCTGCTCTGGGAACAACAGCTGAGTGGGTGCCTGTTGCCAGCCCAGCCCTGAGAGAGCAGCAAGTGCATTCAGCTACCAGAAAAGCCACCTGCGTGTGGATCCCCTCACCTGCACTGCCCTCCCCTTCCCCCAGCACCACCTGGTCCAGAACACACTCAAAGCACAGGGACCCAAATGCTGCACAGAGTAGTCCTAAACATGGGACAACACCTGCCACATTCCTGAGCAGTGACACTGGGGCACCCAGTCACAAGTTCAGAAGCATTCCCCCGTGGCCATAAAGCAGAGACTATGAAATGCACGCCAGGATCTAGACAAACCCATGGAACACATGCATCTCCCATGTTGTCTTCAGTGAATGGTGATCATTCCAGGAGTGCCTGCAAGGTTTGTGTGCTAAGAGTGTCAGCTGCTCCCACACCTTGAGAAGGAAACTCCACACCCACTGGCACCGACGATCCCAACACCACCATCCCTGAAGCCCTGGCAGGAGGAACACAGTGCAGAGCAGGGAACTTCCAACACCTTCCACAAGCCCAGAGCATGGCCATGGCAGCAGGAGGAGGGTTTCTCTCCCTGCCTGGCACTCCTCTGCTTTCACCAGCTTGTCGCTTACACAACAGATGCCCCCAGCAGTCAGTGTTCCCAAAAAGGGCAATTTAGTTTTAATCCTGACAATAGCAGCAGCAACATGAGCTGTTTTCCTACCATCACATATGCCAATATCTCCCATGGATTTCAGTGGATACTGGCCAGGAACGTGCACTTTCAAAGCACGTATTTTCAGGTTGCTCCCAATAAATGAATTACTGACTTAAGCATCCAGACCGTTTTCTTCATGTAAAAAGAAAACCTGTCCACATGAGAATTGGCCTTCCTCTGGCCACAAGCACCCTGCTTTGGCTGACTTCCATGTCCACTGTGCCAGGCCAGCAGTGCTGATGAGCCCAATGCCACTGCCACCCCAGTGACCTGACAAGATGAGTAAAGCCCAGGCAGGCAGCAGCAGGAGGGCTGCTCCGAGAGATAGGCACAGCTATGCTTCTCTCACCACAAACACCAACAGATGTTTTCTTCTTTATTTCTAAGATCAAGAGAAGGTCTTGCTCCCTGTCAGCTTTTACCACGATAAAAAGGAGAATGAATGATGCAAGAAAAAATTGTTTCTTTATTCCTTCAAAAGGAAACAAACACTTTCATTTATAAGTTTTGCCATTAAGCAAAAAAATACCTATTGGTGAAAACCCTGGTTTAGCTGGCAGGTTTTTCTGGTGAAGTTTGGCCTGAGAAGAAATGTCCTGTCCAGCTCCAGAAAGAAGATGTTGCAGATGAAGCAAACAACAATATCCCCACACCATCATCTTCTCCCCAGCACTGTCTGCAGCCTTCCAAGGTGCTTCAGGCACTGTCAAGGGCCTTCCCATCAGCCTGTTGCCAGCTCTTTCCCTTCTCTATATAACCAGCAGTTTCTCACACAGCAGTGACTCACAGCTCTGCCTTGTCGTACCCCTACGCAGTGAAGACTGAGGGACTGTCACCAGCCCACAGCCTGCACCAAGGGCTAGCAGAGTTCACCCCTACTGCAGGAGGGGACCAGGTGGGGGATGAAATCTGGGGGCCTTTCTCCCAAAGCCCAGTGAAGGGTTTAGAGGGGAAGCCATACAAGGAGCAGCTGAGGTAACCTGGCTTGGTCAGCCTGGAGAAGAGACTGAGGGCAAAACTCATGGTCATCTACAGCTTCCTCAGAGGGACAGCTCTGACCTCTGCTCTTGTGATCAGTAACAGGACCCAAGAGAACAGCTGGAGCTGTGTCAGGGCAGGGTTATGTTGGATATCAGGATAAGGTTCTTCCCCCAGAGGGTGGTGGGCACTCACCAGGCTCTCCAGGGCAGTGGGCATGGCCTCAAGGCTGCCAGAGCTCCAGGAGTGTTTGGACAATGCTCTGAGGGACAGAGTGGGATTGTTGGGGTGTCTGTGCAGGGCCAGGGGTTGGACTGGATGATCCTTGTGGGTCCCTTCGAGCTCAGGAAGGTCCTATGGTTTTATGAAGCCCCCCGTGCTGTGAACTCAGCCCACAGCCCCACAACCCTCTGTGCACAAAACACACACAACAGAGCCTGAAGGTCTTCTCTGATGGCAAAGGCTGTGCTGCTCTGCCCTGGCTCTAGAGGAGTTGGTGGAGAGCAGGACCCCAGGCAGTGCCAGGGCTGTCCCCAGGGGCACAGCCCAAGAGGAGCAGCTCCTGCTGCAGGTAGCCACAGGATCATCACAGCTTCACATGGCCACAACAGAGTCAAAATCTGGTCCTTGCAGAGCTGAAGTCCAGCCACCCAAACAGGCACTGCATGAGGAACACACTGCACATTTCAACACCCGTCATGCCAATCAGGTGACAACAACATGATTTGTTTTCAGGAATACTGAGCTAGTGAATAACAAAAATAGGAACCCGACAAACAGGTCCCAGCGACCTGGATCCCAGGCAGCTCTCCCAGGACAACACTTTCAGTTGCCCTGAGTCACCTGTCGTGTTCCTCCCTTGGCCATGTGAACCAGAGCCACTGGCTCTCATCCCATCTACAAGCTCACATCTTCCCAGGGCTTTGCATAGTCCCTACCCAACACCTGGACTGGTTAGGAAGTGGAAAAGCACTTGGGCATCCTAACACAGTCAGTGGAGTGAGAGGGGCAGGAACCAGGCTGGAGAAGCGCTGTCGTAGCCATGAGGGTCTGGAAATACCAGAAAGAATTTTGTTGCTACATCAACCCTAGGAAAACAACCATTGGCATCTGACAAGGAGGTTGCATAACATGAAGCAAAGAGAAGGCAGATAAACAGCAACAGCTATTCCTGATCATAATGAAGAAACACCACACTACATCCCCCTCAGAAGAGTCTCCACCACGGCCCTTGACTCCAACCCCCAAATGCAAGGCAGTTGCATGAGGCAACAGCAGACCAGAGAAACCGCCACAGCTAATCTGCCTCAGGACAGCAGCAATGCAGGCGCCTGGAGATAAGAAGGAATAATCCCAAACCTCCCCAGTTCCCTGCCCCAGAGGCTGCTGGGTCTCACAGGAGCAGTGGTTGGGCGGGAAAGCCCCACTTCTGTCCATCTCCATTGATCCCACACCAGTTCCTGGAAGGAACAGGCAGAGGGACAGGGCATGGTGGGGGACACAAGAAGAGGCAGACTTGACCCATGATAAGACAGAACTCAGAAGGCTCCTAACTAGAGAAACCTCAGCCCTGCTCTGTCCATCTCTGCCTCAAATCCAGCCTGAGGGAAATCCCAGTGACCAGGACATCCAGAGAGGCCATGCAGGGAGGACCATAAGACCAGGTGTCCATGTGAGCCAGGCCTTGGGCAAAGCAGTTGCTCACTCTGCAGCAGACCTATGGCTGCCTACATGAGAGGGGATGACTCCTTGGCTTGTCTTTAGCAGAAAAAGGACACACTGGGGGACCTGGACAGGACAGCCATAGGACTGGCAGGATTGTGCAAGAACAGAGCCCTGTGACTTGGCACATGGACCACCCCTTGGACACCAGAGACAGCTGGTTCTCAGTATGTGGCCCACAGACACCATACAAAAACCTTTCCCAAGAGAAAAGGAAGAATAGAAATGGGAAACACCAACAGAACACAGGGAAGGCTGTGCAGGTTGGTGGCCCACCTGTGGCCAGTGCCAGGACAGGGTCAGTCCCTCAGTTTCCTTGGCAGTGGCAAGGCATGGGGCTGTACTGGGGAGGGGTGGCCGCATGGGGAGGAGGGGAGCTGTGCCACGTGCAGCCCAGGCAGGAGCTGGTGACGCGTGGCCCCGTGGCGCAGCAGGGGCAGTGCCACAGACCGGTCTGGCAGGCTGCCTGTGTCCGCCCAGAGCAGCACCCACAGCCAGGCCAGGGTCAGGCTGCACACCCTCCCTGGGTGCTGCTCAGGCTGCCAGCCCTCTCCACAGCAGGACTGGTTTTCTGTTGTCAGACCCCATTAAGGTGTCTCTGAGAGCTCAAGGGGAGATAAGTGGGATCTCTGGGCAGAGTGGGGACAGGCAGCTGTGTGGGCTGGGGGTCAGGTACCACACCATCTGTACTGGGGCTGGCTCTGCCACAGGACTAGAAGCCCTTCAGCCCTCTGAGGCTGAAGTGCAGCCCACACCAGTCACAGGACAGGACTAAACCCAAAGTGGATGCCCTGGCGCAGGTGCTGCAGGGAGAGAGGCAGGATCTATCCGAGCAGGATCTCGCCGAGTCCCCACCCCACTGTGGACGGCATCAACAAGCAGAGCCCAGACCCCTCTGCCCCTCCTGCTCCCTGCCAGCACCCTGGGCCCAGCCCCACAAGGACATCCAGGGAATCACGAGGCGGTGCTGGGCTCACTCTGGACACTCTGCCGAGACTGGGAACGAGGAGCCGCAGCCGGAGCAGGAAGCAGACGCGGAGGAAAGCAAACAAGAGAAAGCAGTTGAGGAAGCTCGTGTCTCATTCATGTGCGTCTCAGCCAAAGTCCAAAGCAGGAGGCGCTTGCAAAGGACACTGGAAAAATTCCAGTGATATTATCTGCCCCACAAAGCAAGATTAACCTGGAGGGGAAAAAAAAAGAAGTTGTTTACAAGCTGGGCAAGCCAAGCTGGGTGGCTGGAGCACATGGGCACCAGGGTCAGCTGCTCCTGCTGCTCTCAGAGGAAACACCAACTCTTCCATGCCCAGCTCTGGCCTCAGTCACCATTGTACCCTTTATGGCCCTGCAGGTGAGATGCTGCCAGAGGGCATACGGGCCCACACGTCTGCCAGCGCACACAGGAAGCCACACAGCCCCCACTGCATGTGCAAGGAGCTTGCACACCTGCCACCTGCACACAGGACAGGGTCCCACAGAGCTGAGAGGAGACACAGCCTTCCCTTCCTCAGCATCTTCACTTGCAAACCCCAGCAGGGTTAATGACAAACCAGTTTCCCCAGAGCTGGCCACCAGCTGCACATCAGCCCCTGTGCCCAGCAGGGCCATCGGAGTCCAGTCTGCCCTTGTGCCCCTTCCATGGGGCTGTTTGCACTGCTGGTTCTAACACATCCTGCCTTTTATGACATGTTTCCATCGAAATAAAGATGAGGAATCATAAACTAATGTAGCACCAGGATTCTGTTCCTCTGGAGGACCCTTTTACCATGCAGAAATCAGGGAGAGAGGATTTGGGGTTGCTGTTGGGCGAATACTTGTGTGGCTGTTATGTGGCCGTGTCCAGAGAGGAGCCACACTGCACTCCTTCTGGGCTCTTCACTTTTTCCCCTTAATCTTTGGGTTTTTTTAATCTTAATGAATATTCTTTCCTGCTGCACAGCTGCAGAACGGGTCTCAGTGAAACCCACACTCACTCCATCTCTCTCCTGAGTACCTGTCTAGGAGACATTTGCTCAAGGGAACCTGTTCCTGCCCCATATGTACTGAGGTACAATGCCATGACTTTGCCACAGAAGGTCCTTCCCTGGAAATCACCTGAGGGGTCACAACTCCATAAACCCATCACCAGGCCACCAGTGTCTGGGGCACCTTTCCAGAAGACACTGCTCTGTCCTGCTCACAGCAGTCCCCAGGGAGCTCAGATCCACCACGTGTCCTTGCTGGGCCATGCTGGGACCCCCAGCCCGGGGGGCACCACAGATTCCTCACATCGTGCCCTGTGAATGGTGCTTGTCACCGCAGTTGTCCACAGCAGACTCATTTGGGGACAAGAAATAGGTTTGGTAGCAGGTGTCTGAAATAATTTGCTATTGGACAGTCCTCTTTGTCAGAGACATCTGTAAGTGTAAATCTGCATCAAGAAGCTCAATATTTAATTTAATTTGTATGTCATGACTTGTTAACGTACTTATTTAAAGCCAGACTGGAGAAACTCCATTGGAATTTGCTCCTAGTTCAGTATTTACAGCACCAGGGCCTCTGCAGGAATTCTCAGCTTCAGAGTCAAGGTTTGCTACCCACTGTGATCATCCTTAAAAAAAAATATGACAGCACATTGCATCCACTTCTCATCTCCTGATTGCCAATAAGTGAGTTTGCTGAGAAAGCATTAGACATGCAGCAGAGACTCACTAGGATCCTTTCAGATCTGGTGTAGAAACCTCCAGCAGCTGATAGTGAATATTTGATTAAAATGGATGTCCCAACATAGTCAAATATTAGGTAGGAAAACTTTCAACCTCTTGGCCGTGCAGGGGGAGGCAGCAGACATATGCCCTCAGGCGGGCCTTGAGGGAATCAGACCATGGCAATCCTTCCACCAGAAAGGGAAAAGCAGGCACTGTGGGGTGGGCAGTGTGGCCTCTGGGCCACTCTGGCTCCAGCAGATCTGTTTAACCACGCCATGCCTGGTTCATGGCCACCCTTTTTCCCCAGTAGCCTGAAGCACCACCGAGGAGTTGGCTATGGGCTGGTGAGCTGCTGTAGCAGCTGCAACCCATTCCCACCACCACCTTCCTCAGAGAGTCCTCCTGCCCTTCCTTTTCCAAGTACCCAAAATGTAGGTGGCAGCTTTGCCTGATGGGTGCAGATCAAGTGAGGACAGAAAGCTCATGGAGAAAAAGGCAGGTGGGAGCTGTTGCTTCCACCTACAACTGCCTGGTGTTTAACTGCTGATCCTCCTGAGCACTGTGTAGCATTGACATTTTCCACCCTTCAGGGAACAGTGCATACTTTAGTGATTCAGATCTGGACTCGTCCAGTCCAAGATCTTCCCAAATGCCACACTCCACCAGCTGCTGGGCCCGTGGGAGCTACTGCAAGCCAACAGCAAGCAAGAGGAGTAGCTTCTCTGGAGCCTAGCATGTTCTGGTAAAACAGTACTTCAGGAATCCTTTGTGATGCAGCTGAGAGCTGCAAGGAGTTTAAGCTGATGTGGAGATGAGTTATGCAAGCCCATGGCAAGACCCAGGTACAGCAATGTCAGATAGTTGTACCTTATGGATCTCAGTCCAGCTCACACTTCTGCAGACTTCCAGCCTCCCTTTGTGCACCTGTACTCTTTGTATTTCTCCTTCTGTGAGTGGGGACTGCAAAGGGGCTTCTGCTGGATATTGTCCCTCAAAGCCAAGCTTCTCCCCTGTCCTGATATTTCAAATTGCTTTAGTATTTATCTGCACACCTCAGTTGCTTTGAAGCGCGGAGGAGCTCTGTAGAGACAAGCATTGACTTAAGTGGGCATCCAGGAGTCCTTGACTCATAGGGGTCCTCAGATCCTTCCATCTACTCCCAAATACATAGCTCACATCACTACTCAAATTCTTCTGTGATCTCCATGCAAAGGTACCTCACACCCCACAGCAGTGGCTGGGTTGTAAACTGAAACGCATGGTGAAAATCATTTGGTCATAGGTAACTCCCCAAAAAATCCTCATCCCACTTTCCATTCATCAGTGCATCTTGCATTCCACAACTCTTTTTTCCTCCCCCCAAAACTAAGGACCTCAGACTCTTGCAAGGAAAAAAAAAGGGATCTTGGACTGTAGATCAGCAACTGGAATTAGCAAGAACCAGTTCTGGTACATGGAAAAACTTTGCAAGACAAAAGTCTTTGCATCTCTGCTTACAAAAAGCATGTGCCCAAGCCACCTCTAATCCCTTGGGCACTTGGGCAGAGGATTTTACCACTGCAGGTGTGCAGTCAATGCAGTATTATCAGGGATCAGGTGTGAGGAGGGAACATCTCACATAAACAAGATCAGAGGTAACACAGAGCTGTGCATCAGGCTGCCTGCTCAGAGGGAGAAGGGAAGGCATGCAATGTGCTGGTGGTCAGACCCCTGAACTGCTGCCCACCCACATGGATGCCTTGACCTGGGACACAGACACCTGGGCGGTGCTGCCACATCCCCAGGAATGCCGAGCCAAACCAGTGTCACTGGAGCTACAATCTGATTAATTCCCAGTCTGGGTAATCCACCCCTGATAACACAGGGCTGATGATACCAGTGCAGCCAGCCTGGGGAAGTCCCATGCCAGGAAGCCGTGAATGACACACTGCTGGAGGTGGCTGAGGTGGTGATTTCAGTCAGGGCTGAGTGACCGACAGCCCCGGGGCTGGATCTGGCAGTTTAGCTGCTTTCCCCGAAAGGCCAGTGTGTCTGTGGGCTGATGACAGATGGCAGGGCAGAGGGGACGGCCTCAAACCTGGTCTTAGGTGGGTCACACACAGTGCTTGTAAATAGGACTGCAGCAGTTTGGGTCCTTAATTCTCAAGACCTCAGCATGACAAGAACCCACTGCTTGTTCTGGTCCAAAAGGACCAGTGAGAGAAATGCTACGAGAACTGGTCATCCTTATCCCAGCTCTGCCCCCCAGCCACTGGCTGGATAGTGTGAAATGCAACAGACCAGTCTACAATGATCCCTGTCAAATAAAATACTACTGGTTCAAGACCAGGGAGCCCTTTGGACAGAGAGCATAGGAAGAAGGCAAACATGAAGGGTGTGGATCTGGGGACATCTCTGCCCATCACCATGCCTCCCATCCCCCTCTCAAACACCCAAGGATATGCTGGGGAAACATACAGGGACAATGGCATAAGCTGGACAAGAGAGCTGATCCCAGCCAACACAGCTCTATTTCTGGTCAAACTATTTTGAGACTGGATGAGTTGCTGACCTGGCTTACTCTTCCCAAAGGAGACAGGCACGAGTGAGGGCAGAGATAGAGTGGACCTTTACACTTGAGTTCAGCAAGTGTGTTCTCTCATCTGCTAATTTGTTTCTTAAATGAGGGGCCATTTACCACATTTGAGGTCTTCTGTAATGCACATGGCTGTGGAGAGCCCTTTCCCACCTGCTACTCCTGTCCAAGAATTCCTGCCCCTGACCAGGTCTTGCAAGACACACCACACCTTTCCTCCAAGTGAGAGATGTTTTCATGGCTGGATGCCTCTGAAAAGATGAGGGCACATACTCCCTCATGTGCAAAACAAACTGCAATTGTTCCTCACCTGGGTGTGCATCTGCCTGTGAACTCGCAGGCAGGCAGGTATACATATGTGAGCATGTGTTTATTAGCACTAAAAATGCATTTGTCAAAATCTCTAGAGTTAAAAAACAATCATTACGTAATTACACTGAACAATTAAACAACTGATTCATCAGCTAGAGGCTCACCAATAACACCCAAAACCCATCCCAGCCGCTTAACGAGGCACAAGGTGGCACAAACAAAAGCAACTCCCACAATGTCCTGGAGGTTTATGGCCCTGTGCTCTGTTCAGTAAGAGAAAACACTTTCCATTCCTGGTTATTGGCCTCTGGAAGCTGAAGCCTCTGAGCTGCTGGTTTGAAGTGTTTCGATACAGAGATATTCCTTATAAATAACCCTTCAGGTCAATACTGTAGCTCAGCACTCACACAAAGTGCCTGTACTGCCTGCCTTAGTCCCTTCATGGTAATTTGTACTTAGACCTCAACTCTCAAGTTATACAAACCTGAGAGGCAACTTGAGGTGACAAACAACGCCTTCAGCATCATTTTAAATCCTTTGTTGGCACTTCCTTCTGCTCGCTGGGGTCCGTGAGCCCTATGAATATGCAGAACACCTAAAACTCCATGAAACAACCTGCTCCAAACCTCCAGAAAAGATCTGTCGGGTGCTATCAGAGCTATGGTCTGTAATGCTGTGGTTGAGGGCTGTCTGGGAGAGGACACAGACAGAATGAAGTTGGGAAAGCAAGATGAACTTTTTCATCCCCTGCCTTCTAAGCAGGTAACCATGCAACGCTAATATCTTTAGAAAAGAAGCCTCTGGGTTCCTTCAAATCACAAAACAGAAGGGGAAGATCACCCCTGTTATTTCATACACTACTAGAAAGCACCAAGCCCTTTAGAGAGTAGCCGTGGTGCTGCCGTTGAGGCCCATGGTAAGATAATTTGGCTGGTACAGCTCAGTGGATGGGCATGTGGGTTGCACTGGGACCCCATGAGCCAAAGGTCACCTCAGAGGTGAAAAAGACACTGCTGCAGACAGTTATAGCAAACCTCTGTGTGTGACAGTGCCCTTGGTACTAGCTGTGTGCAGAAGATTGGTGCATCCTCGCTAGGAAGGTGCTGCTGGCCAAGTAACCAACCCCCTAGCAGCTGCCACCAACTAACTCCCCTCGGCCCTGGGAGCACCCGACAGCTGCATCCTTAGGCACGGCATGAACAGGAGCTCTGCACAGCCTCGGCAGTGGGAGCTGAGGCACAGCGTGTGTGTGAGCAGGTACCAAGGGTTGGGCAGACAGACACTCAGAGGGAGCAGGAGGGCACCGAGGGGCGACCCTCTGCACAGAGCTGATCCTGCGCCGTCTGCAGCAGCAAAGGCACGAAGCGGAGGGGCGGCCGCGCCACTCCGGGCAGAGCCGCTCCCGCCCGCCCGCGCTCGCTCCAATGGGCGCCGGGGCCGCCCCGCGCCCGCCCCGCCCGCAGCGCTATAAATACGGGAGCGCCGGCGCCGCTCGGGGCAGCCGAGCCGACTTCAGCACAGTCCAGCACAGTCGGCGGCGCTGCGGGAGAGCGGAGCCGAGCCGAGCCGAGCCCCGGACCGGTGCGTACCGCACGGGCGCTGCCCGGCCCCGCGGGGCCCCCGGAGCTCTCCGCGGGCAGCCGAGCGGTGCCTTCCCCCGGGCGGAGGTGGGGTCTCTCTGGATCGCTCGGCGGAACCGGCTCGGCGGGAGCGGGACGCGGTGCAGTCCCTGGGAGCGCTGCCCGGAGCCGCTATCGCCTCGCAGGAGGGACCTGGAGCCATGGCCGAGCACATGATGATGCCCATGAGCCACGGGGGCACCGGGCTGCAGAGCTACCGCATGGGGGTAGGCGGACTGCAGGCCCCCCCGCAGCACGGGCAGCACGTGCTGAGGACGCTGCCCGCCGCAGCTCAGATGATGCCCTACGGAGGGGCTGGCATGGACGGCGCCATGAGGCCGAGACCCAGCCTCGGCGGACAGATGGGGCACCACCAGATGCAGAACGCAATGATGTTCAGCGGGCCGGGTCAGCAGCAGCAGTACATGGGGCCGGTGGGCACCCAGCAGCTCATGGCTAGCATGCACCTACAAAAACTCAACACCCAGTACCAGGGCCACCCACTGGGCATGAGCAACGGGCCCATGGGAGCTGGTGCCCAGCAGTACAGAGTGGGGCCGGGCCAGCACCCGAGTATGCAACACATGCCCTCGCCAGCGCTGACACTGAATGTTATGGACACTGAGCTCATAGATGAGGAGGTCTTGACATCCCTTGTCCTGGAACTGGGGTTGGACCGGATTCAGGAGCTGCCAGAGTTATTCTTGGGACAGAATGAGTTCGACTTCATTTCAGACTTTGTTAGCAAACAGCAGCCCAGTGCCATCAGCTGTTGAGGGGCTTTGAGCTCCTCCTTGTGTCCTGGTGATATTGAGTTTGTTTCTTTCTTCACCTGCCATCCTCCTCCCTTGCCCTGCCTTGCCCTGTCCTGGATTCCTGCCCTCCCCAAAGGGACAACCATCGGACACTGGCTTGCAATGGATTGCTTTTCTCTTCTGTGTGGTTTTTCTGTGTGGGAGTTCCTGGAGAGGGGGTGTGCACCCCAAACAAATAGCAGATCAAGGGCTCCTGCTGTAGAACTGCCTCTAAATGGCATTAACAGGATTTCTGGCTTAAGTAGAAATAATGGACTTACGACTTTCCACAGCTAGGCTTGGAGCACGAGAAGCGATGGGCAGCTGGCAGCCCTGCCGGTAGCTGGATTTGCTCAAGGATTCTGTGGTGCTAGTGGAGTTGAAGGATCCCGAGAGAGGATTGTCTCCCTGGTGCATGGTTTGAACCAGTTTCCCCCTGCAAACGTGGGTGGGGTTAGATATTTGTTGGGCCGTTTTACTGTGACAGTAAATACGTCTTCAGTCGTGTCTGTTCAGCTCGGGAAGGGGCACTTCCCCTCAGCAGGCTTTTTTCTAACTCAACAAAATAAAGTATGCCTTGGGGAAGGGTGTGCATATGTGCCTAAATGTTCATCTCCGTGGAACGTCGGATCTCCGACCTGTACTGCTAATTAACTGTAAAATTTACCAAGTGTTTGAGGTTGATTCAGGCATGAGGCTTAAAGCTGCAGTCTGGCTCCACTTTTTTCCACCTCTGAAACCAAATAAAGACCATATAACTGTATACTCCAGTTCTAATCTTATTTATTTTCCTATGATTATTTATTTGCAAGGGCTCCTTTTGTTAATTGGCTTTGGGACTGCTGGGAAAGATGCCTGGAGTGTACTGCAGCTTTAAGATGCTGGCTTCAGGAAAACAAGCCTGGGATAGTTTTCAAGCTGCTCTGCAGAATAGTCACTTCAACTTGAGGTCGTTATGCTGAACGCACAGGACTGTAAATCCAACACCTTTCTGAATGATAAAGATGACTCGATTTCCAATTCCCTTGCTCAGAGAAGGTGAGATGGAGAAGCCGGCGGGGTTTGGTTTCCTGCGCTGTCTCCCGTTTCCAGACGCTGGAAGCTCCCGCGAATCCTGGTTGCTGCTGCCCCCTGGTGCTGCCGGCCCCGAAAGCTTGGGCTCGGCGAGTCGGAATGTACAGACGGATTTGCGAATAAAAGCTGAAATATCTCCCGTGTGCTTTTGTTCAGTGCCCGGTGCCGAGCCCTGGGAGAAGTGTTGTTGCTTCTGCCGATGGGCTGCGGGTCCAGTCACTTGTGTCCCCACCTGACACGTGAGTTGGAAGGATACTGTTCTCAGTTTAATGTTTGGACTAAATCAGTCCTTAAAGAGTGTCTGAGAGGATGAGATTCCCCTTCTCACTGAAGGCGAATTCCAGTTGTAGATGGTGTTGCTCCGTGGCAGGATGGTGCTGTTGCTGGCTGGCCTGGGTTGTAGAATCATAGAATAGATTGGGTTGGAAAGGACTTAAAGGTCATCTAAAGTTACTCGAACAAGTGAGTAGTGACTCCTTTCACTGCTTCCAGACTGAGCACAAGCCTGACAGATGGGCTACAGCTCTGCTGGTAGTTCTGTGCTGAAGTTTTCTGTACCACAAAAGCTCTAAAAATCAAGGCAGCCTTTGCTCCTCTACGCCTCCAGGGTTTAGATTTTTCTTTTTAAGGGTTTCCAGCCAGTCCCTTTTCAGAGTTCAGGAATATTTCCATGTGTTCCTTTCCTGCCTTGTAGCAAAGGAGCTGTGGATACTGGTATTGGAGTGGCTGAATCACTTTGTCTATGCTTTGAATAGTCTATTGGTGTCCCTGTTCCTTGCACAGCTCAAGAGCAGTTGTTAAAGTGCTGTCCTTTTGGTGGTTATGCCTGGGCAGTCTGGAGAGCTGGTCAAAAAGTAACTGGTGGGGCTGGTGTTGCAGGTGGGAGAGCCCTGCTCAGGCTGTCAGCTCTGTGGCAATGGGCTGTTGGAGTTCTGGGAGAGCTTTGCTGTCCTCTCTGCAGATGCATTTTGTAGGTAAGCAGCAAGGAGTTGGTAACCTCCGAGTACAAGTAGCTGAACCCCAAAATAAAAAAGCAAGTTCTAGGCTGTCAGTTCTGGCTGTTGGCAGTGCAGGCTGTGTAATACACACCATTGTGACCTACAGTGTCCCAGTGGGGAGCTGTGTCCAGCCCACAGCTGAGGACTGGCAACTTCAGCAATTTCTGCAGAGGTTTTTACAGGAACAAGTTTCTCCATAAGAAGCACTTGATATTTGATGACCAGAGGAAAATGTTTGTATGTACTCCTAGAGAGCTGTGCAGTGCACTGGGAAAGGTGCTGTGGATTTAAGTCAGAGTAGGGGAACTGATAATACCAGAGATGTGGAGTGACTGGGAGGTCACAGTCAGGATCAACTTGGGAATCTGCCCCAGGAGGCTTAGTTGGGATTATTTCAATGCTCCCCGGATATGTCACCTCTTCATTTTCCCACAAGACACTGTTAACTATGGTCAGTCTCTGATTTTCTAGATAACCCAGGCCAAAGGCACTTATGATTTCTGCTAGAGGCCTTTTGGCCTGGGTTGGACTAGACAACTGCTGTGATCATCTCGTTTTTAATGCTTTCTTGATTTATGTGCAGTTTGCCCCTCTCCCCTTCGTGCTGCCAGCTCTGCGTGCCTTGCATCAAGCACACAGGACCTACTCCAGCAGCACAAAATGCAGCTCAGAGGGCTCAGTTCTCCCTCTTCACTCTGCTGTTGGGTGTATCCTGGCTGCCCATGGCCCCTGGCTGAGTGGCTGACACAACACTGAGCAGAAGTGCCAGATGCAAAATGGGGTGACCCAGATATCTGAGTCAGCAGGCAAGTTTCTCAAAGATTACCAGAAATATAACAGGGTTAAGCTCTGCTTTTCCTACCCAACTGACACTGACCTCTCCATCCCATGCCAGGCAGGAGGGCAGCAGGGGCACACCCCAAAGCTCTGGTAGGGGCTGACAGGCACTGCAGAGCAGCACACACCACTGCAGAGTGACAGTGCTGTTGGTTTGGGAGTTTTAAGGACATAAGTGAACTCCGCTTGTGCAGAGTATGTTTACAGGCACCTCTCCTCTGAGGTGCTTGGAGCCTGTTTTCTGTGTTGGGGAGGAAGGAGGGTTCTCCAAGCCCACTGCCTAGTCCCGACAGGGTTGCTGGGACACATTGCCCTCTCCCCTCACCTCGACTGGATCCTCTGTAACACCCTGAATAGATGTTGCAGTTATTTGAGTAATGACCAGGGCTTGAGGCAGGCTGTGGGAGCACATGGGTGTGAAAGCACAGAAAGACAAGACCTTTCTCCACAGCCCTGTCCCTGGCCACATGTGCGCTTGGGGTGATGAAGTTTGCTGATAGTGCAAGGGGATGCAGGTTTGCAAAGGTGAAAGTCTGGTGCAGAGCTGGTGAAGAGCTGTTAACAGTTTGTGTCTGGGCACTCAGATGAGCAATGGTTGGTAAATATGAAATGCTGTGTGCAGGGTTGATCCTTCTTGACTGCACAGAATGCTGTGCTCTAAATCAGCTACCACCACTCAGCAAAGATCTTAGTCTTACAATGAATGTTGCTATGCAAAATCCCAGCTTGTTTTTCAGGGGGAGTCAGACAAGCAAAGGGAAGGTTAGGAAATCATTATAAGAGGAATGAGAAGTAAAATCAGTGAATGCCCTACAGCACCAACAGCTGCATCCTCAGCACTGCCCATGCTGGTGAATTGTCCAAAATTCTGGACTGTTTCTAGAAAAATGACAATGTAAAACTAGAGAAACTGTAGAGAAAGAGGAAACAACTGAGGCAGGGTAATGTTTCTCCAAAGAAGCCCCAGAATAGCTTGTGACTCCTCAGTCAGGAAGAAGATGAGTAACAGAGGTTTATAATGTAAGTGAAAAGGGAAGGTGACAGAGAATTATTTTCCCCAGGTGTGATGGCAGGTTATCTGTTGGTCTCTGCAAATTTAGGTGGCCCAGGCCAGAGTCCAACCTGAATGAACAGGTATCTCTGTGTGGAATGTGAAGCTCATTGAAGATCTTTCTGACAGCATGAGAGGTACATGGACACTTGGGGATACCTGAACATTTCTCTATGACCAAAAATCACTGATCTATTGCTCAAAGATCTCCTGAATCAAAGATTCCTGACTCAGAAACAATTTTTTTTTTAATTCATAAGTACATTTTACTTCAGCAATATCTTGTGCCAGTGAAATCCACAAAGGAGTAATCAAGCTCTTCGTAAGAAGCTTAAGTTCTGTAAGCTGCTGTTCATTTCAAACCTGCCACCCCTTCACTTTACTGGGTGTTCCCTTGTTCCCAGACATTTCTTGGTCATCTTCTCCACATCATGATTTTATAGCTTCGGAGATGTTCCCTCCTGATCCTCTCCCCATTCAAGAATCACTTTGTCTTGTAGATTGTTGCACTCACCTTTTCCTGTCGTGCCTCCAGCTTCACAGGATGGGGGAGAGAACAGCACTGGGTAAGCCATAGATGCCATGTATTTCTGCAATGCTATAATTAGTTCTGGTTGTTCTATATTTCAAACATCCATCACAGAACCACAGAAAGATTAAGAATAGAAGGCATCTTTGGAGGTCACTTAGTCCAGTTCCCTGCTCCAAGCAGGACTGCTTTAAAAGGCAGGGCAGGCAGCCCAGGGCCTTGCAGATTTTGAAAACTTGAGAGGCTGAGATTTCTCTGGACCTGTGTTTCAGTGCACTTATTTCTTCTGCCCTGCTCCTATTTCTTTCCTAATTTTCTCCCTTTCACTTGGGTGCTGGCTGGCACAGGCAACAACCTACTGTTTTCAGAGACCTGTGTGCACAGACTAAATATCTCTCCCAAGGGATAATACTTTACTGTAGCCATATTTACATGTACTGGCAGAGTTCTCTCTGACTCTTGACCTAGGAGATGGCATATGGCCTCCTCCACGTCTAAAATACCAGTGCAAGTGTTGCCCAAATACCCAGTTCCTAAAAATTGCACCCCAATGGTCCCTTGGTTCTGCCACCAGCTCAGACACCTCCTGGGGCCACCCTTGGTGAAGATGTTTTCCCACCCACACTGCACCTGCCAAGGTGCACAGACTGAGGCCATCCTGCCCTGAGTCAGTGCTCCACCTCTGCTGCTCAGGAGGTGGCACCACACTGCTCCTCCCTGTGCCCCTGCACCCTGGGCACATCAGCTTCAGGAGACAGCGCTCTGCCTGTGAGACACTGGATCCTTCTGTCATGTGGCATGTGGAAGGGACCAACAGTCATACCTGGGACATTCAGGGTGACACTCTCCTGAGCTCAAGGCTGGATTTCATTTTAGTTTTAGGGCTCTGTTTCTTCATTCTTTTAAACCCTTTATTACTGGATGTGCATTTGCCTCAGAAGCGAGGAGTGAGGAGTCTCATCTGCTCCTCTCCATGCTGCCAGGCCTCTTCCTCTTGGGACCTCACATCCTTGTCTCCTCAAGCCTTTAGAAAAGCCTCTTTGAGTTTCCTTGAGCAGGGGAAGCTTTGCTCTGCTCCTCTGCAGCACATTTCTGGAGACAGTTTGCTCCCAGTGAAAACAGCCAGAGTGAGAATACAATTTGCTCTTGAGACATCTTGACTTTGCTCATGATTCCTCTGGACTACCAGAGCAGTGAGCAAGAAAGGGGATTTTTTTACCTCACCCTCAAGCTCCAAACCACTGTTCCTAAGAAATATTCAGTCACATGGCTTTCATATTCTTGGCTACCACAGAACTGTCTCGGATGTGGTTTTCTCCTGTAGCTGCACTGGAAATGCTCCTAGTCAGGTACTGATGACTTGTAAAAATGAAACTGTGGCTATGATGTCATCCTGTGCAGTTCCCAAAGCAAGTCACAGCACTTGCTTCAAATACAAACTGGCTGCTAAGGACACCCCTCACACTGGCACCTACAGCAGTGTCCCATGGAATGCTCTGCATGTCAGCTCCAGTCCTGTCTTACAGGTACCAGCTCTCCTGGGATGTATGGCAAGAGGCAGAGGCAGGTATCAGCTCCCAGGCAGAACATTACTCCACTACCTCCAACTCCATCACACTATGTTTGGACAGTGCTGAGGCCCTTAATTATTGTTTGTTACCACAGGCTCCCTGGCAATCACATTGCCTCCCTGCACTACCAAGAAGGAGCAATTTGGACTCAAGAAACCAATGGCAAAAAGATGACAGTCTCACAGCTGCCACAATGGGGCAGAATCCTTTTGACTTGTTGTAGGCAGGGCATCCCACATGCCAGGTGCTTCTGTTGCTCACAGCAGAAGCCAGAGGTAAGCCTGGTTGTGACTGCCAGAAACATCTGTGTTGTTCCCTCTTCCAAATCCTCAAGTCCCAAACAGATGCTAATGAGGGTATCTGTGAGATCCTACATGTGTTAAGCATTGGTAGGCCCATGGAATAAGAGGTGTCTGACTCTAGCAAAGGATGCTAGAGGCTTTCTTGGCTTCTTCCATAAGAGCCAAATCTTGAGAAAGGAGGGCTTGTGGCTTTCCACAAAATTGCAGAATCATGCTGAGGCATCTCTGGACCCCTTCTTGCCCATTTCAAATAAAAAAAACATTTCTGTCCAGTGCACTGGACTCTGAGGGCTCATGTGACTTACACAACACTGCCACTGGGTAGGAATGAGAAAGCCAGAAGCAGGCAAAGGTCTCCAATCTGAGACTGCACACAGCCAGAATCGTCCTCCTTCAGCCACAGTCACACACATCTAGTGGCAGCCTGGGGCTGACAACATCCTTTCTCCTCCTCCTCCTCCTGACCTCTGCCATCAATGGAGGTGCTTTGTGGGAGGAAATTCCTTGTGCTCAGATGCACCTCAGTGCTCACACACATTGCACTCAAAAAGCAACCTACTCCTTTCCTTTCCTCCTGGGTTTACCCTGCAATGCCAGCAGCAGGGCAAAGAACCAGGCGACATGTCTGTCCTGGGAAAACGGCGTGAGAAATAGGTCACAATTCACCTTCATGTTATTAATGATGTACCAAATGAAATCTGGAGTCACAACAGAGCAGGTTTGGCCCTTTGCAAAACGTGGGCTCCCAGGTAGGAACCAATTCACAGGAAAGTGTCATGTCTGTGTGCAACATAGGGAGTAGCTGATACGTCTCTGGCTCCTCACAGAAAGTACCCCCGTGATACCCAAGACTGAGAACAAAGTGGGGTGCCCTCCTTCTGCACCATCTCTGCACAGCAATGCCACAGGGGCAGGAGAAGCTCAGCTACAACCTGGCACCACTCATCTATGTGTCCTTGTGGATCCAGAGGAGCCAGATCAGGCCTCAGGATACACAGGCAAGGCTCTGGCTCATGTTTGCTGACTGGCTGTTTCATCTCTCTGTGTATTCTCAGGTGACTGAATCATGGGGAAGGACACCACAGTCAGGAAGAGCAATGCAAGGGTCTGTGCATCCCTCTCCAGGGCCAGGCACGCAGGCTGGAGGCCCTTGAGGATGACACTGTGGGGTATTCACTGGGGGCAGTCCCACTTTGCTGAACACAAGCTCCTAGTGCAGCAGGGATTCCAGGTGTGTCTGCATGAATGGGGATTAGGGAAAGTAGCTCTGCCAAATCCAAGTGATATTCCAGAGACAAAAGACTAAGCCCATAGTAAAGGCTTTGCAAGTGACTGCTTTTGCAAGCATCTAATCCCAACCCAATTCCCAGATCAGCCTTTGCCCTGAAGGAGAGGGAAAACAAGGGATCTGCACCTTGAGCCTTTGATAACAAGCTGTTGATTAGAAAGCCAGTGGATTCCACTGTGGTCCATCTCAGCAGTATTTGCATGCTGAAGGGCTTTTCTGGAGCACATCCTTGCTCATGGCACATTACAACACTCCTGATTTTCAGATGCTGGTTACAATCTGCCGTTAAGTTGCTTCATAATTGCTACACCAAGGTATGGACCAAGTCCTGCTTTTCCTGTTTCAACTGTAAATACAAAAGTCAGTTGATTGCAAGGCATTGTAGTGAGTTGAGAAAAGTTTTGACAAGCCAGCCAAGTCCTGCGTGGGTTGTATGTGTGCAGCTCAGAGGCAGTGGGACCTTTCCATGTGTAGGGGCTGTGCTGCATCCTGAAGCCTCTGGATGGATGATTATTTCCTTTCCAGATTTTCCAAAAATATCCCTGAGTTCACATTTCCAGGGAATTCTGCAAGTCCAGCCTGCTACAAACATTTATGACCTGCTCATGACCACTGAAATACCGAGGGGGTGAAGAAACCACAATTCAACATCTTTCCGATCTCCCACACCATTGGCTCTGAGCCACAGTCCGTTCTCACCGCTTCAGCCGTGTTTAGTGTGCAGAACCCCATGGAAATCTGGCTCTCCCTGCATGGCTGGAGAGCTCTGTGTCTGCCCCATCCTCTCCCCAACCCTCTGCACTCCTCTGCCTTTCACCAACAACACAAGGCAAACCCCAGAACGGGATAGAGAGTTTTATTTAATTATTTGATTATTTGATTAAATTCTTTCATTCTCGGCCAAACCACTGTGCAAGGGATTTTGCCAGGCACACTTGCCTTCTGTGCCAGAGCCAGAGCTAAAAGTTACCACATCCCTACAGCTGGGGAAATTTGTGTGATGCTGTGGTGCTGTACTGTGACCAGTGCCAAGAGTAGACTTGGTTTGCAAAGTGGGCACAGCTAGGTCAGGGAAGGAGCAGTAGTTTTAATAACTAAACCTAGCCCTGACTTCCTCAGAGTTTCTGGTGAGGTTCAAAAGAGGATCCCAGTGTCCTGTAGAAAGAGGAGATGCTCACAAAGCCACTGGCCTGCTCAGGCAAGATGGGGGGAGAGAGATAGAGTGTTGCCCAGGATCCCAACACAATTAAACTGGGTAAAAGCTGAAGAAAGGCATGTCACAGTGTGGAGATTTGAGGGTGCCTCTTTCTCTTCTTTGACAGGTGTTGGGAGGAATGAGTTAAAAGCAGAAGACTGGTGAGAGGGATTGTAAGTGCTCAAGTGACCTTGCAGCTGGGAATAACCCATGATAAAGCAGCAGACCAGTCTTCCTCCAGCAGGGACAGTTTGTGTACCTCTGTCTGGATGTTGCTTCAGGAATCCCTGGGATAGGGAGGTGACGGAAATAAATTTGCTCTTTGTGCTTGAGCTGTGGGTTTGTGGCTGTCCCAGCTGCCTGCCTGTGCTGACTCACACAACAGGGAAGCAAAGATAGTCAAGTCTCCAAGGCTGTCTTTTATACATCTTGGAGCAGCCAAATCCCAGCTCAGGTGTGTGCATGCAGTGAACACTGCACTGCTCAGCAGCTTGGAAAGACATGGCTGCAAGTGCTGCTGATTTCTGCCCATACACAACAGGGATCAGCCTCCTCAGACAAGCACACATTAAAGGCATGACTGAATCAAATGACCAACTTCTGCAAAGCCTTTGCAAGAATCTAGGGCTGTGAAGAGCACAAACTGAACAGCTAAGGTTTTTAGGGCTGAATTAGGTACTTACTGGAGTTTGGTATCTCCAAAGAGATATTACAAGCTGTTGGTACTGGAGTGTGCCCCCAGCATATGCGCAGCAAGACCTGCTCTATTCTGTCCTGTCTGAAGGATCTCGGTGTGAGCTCAAGGCAGTGAAAAAAAGGCTGCGAGAGTCCCTGCTCCCCTGCAAGGGAAGGCTCAGCACTGCAGGCTGTTTATAAATAGCCAGTTTCAGGAAAAGGCCCTTTCCGTTCTGGTGTCAGTACACAGTAAAGAATAAACAGTTTTCGGAAATTAAAAAAGTACTCCTTATCCTCTCATGCAAAACCTGCATCTGTCTCCATGTACTCAGCAAGCTCCAGCACTCAGGGCATGGCTGGGGTCCCCTTGCCCAACAGGGACACAGAGAGGGGACTCAGGGTCTTGTCCTCTACAGAAAGTTTGTGGCAGTTTTGATGTGTCCACTGGGCAGAAGACAAGCTTGTTAACACAGGATGTGCACTCAGGGCCCTCATTTCTGCACTGCTGACCTGGGTTACCTGGGATCTCAAAAGAGCAAGAGGGGTTGAGTGTGCTGGAAGTGCCCAGCCTCTCCTTCGAGGACATCACCAGACTGCCACCAATCACCTGAGCTGGACCACCAGCTAAAATACATGGTAGCCCAAGTGAAAAACAGGTGAATTCTCTGTCAGTGTGAGACTGGCAACAACAGAGCTGGGAGCAATGGGGGAAAGCCTGCTGCTTCTCTTGGAGCACTGGTCAGCTCAGCCCAGCAGTGCCACACGGAACTTTGTGGACTCAGGCTAAGCCAAAGTAGCCCTCAGACTTCTCTGGTAAAGGCACAGTTTCTGGAATGCTGGCACTTTCTGGAAACCACACCCTGACTTTTCCTTTTGTTTTTGTCCCTGGGAACCCAGGACTATCTTGATGCCCAATGGAAAGGGGTTAGAAGTGCAACAGAAGGAAAGGCAAAGCCCTGCAGATAGCTGGGTCCAATTCCATGGCAAGGCCTTGAACTCAGCTCTTTGGAGTAGCCAGTGTAAAGCAGAGCAGAGTGGGGACAGGGTGAGAGCGGCATGTCCTCCCCCATGGCTGCCCCGAACGAGGAGGGATGCTCAGGGGCTGGGGACTGATTGGCACGGGCACCGCTAAACAGCCTTGGTGCTGACAGAGCCAGCGAGGGCAGGAAGGGCCCGCGGCCTCCGGGACCACCCGGGACCACCCGAGACACCTGGGAACTCCCACGGGGCGCTGCTGCCCCCTCGCGGCACCGGGCGAGAACCACCGGCCCGTCAGGCCCCGGCGCTGCGGGAGCTGCGTGCGGGGTGTGGAGTGCTGGGTGCGGGGTGATGGGTGTGGAGTGCTGGGTGCGGGGTGATGGTGTGGAGTGAGGAGTGCTAATGGGTGCGGGATGATGGTGTAGAGTGAGGAGTGCGGAGTGATGGGTGTGGAGTGCTGGGTGCGGGGTGATGGTGTGGAGTGAGGAGTGCTAATGGGTGCGGGATGATGGTGTAGAGTGAGGAGTGCGGAGTGATGGGTGTGGAGTGCTGGGTGCGGGGTGATGGTGTGGAGTGAGGAGTGCGGGGTCTCCTGGGGTTCTCACCACTGGGACCCCACCTCAGAAGCAGGTGCTGGCCCCATCCTTCCCTCAGTTGTGCTGTTTGCTCCAGAAACGCAGGGATGTGGGGGCTGTGTGTAATGGCAGTGGCATCTTCACACTGTGCACACTCAGAACACAGAGCGAGGAGCCAGAGCCCTGGGAATCCTCCTCGCTGAAGCAGAACACACTGTAAGCACACCAGCACCATGGGGATCTCCCTCACAGCTATTGCTGCCACTTAAACTGCAAAACTCCTTTCCTCCCCTGTGAGCTCTTGGCCCATCTTCTTGCTGTGTCCCAGGTGGTGTGAGTGTGACTCCAGGAGTGGAATCTGAGTGAGCAGACAGTAGAGTTTCCTAAATGCATTGGAGCAGAGCCAGGCATGGGCCACCAGGCTCTGCTCCAGGCTCTGCTCCTGCACCTGCACATCATGGACCTACCATAGAGGTCCCACCACCCCAAACTACTCAACAATTGCTCTCTGATGCTTTCTGTGTCCTGGATCTGGGAAAGCTGAACATGCCAGGGACTGGCGGCGTGGCCCAGCCACTCCAGGGGCACAATAGCAAATTCATGCACCTTTTGTCAGAGAATGACTGGTATTTGGTCTAAATCAGAACTTTAGGTGACACAGATCTCCTTTCTAGCTCTGCCACAGACTTTCTGTGCAGGCTCGGACAAATCTTTTCATGTCCCCTCTGTTCCAGTTTCCTGTCTGCTCCATGATACTGAGTCCATGTTTCACAAAAGCCTTGTGATAATTGTCCCTGTGCTCAGGTAACACATGTATGAAGTGCACAATAACCCACACTGTGGTACCCAGGAGCTTCCTTTTCCAAAAATCTCTTCTGCAGTGTCCTAGTTCAGCAGGTGGGACCAGTTGTCACTGTGTGTGGGTGATCAAAGCTGTGTATTCTACCCCCTCTATTCATTCCCAAGGTCAATGGCCCATTTCGGCAGCTTCCCAGGGAGTCGTTGGCACCTCCACTCCCAGCCTGAGGAGGCGTAGCTGCTAATGGGCCATCAACAGTTCAAAAATAGCCCGTGACTCACAGAGTTAATCACCCATTGTGTGAGTCACCGCCCTGGGGGAGGGACTGGATGCTCCCTGAAGGTACAAAAAGGGGTAGGTAAGAAGACCTGGGGAACCCTTTTCGTCGGACCCAGAGGAGCAGCAGGACCTCGACAGGAGGAGACCACCATTCCAGACCAGACCACAGCCATCACCTGCACCAACAGGTTTTTCACTTCCTTTTGCTTTGGACTTGGGGGAACCATGCAGGTCTCAGCACAAGGGCTAACAAACCTCTTTGGGTTTGTGCCCCAGGGCATTGGGTTATACTGCTGGGTTTTGGGAGCTGAAAGCAATTTCTCTTTGTGTCAGTGTGTTTACTGTATTATTATTATTATTAAATTATAGCTCTGACTTATAATCTCTCTCGTGTTGAGCTCATTTCTCCTGCTGGTTTACCTCTAAACCAGCACATGCAGCCATATACTAGAAGCTCTACAGGTTCCCAAAATCCTGTATCTCCTGGCAGCACGAATCCCTACTGACTATGTCCTCAGGGCAGGCATGCAGAAGCTGTCTGGCAGCAGGAAGTCTGAGGTCTGCCAAGTCCACAGCCACAACCAGCTGCTCCAGCGAGAAACAGCAGAGATTTGCCATGAGACTCATCTTGTGAGAGCCTGGGCTTTGATGTGTGCAGCACAGCAGCCCTTTGAAAGGTTCTGAAAGTCCCTCTGGGATTATCTTTTGCTCTCATTGTTATCCCATCCTTTTGCTGAGCATCCCCCAGTGACTTCCCACAGCAGTGGGTTCCATTGGCCGATTACATGAATTGGTTTGAATTTCTGTCAAATAGCACCTTGTTCTTGGTTCAAAACGAAATAAAGGTGTGTTCAAAAACTTGTTGACAGAGTTTTGCCAGCCCAGTGTCCTACTGCCTCCCAGCCCCAGGACTGAAGCTGTGCTGTGACAGAGGCACCACACCAGGACCACACGCTCCCCTGGGCCATCAAGTATCTCCCACCTCCCTGATGCAATGACTGTTGTTGTCCAGTTCATGCAAGGTTTTCCAGTACCAGGAACTTTACTGACTTTAGCAGTGAATTGTGATTTGAAAGAAAATGTTTTTGCCTAGTACTGGCTCGACTGTATCACATCATTGTCTGCTTTTCATTTGCTGACTATGGATGTCTGGGACTTGTCCCTGGTTTACTGTTGCCAAGTACAATCTATAGCCTGATTTTAAAACCTTTAGAGCATTTAGCACCTTCCAGCCCACCAGCACAAAGGCTGTATCTGACTATAGTGCCTGGTCACTGTAGAATAAAATAGCAAATGAATGAGCAGTGAGCAAGGAGTTTTTCCTAAAGAGTAGGAAAATGCCAAATGTTCTCACCCACTCAGATGCTCAGTTCCTTGGAGCCTTTGCCTTCCTGATAACTCTGTTAGGGCCTCTCCTGAAATCAGTCACAGCCAACAAGCTTCATTCCTGCCTGCTGTGGAGCCTGGTTATTGCTGTGAGCACAGCAGGAACACAGGGATCTCTCCAAGCCACACCGTGAGTCTGGTGGAGGGTAAGTGAGGCCTGGCTGAGTGCACAGGATTCTGTCTGGTACACAGGCAGCTCTGATGACAACTCCAATCTCCTGTGTTGTCCATGCAGCCTTCCCAAGCCCTGTGTCTAGACTTTCCAAGGATTTTGAGGCACTAAAGAAAATTAGGTCAGACTCTCAGGTCTCTGCCATGGCTTGACAGACACTCCTCTGTGCCAGCATGCACCACATGATCAGATATGTCATCACCATTGTCCTGTCATCTGCATCCCCGCTGTGACTGTTATCAAAGTGTGGGGTCCTGGTGAGGAACTGCTGTGCAGAGCTCTGGAGCAACACTTTTCATCCTGCATGGTCAGGGGGATCCTTCAGCTCAGGGGGGTACAGATTGAGCATGTCAACTGAAAACACAGCAGAAACACAGCTCATGCTTAGGTAGCATGCCCAAGCAGGAGTGAATACATGATGCCTAAAGAGGTTTCCAAGACTTCTCAGCCCCGCTTTTCTTTACCTCTCAGATTCCAGGCTCTCCAAACATCGAGCCTCAATGACCTGCTCATTGCCAGCCAGGGAGCACTTGCACCTGGCAGTGCATGGGCTCCCACTGCTGACTGGGAGCAGTAAGTACCACTTATGTGAAAAGTACCTCCAGAGAAGAACGGATCCTGACAGGGAACCCTCTCAACACCTCCTTGCCTGGCAAACACTGCTGTGTTCACTAGGAATGCACATCTGTGGTCTCAGAACCAAAATCAGCAGGCAGAACCATAGCTTGACAGGCTTCCAGTAATCACCTGGATTGTGGTGGCCCACAGTGCCACTTTACTGGTCGTGTCCTTCTCTGTGGTTCCAAATCTTCCTTTGAACTGACAGGTCTACAGTGCATTCAGCCAAGCAGACAAAATGTTTTCCACATCCTGCTTCCCTCTCCAGTGATCACTCCAAATTAGCTTTATCTCTGAATTTATCTCTTCTGATTTGTCTCTTCTTTGAAGACTGTCATGAACAGGCATTACAGGCACTCTGGACCTGCTAGTTGTTTTCTTCCATGATTGAATTTAGCTTATGAAGAAGAAAGATCCTAAATTCATGCCCGCAGCATGCAAGCTGGTGACTCCTGTGATGGTGACACAGGGCAGACAGCTGTGTGTGACCCAGCCCATCCTTCCTCACCTCACATGTGTGTGCTCTCGCTGCTTTGCTTGTTTCTTGGGGGAGAAACCTACCATTGAGAAAGGACTCATCTTTCTGTGAGAGCTGGAGGGTTTTCTAGGTACATCTAGAAAAGTAGGGTGAATTCCCACTGCTGAGTCCATAGGCAGAAATGTGGCACAGGTGCAATCCCGAAGGGATTGTGAAGCAGCAGATGAAGCCTGGCATGACCCTGCACTGTGTGTGCCACTGTGTGTGCCTTACACCTGAGCACTGACCTCTGTGGTCTGTGAGTCATTCCTCTTCTACTGCTCATTTGGTCTGTAGGATTCATTTCTCAATAGCTGGTCCCACGTCATTGAAGAAGTGTGAGAAAGAAGATACTGGTAATCCTGCATTTAAAGAATTGATTCTTCAAACATTGAATAAATTCCCCAACTTAAAACCACTGTAAAATTTTTTCTTATAACTGATGCTGTGAGAGAACCCCCACAAAGCAGGACTCTGAGCCAAGTTAATGTAGGATAAGATACAAAGTAAAGGGCTTTTAATATCAGGCCTACAGCCCACAGGAATACATGATGACATCTTCGTGCCCCTCAGTTCTAGTTTCTATGGCTTTTATAATATGATCCCTCCAGTCATTACTTTACACATTTCTCAGTCTGGCCCTGGTCCTGCCCCTGGTCCCACCCCCAGAAACTGGGTCTGGGGTTGGCGAGACCCTCTGTCTTCATCAGCTCCTCTTCCTCAGGCTCCTGGAGTTCTTCCAGTTCTGACTTCTGGGTCACTCTGACCTGTGTTTATGTTTCATTCTGCAGGCCTTTCTGATAGTCTTCAGCTTTTCTTCCTTGAAGAGAGCCTAAACAGCTAAAAGAATTTGAGCTACTAATCTGTGGTAGGGGTTAGGATATATAAACAATGAACTTGGGCTGCCAGAATACTAGCATACTAAAAATCTACTTTGCCACAGCTACAAATACTTCTAAAATCTATAAAAATGAAAAATCAAAAACCCCTTCGGCATCATAACCAAGCTTTACTTTTTCTACAGGGATGGACAGAATTGGAGTTGAGAGATCCAGAGACACAACACAGATTGATTTTGCAATCTAACGGTTATGCCTGATGGTGATGGATGTGTGTAGAGTGGGAAATAGCCAGCATGAAGATTGAGCTGTGCTCCCTTCCTCCCCGGTGTGTCAGTCAATTTGTGCAGTGAAATCATGACCCACACATTTCCTTCGTGTGGAATTAAGATTTTTACTGGTCTTCCCCCAAAAAACTCACCAAGCCTCAACTCCCAGTGCACAAAAGCACCTCAAGAATGCACGGGGGCTGTTCAGCCAGACAATGTCATGTGTAAACTGTCAGGCAAGAAATTTCCACAATAATGCATGTCCATCTTCAAGCAACTGGTTTTCTGTTTGTCACTTCTCCTGAAAAAAACAAAACAAAAGAGAAAGAAAAACATCTCTTCATCCCTCAGCTGAGAGTGTCATTATTCTTCAAAGCAAGGGAGGGAGTGTGGGATTTTAGGACCACAAACCTGCCACACTAACATGGACACTGTTTCAGAGGAACAGCTCATCCAGGAGAACATACTTACACCCAGCTGCAGCCTAACAATTCCAGTCTCATTACAGACTTTCAAGAAACATTAATTCAGTCCAACCAAGACAGGGACCTGGAATTACACAGTAGCCTTTTGTCAAGAGACAAAAAAACCCCCCAAACTTTTAAAGTGCTGCTTCTGTTCTTTAAAGTGTATTTTCATCTCCTGACAATGGTTTACCTATTTAGTGTATGTAAGGCTCCACTTGCAGTCCAAAGTACTTGCTACTGCAATCCAACACCCCCATATGTTTGCTTTACTTCCATTTATTTTACAAAGCCTTTCTTAAAAATATTTTTGAGGGATCAAGTTTATTTCTCCTAGAATACTTCTGAAGCTGAAAAGCAAGTTCCACTTTTTTAATGCAAGTTCTAGTTTGTTAATGCTCTTAAACAGAGTAAAAAGCAGTGCATTACTAAAATATGTAGAAGTGTTTATTGGGATTTCCTACATTCTATTTTAAATTGGATTCTGTCACAAATGGTGCTCTCTCCACTGCTGGCCTTCTTTGGCAGAAACCCTGTTTGTGCTCACCAAAGATTTGCTGAATGGGAACAAGGGTTTTAACAGCTCAGGAGCTGAAATATTTGCCTCCAGGTGGCTTCAGGCCAGCCAGGTCAAGCCAACTTCAACAAACTGCTCACGTGCATCAAGTTGAATAAATATCCATTTATAGAATCACAGAATGGCTTGGGTTGGAAGAGACCTTAAAGATCACTTTGTTCTACCCCTTGCCCTGGGCAGGAACAACTTCCCCCAGCCCAGGTGGCTCCAAGCCCTGTCCAGCTTGGCCTTGGACACTCCCAGGGATGGAGCAGCCACAGCTTCTCTGTGCAGCTTGTGCCAGGGCCTGCCCACCCTCACAATATCCCATGTAAACCTGCCCTCTGGCAGTGGGAAGTCATTCCCTCTTGTCCTGTCACTCCATGCCCTTGTGCCTTTCCTGTTCTCATGGAGCTGCTTTAGGCACTGGAAGATCAAAATAAAGTCACCCTGGAGCCTTCTCTTCTCTACTATACAAGTTTCATCCATGGCCCTGCTCCATATTTACCATCATTTTGACCTGTTGGTGGATGTTTCTGGAATTAGAAGTTTATTGTACCAAGCATTTCTCAAAAAAATATTTACACTCAATCACATATACACTGACTTTCTTAGTTCTTACATGGCATGATCTCAGTTTTTTTATTTAAAGATTGGATGTACATTAATTACTTAAAATACTACAGCTTCTGCAGCAGGGAGCAGAAATGGATGATCACTTGAATTCCTCTGCTCTTGATTTGAAAGCATGTGCCTTATCCCTGGCTGTCACAGCAGTCCTGCCCCGGGCTGGTCTGGTTTGGCCTCTCCAGAGCAGTGTGGCCAGCAGGACCAGGGCAGTGACTGTCCCCCGTGGGACTGTCCCCCGTGGGACTGTCCCCTGCCCCGGCACTGCTGGGACACATCGGGCTCTGCTCCAGCTCTGGTCCCTCCCTGCAGGAGGGACACGCAGGGGCTGGAGGTGTCCGGGAAGGGCAGCGAGGCTCGGGAAGGGTCTCGACAACAAGGAATAGCTGAGGGAGGTGGGTTTGGTCACCCTGGGAAGGAGGAGGCTCGGGGGCCCCTCATTGCTCCCACCCCGAGCACAGGGTGGGCACAGGGCCGGGCTCTGTGCCAGGGCAGCAGGGACAGCCCCAGCGGGGCTCCAGCCGGGACGGGGCATCCTCAGCCGGGACGGGGCACCCTCAGCCGGGACGGGGCATCCTCAGCCGGGACGGGGCACCCTCGGCCGGGACGGGGCA